>CM042009.1:65390903-65990903 GCA_023525715.1 Cichorium intybus | reverse complement strand
TAAATGCCCTACGGGCCACCCTTTTCGATCGTACCGGTTCAAACAACAAAGGCCACTGATTGACAATTCCCTCCCGAGTCCCAATCTTAAGATACTCTTAAGTCCAACAATTTTCTAACTTTCTACACACTCAACTTATTTTAACTATAACTAGCATGCTCACAACTAAACAATATTCCTTGAAAAATACCACAATGCTATAACATTCAAAACATATCCGTTTCCAAGTTACAATTCCTTCAAAATTTTGAAAACTGCTTAAAATTTCAAAAATTAGGACTATTTCTGCAAAAATTCAAAAACTCTTTTCGACCGTCCCACCCCACACTTTAAACCGTACAACATCCCTATTGTACAAAAATGAAAATTCAGAACAATAGAGAAAAGAGTTACCCCTTAGGATTGCCGAAATGCTTGACTTATCGGGAAAATATTATAGTAGGGTTGATCGTTCGTACCATCTCGATGAAATCCAGGAGTCGAGGTGCAACAGTAAACACGTCAGCATAACACCAAGTGTAGGGATACAGTGACCCCACACTTGAATTATGCAACTCCCTCAATTGGTGCAACAATCACAGTTCGGCAAATATTGGTAATCTACTAACACTATCAAGTACTCATGTAAAAAGATGTTAAAGTTTACTTATAGACATAAGTTTAAATACAGAAAACTAAAACTAAAACTAAAACTAAAAATAAAAAGAAAGAAAATAAAAAGGTACAAGAAATATCACTCAGTGTCATCGTTGTGGGTTCCTGATGGTCCAGCACCGTCAGGTCCTGCTGAGCGGAATGGTGATTTGTCCCTCATGCCCATATGTATATAAAATGCGCGTTGCGTCTCCACCATCCATCTCTACTGAGCCTCCAATCTCGTCACTGTTGCTGTCAGATCTCGTAGCGCAGCCTGTAGAGGCACTGACTCCTGCTCGAGCCTGAGCCGGTGTCGGCTCTCTCCTACGCCTCTGTGGTCGTGGCAGGCAAACCTCTGGCTATGCAGTCGGTGCCTCGACTCCCTCAATCTCTACCTCCATGTCCACGTCCTGAGCCTATGCTGGCTTAGGCGTGCCAACTAACATGTAACGACCCTGACCAAAGGGCCTAACAACATCCATCGCCATCAATAAGGCAGCTCCTATCGGTCTCGTGTGGAATAGATTCAACTGTCGCGTGACCTCAATTGGCCAAATGTCATATGATAAGGGCCAAGTGTGTGATATACTACCTGCCGACCAAAGGGCCAGCCGATCTGGGCTGCACGACCGTGTTAATCAAAAACTATGCTAGATGGTAGGGAAGGTGGTAGAACCTGTCAGCTCAGAGGAGTGCCCCATAAATGACAATACCCTCTTGGGTACCTTGTCCCCGCCCTTGCGATGAGTAAGGGTGCGGGCGACGATCCTGTGTAGTAGTTGGTGTATCGGAGATCGTATGGTGTTGGAGGTAGCGGCCATAGTAAATGAAACATCGTTGATCTCGGCCCAAATATCTGCCTCCGTCACTCCCTCATCCGGACGAGTGGTGCACGTAGCAAGGAAGGGTAGGAAGTGTGGATTGGCAGTCTCCCCCAAGGTATAGATGCCTGCTCGCTATGCGAGCTCTGCAATGGTGCACTCCCGGTGCACGCCTCCTAATCGGAATCGAATCTTCTGTTGAGAACGCTCGTCACCGCGTAGTACCCATGTGCAAGTGGAGTAAAACTCCAGGATAAGCTCCCAGTAACAAGTCTCGCCTGCCGCGATGAGATGGTCCCAGCCATGGCACGTAAAATGATGGTCTCCATCGTCACTGGTCCAGGTACGAACCAGGTGCTGCTCCAGTTAAGGCGTGATGCAATCGAGGCGTGATGCCAGAATCTATAGCTAATGCTCGATCCAGTGATGGTGCCACTTCTACCTCCCGACCAGCCAATATTGCTAGTCGTTTTTGGTATCCCTCGGACCCAACGCTCCCTCAGGAAATCGTAAAAACGGGTGATCTGGCAGGTCCGCGAGTGGAATAGTAGGTCTCGAACGATGCGCCATCTGCAAAAATTAACCACAGACAAACCCAGTGCAATAAAGGTGAGAAAAAGTTTCAAAAATGGTCACTGGCCTCATTAGCCGTCTAATCCTAAGATTAGAGTCGCTAATTATGAACACAGCTCTCATTTTTTCCGATTTTTTATTTTTGCATGTTTTGTCAAATTGATGCTACCAAAACGATCCTAGACAATCGATTAAGCAAACCCCTATGGTTAATTTCAAGAAAACGAGCTACAAATCACTTAATTGAGGGTAGAAGTTTCGGATTACCAAAACTCGAACCCTAACTTCTAGATTCTTGATTTTTACTTGTTTTGCTAAATTGATCATGAAAATACATTCTTAAACCCGCGATTAGAAAACCCTATGTGTGAAATTCAAGAGAAACAACCTAAAATTGCTCGAATTGGGGCTACAAGTTTCAGATTACCGAACCCCAAAATCGACTCAAACTCGTTAGTTGACTATGATTCGCATGTTGTTGAAAATAATATTTTTGTATGTGACAATCACTGAAATAAGATGAACTGTTTTTTATCGAACAAGTATTATCCGTTTATTTCAGGTTGCGTGAATTCGAGATCAAAAACAAGAATGAATCAAGACCCAAGAAACTTTGAGAAAACAATCAAACCCGACGAAGTGATGCTCAAAACCAAAAAATAGAAATGCAAAAATATCACCCAGCTACAGCAATCACGACGCGACAGACACCTGTGTCGCGACGTGAAGAGAAGCAAGACAGAAGAATCCAGAAGCTACAGCACTCGCGACGCGACGGGACACCTGGTCGCGACGCGAAGCACCAAACGCGACTACACCAACTTCTTGATCGCGAGACGACCAAAAACGACACTTTCAGCAACGAGTCTTCGCGACGCGACCAAAAGCAACGCGACGAAAAGGAAACGCGACGGAAAGCTCGACATACCAGCGTAGACGCACTGACCCGACAAAAAGCGCACCGACCTCCAGCCAAGCTTCCTCGCGACGCGACGGATACATGGTCGCGATGCGAAGCCTGCATTTCAGCAACTATAAATAAGAAGCTCACCTCTTGCCAATCTTGTGCAAAAACCTTACACCACACCATACCCATTCAAGCACCAATACATCAAGATTACCCCACGTCCAAAGAGCAAAAAAACCTGCCAAAACTCTCTAGAAAACTCTTTTCAACCAAAGAAAATCCACGTCCAAACAAACACCAAACAAAACCGCTACACCCATACTCTACCCGACACCAAACAAAACCTCTACCCAACACCATACAAAACCTCTACCCGACACCAAACAAAACCTCTACCCTACACAAAAAACAAAACCTCTACCCGACACCAAACTTCAAACCTCTAAACAACCTCAACCCGAATACCAAACTACAAAACCTACACACCCTCTACCAAATACATACACCACGAAAACTAAACCACAAAAACCCCGTGCATCTCAATTAAACCGACACCAAAAACCGATTTCACCAAACACCAAAAACTACCGAACCTCATCCTACCGTAAAGAACAAGAATCGACGCTTCAAAGAAAACACCATCTTCCTCAGCTATCGATAAGTTCTTTTGAAATTATCTGTGTCGTTATTGATTTATTTAAACTGTTATAAATCAACTGTACCAAATATCCAATACATCCGAATTGAACCTTGACAACGAAAACATATGTGGACTGTATTTAACCGAGACATCTAACTTCTAACTTCTAACTTCTAACCTTTTATTTATTGTAAAAACACTTTATCGTTGATAATGGCGTTTATTACATCTAATCTCTAACTTCTAACTTTTATTTTTACCGCTTTCTGTCCATTTAAATATTGTCTAGATTAAATTTACCGCTTTATTTTATTTATTTACAGCTTTCAGTTATTTAATTTTAGTTTATATTTATTCCGCAACTCTTATTTATTCCGCATATTATAGCTAAAATACATATCTGTCACACAGTAATCGGCTTAAAAACCCTTATTCGTGGAGATCAGTTATCGTATTTTCAACAATTGGTATCAGAGCTTGTGTGATTTAGTCTGAAATTTTTTTTCGAAAACTTTTGTGTAGCGTTTTTATAACCAACCAATAAGTTTTCCTTAAAAATTTCATTTTAATATCACTTGTTCAAAATCCTTTCAAAACAAAAAAAAAATTTAAAAATTTATAAAAAAAAAAAAAAAAAACAACCCAAAAATGTCTTCCACAACCTACTCAAGAGCTCCATATGTTATCGATCAGGTATGGTCTATGATCTCAGAAATCGGTCTTTCAAAAATACCATTTGAGTCCCACATGACTAAGATTGAGAACAGTTTGAAAGCTGATCTCAAACTATATCATGACACAATAGTCAAATCTGATATCTGCAAATCTGAATTACAAACCTTGCAACTCAGATTTGGAGAATCAACAAGGACTAGAGACAAACTTAAAAGAGATGTCGAACAAAAAACAGAAGAATGTAATCACATTTTAGAACAATTAAATCAGGCCCTAATTCAAAAAAAGGTTTTAGAAATAAAAAATCAATCAGTCATTTCTTCTGAAATAAAAGATGTTTTGGAAATGGAAATCCTTCAGTTGAAACAATACCTTCAAGAATCAACTGAAAATTTCCATTGTTTAAATAAAAAACTGACTGATTCTTCAAAACAAAACAAATTTCTTGAATCCGAATTGAAAATAAAAGACTTCAAGGAAAACTGGAGTCTATCAGTCTTGCTAGAAAGCTAAGTGATGATATTTTCATCAAAGCAACATCCTTAGGATCTGGCAAAATCGATACAAATTACAGACCTGGATTAGGAAGAGAATCCTTCGAAATCGAACAAGCCAAACAAGAAACCAGGACTAACAGTGAAAACTCTGAATCAACTCTAACAGATCTATCCACATCTGTTAATGAGGAAAATTCAGACGACGAAACAGTTATCAACTGTAACCCAGATGATACTGATTTCACTGTTTCCAAAAGATCTTTCACTAATAGGTCTTCAACCCACAAAATCCAAATTACCAACCAAAACTCTAAACTTAAAGACTTTTTGAATAAAGCAAACTCCTTTTACGAGAAAGGAAGTACCTCTAAACCAATTGCTCTTCAAAAGGAACAAGGCAAACCCAAAGTTTTCAAACAAACCCAAAAGAAACCTTTGAAACCAGCCGCCTTGCCACAAAAACAAAATAAAATTTCAAAACCATCCTCATCCCAAAAACAAAGAAAGGTTATCAGACAAGTCATTACATAAAGGATACCTTTCACACAATCAGAAATCTTTCCAAATGACAGGTTTTCAAAAACAAATCTTAAATTGGGAAAATCTGATAAGTCAAATCAAGCCTCAACCACTTCGTCCAATTAACAGAAACCATAATGATTCGAAATTATCAAAAAGCATTAACAAATCAGGACCCACCATGGTTTGGGTACCTAAACTTTCTGTCTAATTGCAGGCACTTTGTGCTGGAGAGCCCAAGGATGACACATGGTATATCGATAGTGGCTGATCCAAGCATATGACAGGAAAACAGAGCTTTCTATGAGACTTCAAACCCACAGTACCTCCGATGCAGAAACTTCACAATCAAACCAAGAAAATGCAGATCAAATCGAGGGGGAACCACCAACACTAAATCCCTCTTTGAACACTCCCAATCCACCTGTCCAAGATAATCCCAGTGCATCATCTATGGGGGAACTTTCATTACCTCATTCTCACCCTACAATCGAAAATTTTCCAAAAACATCCACATAATCAAAAATCACAAAAATTAGGATAAAGTTTTATCTTTTTAAAGTCTTTATAAAACCATGTGATTAACATCTTCTTGACTAAATTTTCAGATACTTATGCTCGATGAATGTTCTCAGTCATATTGATTCTTAATTAAAGTGAAGGTTCAAATTTCAAATTTTTCGTTATGTACATTCTCCTATTCCCTTTGAATTTATTTCAATTATAACGATTTTATCTATTAAGGGACATAAGATCAGGAGATTCAGATGAAAACCAAACCCATGTGAGAATTTGTGCCTTATCATCAACTGCTAAGTGGAATTCATTTCTGTGAGCAAAGGTGTTTTCATTGTGACTTATAGGATTTATACTCTTATACCGTGATGCTAGTCTCATTTTTGCTTAGATATCAAAATGACCAGGGACGATACAATCATTTTCTTATATATTAGACAAACTGTCTTTTATATCACTTATCCCTATCCTCAATCAAGCCACATCAAGAAAAGATTTATCATCTTGCATAACAAGTCTCACAATTGAAGAAACGACAAGTCATATCCAAGAAAACCAAAAGAAAACATGGAAATCAAATCTCAAAATGCAAAGTCATCTCCAACAAATGCTGTCAACAAATCACAATTGGTAACCACATCAGATATCTTTTATACAATGTGTATTCACACAAATCAAGAAAAGATAAAGACAAAGGTGAACACTTCACCAAAGAAAAGAAAGATTTACAACAACAATCCATCAAGACAGACATCTCTCAAAATTTTCCAAACAACGGATTCTCAAATGCTTTATCCTATATAGCTGTCAAAACCGAAGATTTACCGGGATACTGTAGCCTTCATAATTGAATATTCTCAGTTGCAAACTGCACTATGAAATTTTCTAAACCCCTCTACATGTATTTCCCGACGGAGAGAGAGTGAACATCAATGGCATGAATGAAGAAACCCTCAAGAGTAATGCCGAAACCAGTCTTATGTGATTGATTATCTAATATGAAGACCAAGTGACTAAAGTATATAGGTATAAATCCACATTAAGCATAAGTCAACACCTTCAAACTGAGAGATATCACTCATCTTTAGTGATTATACACCAGTTCTGCACCCAGAACAACCAAAACACCTCAGTCAAGTGTGAGCTATACCTATGAGAGTTCATCTGAATCGACCTATTGATATCACTTGTCGTCTTTATAAATGTTATAAAATCTTAAGGAATATTATGAAAGTACATATACAAAAACCCTTTGATTATTGAACATGAAACCTTGATTCAGAAACAAATATTCTTGACAAACATTTTTCAAAACATAAGTAAAATCTAGTCACACTTTCTCAAAACAAGTGATATGGTTTTATAAATGTTTTATCCAAATTTCAAGAATTTTCAATCTTACCTTTTAATCTGTCCTTATTTCAGTAATAATCACATAGGGGGAAATTGTTGAAAATAATATTTTTATATGTGACAATCACTGAAATAAGATGAACTGTTTTTTATCGAACAAGTATTATCAGTTTATTTCAGGTTGCGTGAATTCGAGATCAAAAACAAGAATGAATCAAGACCCAAGAAACTTTGAGAAAACAATCAAACCCGAGGAAGTGATGCTCAAAACCAAAGAATAGAAATGCAAAAATATCACCCAGCTACAGCAATCACGACGCGACAGACACCTGTGTCGCGACGTGAAGAGAAGCAAGACAGAAGAATCCAGAAGCTACAGCACTCGCGACACGACGGGACACCTGGTCGCGACGCGAAGCACCAAACGTGACTACACCAACTTCTTGATCGCGAGACGACCAAAAACGACACTTTCAGCAACGAGTCTTCGCGACGCGACCAAAAGCAACGCGACGAAAAGGAAACGCGACGGAAAGCTCGACATACTAGCGAAGACGCACTGACCCGACAAAAAGCGCACCGACCTCCAGCCAAGCTTCCTCGCGACGAGACGGATACATGGTCGCGACGCGAAGCCTGCATTTCAGCAACTATAAATAAGAAGCTCACCTCTTGCCAATCTTGTACAAAAACCTTACACCACACCATACCCATTCAAGCACCAATACATCAAGATTACCCCACGTCCAAAGAGCAAAAAAACCTGCCAAAACTCTCTAGAAAACTCTTTTCAACCAAAGAAAATCCACGTCCAAACAAACACCAAACAAAACCGCTACACCCATACTCTACCCGACACCAAACAAAACCTCTACCCAACACCATACAAAACCTCTACCCGACACCAAACAAAACCTCTACCCTACACAAAAAACAAAACCTCTACCCGACACTAAACTTCAAACCTCTAAACAACCTCAACCCGAATACCAAACTACAAAACCTACACACCCTCTACCAAATACATACACCACGAAAACTAAACCACAAAAACCCCGTGCATCTCAATTAAACCGACACCAAAAACCGATTTCACCAAACACCAAAAACTACCGAACCTCATCCTACCGTAAAGAACAAGAATCGACGCTTCAAAGAAAACACCATCTTCCTCAGCTATCGATAAGTTCTTTTGAAATTATCTGTGTCGTTATTGATTTATTTAAACTGTTATAAATCAACTGTACCAAATATCCAATACATCCGAATTGAACCTTGACAACGAAAACATATGTGGACTGTATTTAACCGAGACATCTAACTTCTAACTTCTAACTTCTAACCTTTTATTTATTGTAAAAACACTTTATCGTTGATAATGGCGTTTATTACATCTAATCTCTAACTTCTAACTTTTCTTTTTACCGCTTTCTGTCCATTTAAATATTGTCTAGATTAAATTTCCCGCTTTATTTTATTTATTTACAGCTTTCAGTTATTTAATTTTAGTTTATATTTATTCCGCAACTCTTATTTATTCCGCATATTATAGCTAAAATACATATCTGTCACACAGTAATCGGCTTAAAAACCCTTATTCGTGGAGATCAGTTATCGTATTTTCAACACATGTGAAATTGTAAATGGAAGGTTGAGATACGTACCTATGGTGCTTAATCGACGTTTTGCACGGAAGATTTGCTCGAGAAAATCAGGAGAATCGACAGTGGGTGCGTGGATTGTGACGGCAGTTGCGAAAGTGTGGGGGGGGGGGGGAGTTTCAATATTAGCATCGCTCATGGGAGTTAAGCTGACTCGCGGTTGACACGATATTAGCGTCGCTAACATTAAAGTTAGCGGCGCTAATATGTTTTTTTCCATTTTTTGAATTTTGCAATTATTTAAAAATTTCGTTTGACCACCCTACACTCGAGCCATGCCATGTCGTTTTTGAATATTTTTTCGAATGATATTTCATAAAAAATTTAAAAAAAAAATCAAAATACTTATCTAAGTGTCGGGTTGCCTCCCGAAAGTGCTTCTTTACTCGGTCTTTTAGCTGGACCGTCCTTTAATTGCTACAGTGGGTCGTACTCCTTCTGAATCCGCTGATTTCCAGCCCCCTCTGTTCCTTCGTTGACCCAGTACTCGAGTTTCCCTGGGTCAAATGGCTTGTCGGTTCTTCTACTACCGCCCGGACGCCGTTTTCTGATTAGTTTGCGTGAATGCTTGGAGGTGGCTTTAAACCTCCAAGCTCGATCTTTTCTTCAGTGTCTCTTCAAGGCCACCGGCTTGACGTGGAGCGCATCCAGTGTCGCCCCCAAATATTGTTTTGTCGTGCGTCTTTTGCTTGCATCTTGCGTGTTTTCTGCAAGCTTGTTGTCCGTCCTTCAGTACAACCAAAAATTTTCCAATCCGATGGGATCAGAGGGCATAATATTGGTATGCTCCAAAACTTCCTCATCGATAGTATTGATAACATCCAACTTCCCACTCATTAATGGGTCATGAGTTGCGAGAAAATTATGTTTCTCGATTTCAACAACCACATCGTCGTCATCATCTTCTTGATCATTGTCCAACACGTGGATCGGTGCCAAGAGTGAGTGATTGGCATTGTCTCATAATGGCAAAGATTCACTCATCACCAGATCTTCACTCTCAAAATTTTCAAAATTTTCAAAATTTGTTGGTCGGGGGTGGTATTGTGATCTACGCCCCCTCCCTCAACAACCGTCTTGACCAAGTTGTCTGGTTGTAAGACCCTAATCCCTAAAGGTTCAAGTTCAACGCGAAAAAAGAAGCAAAATATGAGATTTTGGAAAATTTGGCAGTTAGCGCTGCTAATGTTAAGATTAGCGCTGCTAATTTTCGCAGGGTTTGGAAGTAGGTTTGCACGATCACAGTTAGCGACGCTAACTTTAGGGTTAGCGACGCTAACTGCTAATTTTGGGCCAAACCCCTTGATTTTGAAATTTGGGCCACTTATAAGGGTGGGGAACCCTAGGGCAGTCGCCATATGTATCATTTCAGCCCCCAAACTCGTGATTTTCCCTCTCTAGGCCATTTGGAGTGATTTTTTATGATCTTGGTATTCTTAGATGGATTTTTGAAGAGACTATGATGTTGTGAAGATACAAGGTGTTGCTAGGAAGCTTTGTTCAAGTGAAGATTAGCTAAAGCCCTTGTTTCTGGACCATTGTGAGTAAAGTTCCAACCTTTGTGCATTTTTATGGTTGGAAAGGATTAAATTAGTGTAATGGTCCCTTTTGGTGTTTGTCTATGGTTGGGAAGGATAACGTTTGGAACTTTATGCCTTAACGTCTGATTTAGAACCATTATGTTGGTTTAGAAAGTAAGCCAAGCTCTCTCGGGTAGTTTTGTTGAGTTTTGGGCCATTTAGGACTTGGATCTTGTTCTTGAGCTTGTGTAATTATGTTAGAATGTTAAAGTTAGGATTTTTATAGACTTTGGGAGTGGTTGGAAAGTCCCTGGAAGGATTAAGACCTTGGCTAAATGGATTAAGAGATTAATGGACTTTTGAGACTCTTTATAGTTAGCGGCGCTAACTTGGGGAGTTAGCGGCGCTAATTGTGCCTGTTGACTTTAACCTTTGACCATTGACTTTTTGACCTGTTTGACTTTTGGTCAAACATAAGGATTTAGGATACCGGTCTTAGAAGTTTATCATGTTTGGGACTTAGGAAGTTCTAAGTGGAGTTTATCCTTATTAGGAGGTTCGCGTTGTCGGTATATAAAGACGCGCATGTGGAACGCTATTTGGCTTTGCGGATCAGGTGAGTCTTCTCACTATACTATGGGTGAAGTTACATGCGTATGTAAATTAATTACTGTGTGTAGCAATGTATGGTAGCTAGGAGTGCCTTACATTATTTGACTGTTGAGTTGATATTACGTGACAGTCGTTGGATTCGTTCTAGCGACTAAAGAATGAGTGGATAAGGACCGTTCGGGCAAGCCCGAGAGTCCAAAGAATGAGTTGATAAGGACCGTTCGGGGCAAGCCCGAGAGTCCAAGGAATGAGTTGATAAGGACCGTTCGGGGCAAGCCCGAGAGTCCAAAGAATGTGTTGATTAAGGACCGATCGGGGCAAGCCCGAGAGTCCAATGAATTAATGGAATGGAGCGTGTGGTATTTTTGGGAACTCACTAAACTTTGTGCTTACTCTTCCACCTTAACTGTTTTTGAGGTATTCGCTGGCTTGAGCTTCGAGCACGGCGCGACTGTACCGTATCTGTGGTTTTGATAATCAAGTATTCCGCTGGATAATTTTTGTAAATGTTTTTGTTAAATACGATTTAAATTTTTTAAATACTAAGTTTCGATTTGGATGGTTTTTTATTGGTTAACTCGTTTTGTGTATTTGACTCGTTTTTAAAACAAAAAATTTATTACGGAATTTGGGACGTTACACTGGTGATGGTATATACCATCACTAGAGCTTGATTATCATAATTATCAAAAATTGTTGGGTCTGAGGTAGTATTGTAATCAACTTCCCCCTCTTTAACAATCATTTTGACCATCTCAGTGGTCTCCTGAATCTCCCAATGTGTATGGCCTTCCATCACATGTTTAGGTGATGCATGTTCATATACAACATTGTTGGTAATAAAATCGTTCACCTTAGTTTCTGGCGAGTGAGGTTGTTGCACCAGATGTTCCCATATCTGAGCTAATGAATTTTCCATCGCCAAAAGGGTTTTGGCTATATCCTTCTTTATTTGGAGGTTTTCGGCGGCCAAATCCAAGCACCGATCCAACTTCGCATTACGCGAAGGGTCTAGACATTGGTTGTTCACAGAACACGACTCATCGTAATTTCTAGATTGATTTGGATCCTCGGTCCGCAACACATTGTCATTGAACAATTCATTGGATAAATCATCCTCGTAATGGTTATACATCGGGCTTTCATACTACTAACACGTGTATTAATATGTGTACATGTAATTGTCCATTGTGAGGACGTACACATACAGAAAATTAAAAACCAAAAATCAAACATCAAAAGAGAAATCGAAAATTGACACAGAGTGTCAAGCGCACAACTCCACGGTAGCGGTGCCAAAATTTGACATGTCGCAGTCGTTGAAGCGGTAAAAAATACTAAATTTATACCTTACAGCTCACTAGCTAGTAGAAAGTAAGGATCGAACCAAGGAGTTCGTGGTTGGCACTTTGTGTCAAATATGACCGATCTATAGTGTCACCCTATAGACGGCTTCTATTCTTACACATGATTCCGAAAACATGAAAACCAAAATTAAAACTATATATTTGTACCAAAAGAACAAACCACAACCAATCGTTAAACAAATCTGATTCTGAGATCAAGCTCAGAAAATCAGAACCAATCCAAATCATAAACAATAAGCTAACGAACTACGATATACCGAAAACATAAACTTGCGATAAAATGAAACCAATTGTAACTTGCATTAAACTAAACCCGACTCAGAGCCAAATGCTTCTAAAAATATGAACAAACTGATTTCTATGGTCGATGGTGTTTAACAAGTCCGAACCTTCGATCGCACAAGAACAAAACAAAAACCAAAAAAATGTAAAAAACAATTAAACTAACCAACTATTGGATTCTACTGAAAAGCTAGGAATTCCTGAGTGAAAGATGCCTGAGTGTCTCTGAAAGGTCCGATCTTTGCTCCTGAATCACGAAATGAGAGCCTCTATTTATAGTTGCGCATTTGGCCTGTACGCGTCGCGGGATAGTCTTTTACGCAGCGCAGGTCAACCTTATCCCTCATTTATTTGCACTTTGAATTTGAACTCTCATCCGGGTTAAACACCTAGCCGCGTCACGTCTCTCCTTTATACGCGCCGCACGTATTACTACGACTTGAATCCAGCTTTGTCTCCAAGTTTGCCATTTTGCACATATTTTACCCTGTATTATCAATAAAACACAACACAAGCCCTTGGCACAAAAGTGAGTGATATCAGTTATATTGCAATTATAATTCATCTAAATCCCGGCTCAATAATGACTATAATGCTTGACATTACTAGGCCTTATCAAATATAAAGACAAAAATAGTAATACCGAGGGACACAATTTTATTATTTAAAATTAAGTCAATATTGATGCAGGGATACATGTCTTATTGCATGGTTTGAGAAGGCTCTCCAATCTTTCATTTACTATCCAGTATACTTCTTTTCTATTATTCTCTTACATATATTGGTGAAGCTTTTTAATAGCTTCTTAGGTCATCAGTTAAGGAGTATAGTTTGTCCACAAATGTCATCATCATTAATTTGAGGAGATGGATTTCTTGAGATGGGGTTGAAGCTTGCCCATCATGTTATGGCCTCAAGATACTCATTTTTTTCATCATTTTCTATAAAAGTTTCATATTCAATATCTTACATTTCTCAATAAGATATGTTATAGCGATACTCAAAGTGTGTACCATTAATTATAAACAACCAAAAAGACATTGAAATTTAAAACTATTTTGGGCAAGAGCAACACATTCAATCTTATTGTGAAACCTCTTTGATAGTAAAATTGTTTTCATATGCATGTATCAAAACAAATATTGTGGATATTTTTTGTAAACGTAAAAATATTTCAATCATCAAAACATCACGAAAGCAATCTTAACGATTAAATTGTTTTTATTTCGAAGAAGACGATGAAGACCACTCAAAATCAAACTTAATTTTGTGATCTAATATTTTAGAAGTAATACTGATACCACTATTATGTATTGTTGATCAAAATAGTTTAATAATTATAACAACAGAAAAAACTTTTAATCATCAAGAACCATGTATGAAATCAGAACAAACTAGATCAATAAAATTCCAACCATGGTATGTTAGGAATACTACCTCAATTTTCAGATGTTGGGAAATGGCCAGCAATACATGTTCCTTCTATAATTGATCCATATAGAGATCGAAAAACAATTGTTAGACGAGCAACAAGATGAACACCTGATTGTATTCTTTTCATTCCTTGAAGTGGACGCATAGATAGATAGATAGATTAAGGGAGAGAGAGAGAGAGAGAGAGAGAGAGAGAGAGAGGGTAGGGTAGTGTCTTTCAAGTATTGGAAGGGAATATTAAGGTTTCAACTATTTCCTTTCATATCAAAACCCATGAATGTTAGCTTATTTTCTAATTAACAAAACGACTATAGTTAAATAATATTTTATTTAATTTATAACAAATAAACTATTTATCTATTTATTTCATATTTTACCAATAAATAGTAATAAACAATTATTCATCATGTATTTTAATTTGCATAATAATAAACTTATACTATATATATATATATATATATATATATATATATATATATATATATATATATATATATATATATATATATATATATATATATATATATATAGAATTAGGATCATTTGAGGTCAATAAAAAGGTTGAAGTATTGAGGCCAAATCTAGACCCTTAAATATTTGATTTTAAATGGCTGATATTACAACATGTAAATAAGGAAATTATTGTAATTCCTATATTAAATTAATCAATAAAATGTATGTAAGGCTATACAAGTAATTTTCCATATCCGATCGTTGCTCTAAATACGGAATTCAAGTATGGAAGTTCCACCAAAATAGAAGACGGATAGTCTTCTTCTCTTATGATATTCTTCGTATCTTCAACACATACTGATTTCTTGGAATAAATCACGCTTCAAGCACATAATCCCTAAAATTGGTCGATATTGTGTATCGAATATATTTTGTAGCAAAAACCCTTGATACATATTTCGTATATTAGCTACAGTGTCGACTTTCAAGATGGCAGGCGACGAAGAAGCTCCAAATAAATCGAAATCGAGTCACAGAGGTAATACCTTTTAGAAATCAGTTTACATACATAATGTTAGGAAATAGAAATCGACTTAGACATTTAATTCTTGATTATGTGTTGCAATCCCCTTTTTTTGGTCTGATTTTGCATTACCCTAACTATCGGTTTCTAGGTTATGAGATTGGATATGTCAGTGTATTTTGAAATCGGAATTTACTAAATAACCCGATTATCACAGGTTATATTTGTTAGATTAACACTTAATCATCGATGATTAGCTTCAATCATCAATGATTAACGTAATTCATCCAACTGTCCTTTACTTTTTATTAACATAAAAGTCTTTAATCATCTATCTAAAACTTTAATAATTTGATTTTGACTCAATCTATACTTTAGTAATCGATGACTATGTTATTTAATAATAATTAAAGTATTATATAAGTGTTATGCCGGTATTTGATCAATAACAAAAAGTAGGATGCCTAAATTGGTAATGAAACAAAAGTAGGATCAAAATTGTTAGCAAAGTTTAGAATAAGGTCCAACCAAGACTTAAAAGCTTATTAGGGACAAAAACCATAATATGTTTAAATAAAGATGCTATTTCTTTCAAATGTAAAAAAACAAATAGTAGGATGCCAAAACTGAATAAAAACAAATAACCACAAGCAAACCATTAGTAACATAAAAATACTAATAAAACTAAAGGCAAAATATGAACAAATTATAGTTTCATCATTTTATCAATTAGTCACTTCTAGTAAAGTGTTAATTTTTTTATATTTAGCCATTGAACTATTATTATAATAACAAAATTGTAATGGCAAAATACAGAAAAAACCATTACATTTTGGGCAATTTTTTAATGGTGTCGCAATCACGATCATAAGATATTTTCTGCTAGAATGTCTATATTTTTGTTAATTTAGCTTATTAGTTTTGGTTATCTTGGAGTTCTTATTTGAAGAAAAAAAATATTACATATACTTCAATAGGCCTTTTGATTGGAATGTTTGGATTATTAACCCGTTGAACTGCACGTTGTAATATGTTTCTTGCTCTAGCATCTTGCTAGTTTTTATTTATATAATTGTTGCTGTTAAAAAAAAAAACCTTGTGCAATCTATCAGTTCTTGTATTTCTATTTCAAAAGTTCAGGACCTTGTTCAAAAGTTCCTAAAAATGAAAGTACACTGCTATTTCCAGCAGTTATATTTCAAGAACTTCATAGAAATGACAGTGCAATACTATTTCATCCTTTTGAATTTCAAAAAATTTTAACCGGTGCCCGGTATACAAATTTTGCAATTACAATAACCTAGACATGTTGGACCACATATATGTCGGTTTATGGAATGAAAGATGAAAAGACATAATATAAATTTCAATTTTAATCACATTCGCAACAATTATCCCTTAAAAAATAAAATATTCCAAACCTTATAGTATGATTTTAAAAATTACAAAAAAACCTTCCATTACTAATTAAATAACCATAACATATCTTCATTCACGAGCTAATTTCTTATTGTTTTCACGCATTAAGCTTAGGAATACGTTTATTTGATAATATGATGGCCGGTCATAGTTTAGTAAAGATTTTAAGTGGGTTCGTTTGGACTATGCTATGTATGAATGATATTTTATTTTTTATAGGGGATCTTGGTCCTTTATTTATAGTTCTTGCATTAACCGGTCTGGAATTACTTGGCAGCACATAAAGCATCATGGATAGTAGCAGCAGGTCGGTAGTCTTCAATCACAACCTTAAGTAACCGTAATATATCTTTATTCACCCTTAGCACCACATATATGGTTTTAAATAAAAATATATTCCAATTATAAGCTAAAAATTCATTAGAAACAATATTGATTGATTCAAAATATTATTTCATGAACAATAAAGATATTATATATATATATATATATATATATATATATATATATATATATATATATATATATATATATATATATTACCAAAATGAACATGTGAGAGCTTTTAACTGTTCATTTGGTACCTACTGTTTCCAGAGCCATAATTACTAAATTCAGATCATAGTATTATTGGTAAAATATAAGATACAAATTGTAAATAAGTTTTGATTTGGAAATAGCAATTTTGATTCTTCTTATAGCAAACTTTCATATTTACGTTTTTCCCCTCAACTAATTTTGAATTAATTGTTTTCACCTTACTTATTATAAAGTTATATTATTGGTATTTCGTAAGTTACAATTCCAGTCCCTTATTATATTTTAAAGTTACATTTTTCGTCCTTTACGTATTTTGTCTTTGTCGAGCTGCGTTTTTTCAATATACGAGGCTTCCGCAACATTGCGCGGACTGTTCGAATACTAGTTAAAATTAATTAACAAAATATCAGTAACAGCTTATATCATTCTTTTATTTATGGACCTGATATTCCAACTCAGAAATCATAGAGAAGCATTCCATATTAGAATTCATAAAGAAACAATCAAAAGAAACATACCAACTCAAAACTCATAAAGAAACAATTTTAGAATTTAAAAACCATACGTGATATTTGCAGACCGGAGCTGCCGACTGTTGAGTGCCAATTGTCAAGGACTGGAGCTTGGACGCCGACTGCCGGAGGGCTGCCGCTGTGATTCTGGTTTCCGACAATGTAGAAATCGAGCTTAAGAGGCGGGGTTCAGGAGAGACAGATATACAATCTTGAAGACGAAGGTTGGAGGCAAGAGAGAAATCGACGGCGATTGGGAAAAGTGGGAAGCGAGAAGAATTTAGGACGATTGGTAGGGAAGACAGTTGGACGTCAACATAGGATCGATGGTGCTCCGATAGCGCCGGTGTGAGGAGGCGGGGATGATCACTTTGCATATGGGAGCTAAAGAGAAGGGAGGCGGGGATGATCAATTTGTGTAATCTGTGGAAAGGGGAAAATATGTTAACTTCTTAGAAACTGGGCCTTAGACATGGCGCAAGATTTGCCCCAAGCATACTATGTGCCAATTATTTTGGAAGAGATTCAAGTGAGAAACCCTAGATATCGGGTTGGAAACGATGGGAAGAATAGGAAATTGTTGAAGCGTGAAGTATGAGAGACCGGATAAATAATTAAAGAAAATAAAATATAACACACTTTTTATAACATGACATTAAAGTGTCTCATGTGTGTTTTTTTTTCTTTTCTAATCATGATATTAAAAGATGACGTACATTTTTGTATGTCGTAATCATTATAAAAAATGACACATATTTACGACATACAATTATGTATGTCATAAATTCTTTAGATGTTAAGAAATATGACACTTTCCTAAGGACATACGTTTTTGTGTGTCATAAAATTAGTGTGTCGTAGTTCGTATATCATTAAAAGCTATTTTTCTAGTAGTGACTCTTCTCATATACATGTCACATCTTGGTCTTCTATACGTTCTTTTTAGTTATATTACATACATAAGTAGTTTTAAAGTTCTAGTACTTGAAGCAGATAAAAAAAACAAATGTTATTCATTGACCTTTAACACGTATGAAAGTTGTAGTATAGAAGTAAAAATATAATGTCTTATAAATATTATGTAGTAAGTGTAAGATAAATTATAAATCAAAGCGATCGAATTTGAGTAACTAGTCAAAATTACAAATTGTAGCTAAACTTCTCTACTTGACTCCTTGTTGTAGTACATAATCTATGTTGGCGAGTATTTCATTCCTATCATGAGAGAAGCATCTAACGGAAAATAAATACGCCACACATTTAGATCATTGGTGATGGTTTTCTTGTCATTATTATGGATATTTTTCATTCGGCGTGTTTGGCACGGAGCTTTTGGGAGCGTTTGAGAGCTTCTAGCTTCTAGCGTTTAGGAAATAGCTCTAATAAAAACCAAAAGCTTCGTTCGGCGACGAGAGCTTGGAGCTTTTATTTTAAACTAAACGCTACTATTTTAAAAGCTATTTGAAGTAGTGTTTAACAAAAAGTTCTACCAATTATATCATTAATCACTAGAATACCCATAAAACTATAACCAAAAATTACGCATATGTTCTTTTATGTAATTTTACATATTTTAAAAACTTCCAGCTACTTTTGCTGAACATTCATATACAAACTAAAAATCACAGCTTCCAGCTTCCAGCTACCAGCTACCCGCTACCCGCTACCCGCTACCCGCTACCCGCTACCAGCTACCAGCTAGTTTTGCCAAACACGCCCATTGTATCTTGCTATTTGTACGTGTTCACTTTCCTACTTCAAGTCAAACTTTAGAGTATTTGTTCATTTAGGCTACGAGGAGTGCCTCATTTGGTTCCCATTTGAAAAGTGGTGTCACGTCACCGACACATCATCTCACTTGCTTACCACACCACCAAGGAAATACCCACCACTCCACATCATCTAATTATTTTATTTTTTATTTAATTTAATAGAACACCAATTCTTTTTTTTTTTATTTAATTTAAATACAAACATAAATTAAATTCCTAAAATTAAAATTTCATTAAAATTAAAAAAACATAAATATTTCATAACTTAAATATTAAAAATTACAAACCTAGAAAATAAAAACTATATCGACTCGAAAACTTAAATCCTAGATTCGATAAATTAAAACATAAAATACTTTACCTAAAACGAAGCTACGATCAACGAAATTTAGGTAAATTTTTGACAAGATTCCACGCATCAAGGTGCGTGAAATTAGTGTTGTATGTCACCCGATACTCTTTCAATGCTTGCTCAACGATCACAGCGTCGGCGGTGCCCGGTTGTCGGTTCGCCGATAGTGGTGCGTAAATTTGATTAAAATTATGCAATTTAAATAACATATTCCTCCATTTGGAACGAAGGCGATCCGTATTCCGATATCGTATTGCGCCTAAATTTTCGTGAAACGATTCCTGCATGCGTTCCCAGAAACGTAGTGGTTTCTCGCAGCCTCGTCTTTAGATACGTTGATGAAAGTGGTTGCTAAAGCTGCTTCTTCTTGTTGAGTCCATCCCCGAGCATTGTTTCCATTTTCCAGCCCAGCCATTTTTTAAAAATAATATAGAAGAAGATGTGTATATGATGTGTATGTTTTGTAGAAGATGTAGTTTAAAATGTGGATGTGTGTGTATATACATACACTACTACAAAAGTGATTTGTTGGTGCGAGGGGTTTTTTTTAATGGATGCGGTTTAACATGATAAACCATATTATAAAGTGAAAAAACAATTATATCGTATCGATAAAAGCAGAACCCGCATCATTTATAATGTTTGTTGATGCGGTAATTTTTAATCGCATTAAAATTTGTTTAATTAGTGCGGGTTCGTTTAATGGCACTATTAAAACCTTATTTTTACTGCGAAAGTTTACAATCGCACCTTTAAAACCGTGCTTTTTTACTGCGATAGTTTACAATCGCACCTTTAAAACGTCATTTGTTGATGCGGTAACTTTTAATCGCATTAAAACTTCTTTTATTTGTGCGGGTTAATTTGTCCAATGGCACTATTAAAATCTTATTTTTACTACGAAAGTTTACAATCGCACCTTTAAAACCGTGCTCTTTTAATGCGAACGTTTACAATCGCACCTTTAAAACGACATTTGTTGGATTTGGCTTGATGTTCGTCCAAAGGCAGACTAAGCACATGTGTCAGACTAAGCCCATGTGGTAAGCCTAAGCCCATGTGCACTACTAAAACGTTTTTTTTTACTATGGTAAGTTTGGATAGCATTAAAAATCGATTGTTATTTAAATACAATAAATTTGGGGCTTTTATTAAGTCCTCCTTCGATCAAGCTTCTCCTTCTTCTTCAAGATCACCTGCCATCTGGTTGCATTTACTTCACTTCATTAAAGCCGGTTGCATTTACTTCTCTACAGTTACGGTGAGTTTGTATCAAACCTTTATTAATTTCGTTAACATAGAAGTCGTTATATAACTCCCGACAACTGAAACCTAGATTTCAAACATTTATGAACCGAATAACAAAAACATTCATTAATTGTTGTTTATTTTAATTTTCATATGGATCGTTATTCTTGGATGTACGAAACTTCACATATGTCCAGAGATTACATCAAGGGAGTTGAATATTTTATTAGTGTTGCTAAAGCAGATATTGAAAAGAATGGAAGGCGGTCCATTTGTTGTCCTTGCAACAGATCTAAGAACTTCACATATTTTGCTAATGCGGGTTCAATAGAGTTTCATTTAATAGGAAATGATTTTATGCCTAATTACACTTGTTGGTCAAGACATGGAGAATCACAAGCTGATTGTATCGCATCGTCAAGCAATTTACCGAGTAATGATAACAGAGTACCAACTAGCGACGATGATCAAAACTCAAATGAAGACCCTTTAACCCGGCTTTTGGGCCCCGAGCACGGGGGACGATCACGGACCGTAAATGGGATCATTGGCCATACCAAGGTTAAGGGTGGATTGATTAGAAATGCTAACCTTGGTAGAGACTTGGTCAACACGGGGTCAAGTGTTCGTGAGTCTAGATGTGGGGATGTTTCACCTGCCAAGTATCCACCTATCGAGGTAATAATATATTAATAATTTAATTGCAGCTTAATTGTAGTTTTGAGTTTGTAAATTAATATGTTTTCTGGTTTGCAGAAGAGGACCCCATGTGATTTGCTTATCAACGTGGCCTACACTCAAGTGACTGTGGCTTCTGGTACAACATGGCCAACCCCAGGAGCGTTTTTACATGGGAAACCGATTGAAGAGGGATGTGCCAAAGTACAAATTGATAAACTCATTGAAACGTATAAGGACCTGTCAGTCCATTCAGTCAAAATAACAGATGAAGTTGAAACTGTTGAGGATTTGTATCATGCAATCGTTCAGTGGCCTAGACATGCACTAAAGGTATTTTTTTTAAAAGGAATATGAATATATTTTACTATAATATTGTTAAATATAAATTACAATATATTGTAGCTTGCGACCAACGACGCACCAACCAATTCGTCACCAGTTGGATCAAATCACACCTCCCCGCCAACACAAAATGATACGACATCAGTTTATAAGCCACAGGTACTCGTACCAACAAATTTACATTTGTTGTTAATTTATATAGTTTGAACTATTAAAAGTTACAACATTTTGTTTGTTATTTTAGTTTCAAGGAAACGTCATTGAAATTTTTAGTCCGAATGAGCCCTTTTTTACAAATTTGGTTATTATTTAAATTCCTTAATTTAGTTACTTTGTTAATATATATAATTAGAATATAAATACTAATTGTTTGTGTTTTGATTTTTTAGCTAATGTCACAAATGGCTACTTCTGCACATGTACACGAACCATCAATCGAAAAATTTGTTGACCCTGAAGTGGATGGATTGTTGAGCGAAATACGGACTAAAGGAAAGAAACATACGAATATACTTGATCAACTATCCAAACTATTTGGTGGTGAATTTTTTTTAATACCTTGTCACCGAAAGGGTTGTATCCCAACATGGTTGAATTTGACATCGTACTTTCCGAGGTCTTACAACTATTGTTAAATCGTCGGCTTGATCTCCACATTCTACAATGGTTTGCAATGTAAGTTCTTATTACTTATTATTGCTTTTTATTGAACTTATAAAATATCATTTTATATATGATTTAATTTACTAACCTTATATAATATAATTAATGTATTTTTATGAGCTGCCAAAGAATCCGTCTTGCGCTTTCCTTAATGCGACAATTATTAAAGATGAGGACGACGACAAAACAAAACGAGTCGCCGTCATACATCACATAAAAGAATTAGTTTTGCATCATGAGAAGAAAGATTTTTTTATTGCACCATATATTTAGGTAATATATAATTCTCCATAATACATATACACACTAAACATACGGAAAGCCTAAATGTTTTCTGATTTACATTTTTTGTAGAGGACATTGGGTGCTTATTATTCTTTGGCCAAAAAAGGGAATCTCGTATGTTCTTGACTCTTTAAAACGTTCCGCTACACCGGCCAAATACCCATTGTGTCTATTATTGATGAAGCTTTGCCGAGTACATATAAATGGAAGATTGCAAAGGTTTGTCTTAAAATTCATTTTTTTTTCAATTTATATGAAGGTGTTGAAAATATTTATTTGTGATTTAATTACAGTGCTTTAAACAAAAAGTCGAATGGGAATGTGGTTTTGTAGTCATCAAGCATATGCAGGAGTTCGTTGAGACGATTCAACACAATTGTCCCACTGAAAAAGTACGTGTTTTTTTGGGTATAAAAATATAACTTTTCTCTCTTTGTATATCTGAATATAATATTGTTGTAATTGCTTTTAGTTTTGGAACAAGAACATGTTGTTTTCGAGTGATGCTATGGAGCAAATGGTATTAAATCTAATGCCAATGCTAGTTAGCAAGGAGATTGAAGGCCGCCGGGAGAATATTCAAAAAGAACCGATTTTGTGTAGCATTGTGCTTGGACATATGTTTATATATAGCATTATAGCATTGTACTCTATAAGATACAAATTTGTATATAATTGTGAATGTTGGTACTGGAACAAATATTTGTATAATGACCCGAAATAAATTTAGAGTACGTAATATATGATTATATGCATGGACCGAAATAAATTTTGGTGCAATTTGCTTGTTTTTTTTATCATGGGCCACATCTACTTGCTAGTACTAAGCCCATATGGCACGCAAAGCCCATGTGTCATGCTAAGCCCAAACAGCAGACTAAGTCAACGTGTCACACTAAGCCTAAATTGCAGACTAAGCCCATGTGGTAGACTAAACCCATGTGGTACGCTAAGCCCAAATGGTAGACTAAGTCCATGTGTTAGGCTAAGCCGAAACGACTGACTAAGCCCATGTCGTAGGTTAAGCACAAAAGGCAGACTAAGCCCATGTGTCAGGCTAAGTCCAAATGGCAGACTAAGCCCATGTGGTAAGCCTAAGTCCAAATGGCAGAATAAAACCATGTGGTAAGCCTAAGCCAAATTATATGATGTGGTTAATATTATATGTTGCGTTGTTTTAATGATGCGTGTTATATGTATTTAGTGCGATGTTCTATACTTTCAGGAAAGCTCATTTGATACGGTTTAGTCATTGTTGGTGCGGTTTGGTAAACCGCACTAATAAATGAGGTATTTAATACTGCGTAATATTTAGATGCGGTTGAATAACCACATCTAAATACCATTTTAATTAACCGCACCAACAAATCACTTCTGTAATAGTGATAGTGATTTGAAAATTAATTTTTTTGTTATTATAAACCCCTAACGGTCAAAAAGCCTCTCCTAACATTCAAATATTGCGGTTGCTCGACGTTGCCCTCACCACGCCAGGCCACGCCCACGCAGGCCACCCCAGAGGTGGGCGGTGTGCCACGCCATGGGTTGGTGCCACCTGGTTCCCACGCCACTCGCGTGGTACTTACTCCTCACAGCCTTACATTGACCCGAATAATGCCTGTGACGACAAATATTTGACCTAAGCATTTAAAAATTAATTCAACCAATCTGATATAGGTTATATATGAAAACCATGGCTTGTCAACAATTTGGTACCATCTGAAAGTATGTAAATATGAGAAGCACAACCGCAAATTAAGCAGTATTTTCGATAAGATTACATATATTTATTAAGATAAAAAAAACATTAAAGTTTAGTCATTATAAAAAGTTGGAAGACTTCGGTTGATTTAAATAAATAAGATACGACTTTTTGGTATTTTTCCATGAATATGACGTTCAAACCCAACTTCAACAAATCATTAATTTGTTGTCAACATTCTGTTTTAGAGATTCATCATTTTGTCCTGTATTCCTGAATCCTGATGTAGGTTTCAACCAGGCAAATTCTACCTTTTGGTATCCCCCCTCCTTTCTATATATTTATGTACCCTGCTGGTTATGATTTTAAAACATACACCATCAAACAAATTGCGAACAATTGTGCAAAGCTTTGAAAATGGATATCTTCTACGCTTCTATTCTCTCTATTTTTGTTCTTGTTGTTTCATTCTCTCTTCATTTTTTTCTCTACAAGTCTAAACCCACCGAAGACGGTAAAGTACTTCCACCTGGTAAAACTGGGTGGCCTATAATCGGAGAAAGTTATGAGTTTCTAGCAACCGGATGGAAAGGTTGTCCGGAAAAGTTCATATTTGATCGCATGTCAAAGTTTTCGCCTGCAGTGTTTCGAACGTCTCTCATGTTGGAGGATGATGCAGTGTTCTGTGGCGCTCAAGGTAACAAGTTCTTGTTCATGAATGAGAACAAGCTCGTACAGGGATGGTGCCCTGCTTCGGTGGACAAAATCTTTCCCTCGTCTGACAAGACCTCCAAGATAGAAGCAATTAAGATGAGAAAGATGCTTCCGAACTTCTTCAAGCCTGAAGCATTGCACCGTTACGTTCCTATCATGGATGTCGTGACACAACAACACTTTGCCTCTGGATGGGAGGGGAAAGACGAAATCGTGACCTATGAACTCTCCAAGAACTTCACTTTTTGGCTTGCATGCAAAATCTTTATTAGTATTGATGAGCCTGAACGGGTGCGATACCTATCTGGTCCGTTTGAGAGCATCGCTTTGGGGCTTCTCGCCATCCCTATTGACCTTCCTGGCACACCATTTCGAAGAGGGATCAATGCTGCCAACTTCATAAGAAAAGAACTCATAGCCATAGTGAAGCAAAGGAAGATTGATTTGGCTGAAGGGAAAGCAACACCAACCCAAGACATATTGTCACACATGCTTCTGTTTAGCTATGAAGATGGCAAGTTCATGGCGGAATATGATATTGCTGACAAGATCCTAGGGTTGCTCATAGGTGGCCATGCATGACACTGCGAGCTCAGCTTGTGCGTTTATCGTAAAGTATCTTGCTGACTTGCCTGAGATTTATGACGGAGTCTACAAAGGTATATAGAATTAACTTTCAGTAGATATAATCGACACAGATTCACATAATAACAATAGTAATACTAGCTAAATTCTAGAAGACGGAAAATGAAAGGCACGTATATAATCTTTAATCAACACATGCAGAACAAACGGAAATTGCAAAATCAAAAGCACCTGGAGAGCTGTTAAACTGGGAGGATCTATCAAAGATGAAGTACTCTTGGAACGTTGCATGTGAAGTTCTCAGATTGGCCCCACCGCTACAAGGTGCTTTTAGAGAAGCTATTACCGATTTCATGTACAATGGCTATTCTATCCCCAAGGGCTGGAAGGTAATTCGAACATATTATTTTTGAAAACAGAACTTATTGTTAATTAGATGGTTCAAATAAGTAAATAATTTATATCTACAGTACAACTGGAGTGCAAATTCAACCCACAAAAACCCCGAGTTCTTCCCAGAACCCCAGAAATTTGACCCATCAAGATTTGAAGGCAGGGGACCGGCACCTTACACGTTTGTGCCATTCGGAGGAGGACCACGCATGTGTCCTGGAAAAGAGTATGCTCGACTAGAAATACTTGTGTTCATGCATCATCTCGTAACAAAGTTCAAGTGGGAGAAAATGATTCCTGATGAGCAGATTGTAGTCAACCCGATGCCTAGTCCAGCCAAGGGTCTACCGATTCGTCTTTACCCACATAAAGCTTGAAGATGGTGTCATTTAAACGGAGCGAAGATTTGTGTTTGTGCTTAACATGAAACTAGTCGATTTCAAATGGTGCACAAATGGGATCTCAATCTTTACAACAGACCACTTTGTTTCGAAATTAATTTGCTTCTTGTCCGAGATCTTTTGGGTTTCTTCTCCTTCTCTTGTATTTCCTTGTAACTTTAAGTGTCTAATTAATTGATTTGAATTTTGTAGATTGTAATAATCATTTGAAAACTACACAGGAACTAACGTTTCCCATCCAGTACTGAGACCTTAAAATTATTTCAATAAGTTAAGTAAGTGTAACTTTAAGAGTCTAATTAAATGATTTGAATTTTGTAGATTGTAATAATCATTTGAAAACTACACAGGTTTTAGTTCCGCTTAAATAAAATTGTAAGACTTTAGTCGAATGAAATAATATCAAATCAAAGTTTTATGATAATTTTGGATAAATGTAAATAAATTGTAGCATTGAATACACTTTTGGACTAAACTAAAATACCCGGGTTTCCTTAATTTGATTTAGCAAATAATTTAAAGGTTGAATTAAATGAAACTACACTTCTTTGGTAAATATTTTTGAAACTATACTCATTTGGTAAATATTTTTTTAAAACACCATTTATTTTGGTTAAAAACTCGTAGTGTAAATGTCCATCGCTAAATTAATAGTCTTTTAAAAATATATATTTAATCACTAAACATAATTTTATGTAATTAATGAGGAACAATATATTATAACTAAAATAATCGAGGTTTTGCGGTATCAAACAAAACAATAAATATAAATCGAAAATATTTTCAATACAGATTCTACAAACATAAAATTAGGAAGACATGTAGGGTGGATTGCCTACTGCACAAACATGTAGGAATTTCTTCAGAAGTTCATTCATTTGCTCTTGAACGGGCTTCAAGCTATTTACATTCTTGTCGAAGATGGGCTTCATCTCCTCTATTGCTTCTTCTGTCGTTTAAGTCTAGTAAGTACAAAGACTATTAAAAGAAACATAACTAGTAAAGAATATAAAGACGACATAGCAACATCCTCCTTTTACCAAAAAAAAAAAAAAAAAAAAAAAAAAAAAAAGAAGAAGAAGAGAAATTAAATTAACTAATTTTAACTAACTTTATATATATATATATATATATATATATATATATATATATATATATATATATATATATATATATATATATATATATATATATATATATATATATATATATATATATATATATATATATATATATATATATATATATATAGATAAAATGAGAATGGTGAAAAGGTTGAGAAAATGAGAAAGAATCTGGACCTTTTATTATTCAAGATCTATGGTTTAGATTATTAAGGTAATTAATTTTTTTTAAATACAAAATAACTTAAATAGTCTAATAAAACCCGGTTAAAGGTGTAATCGTAAATTCCAAATTCGTACGTTCCTTCAATTTAGCTTGTTTCTGTTATCATTCCCGATCATTTTGGAAATCAAAGATATGCATAAACCCTAATGGTCGCCATCGATTTTAAATCATACTCCCACCACCATATATAACAGTCGATACCTTCTGTATCACCCCCAACACCATTGCTAATCACAAACACGCCAAACGATATCAGCCAAACAACATCACCATCGATCAACATCTTCAAGGTACAGTCGTGTACTGACTCCAATTTCAATAAGAAATGCAAGGATGTATGAGGATCTTTCATTTAAAAAAACGAATGGCTATGGTTTTTTCAGAATTTTTTTTTTTTTTTTTTTGGGCTTTATGACATTTTAGCGAATACCCAAGCTTTTTCTGATTTTCCTATTAGGGCATAAATGTCTATCTTCTATTCTAAAATGTTGGACTTATAATGATTACGAATGAAGCTTAAGTTCAGCCATGTTCGTCTTCATTCGTTAGATTACACGCTGTTAGGAAGAAGTTCTTCATCTAATTGCTAGTCCGGTCTCATACGTGTTTGTTTCTTCGTCTTTTAACTTTGGTTTGTTCGATTTCAAGTTATGGAAGTAGGTACTTTTGTTTTTATTTTTTTACGGCCTTTCATTTCGTTTTTGTTCTATTTTAACTTAATTGAAGTAGTTAAAGCTTCGTTATACATTTATTGTTGTAGAAAATGTTTTGATTAGTTGATATCGTTGTGTTTCTTCTTACATTTTCGTTGTTGTAGTTATTGTCGATGAAATGCTTATTTATTTGTATTTTGTGGATCATATGTTAATTATAGATGATTATAAATGCTTTTTTTGCTATCGTTGGTTGTTTGTTTATTCTTCTCGTTTTTAAAACTCTAGTTTGACGAACTCTTTGAATTCTTCCTAGTTTTTTGGTTTTACTATTTTTTAATGACAGTTTCTTATTTGTAGATGATTTATATTTTGGGGATTATATGCTTATGTTGGATGATTAGAGTTGACATGTTTTGTGATTTTGCTGATTGTATGTTCATTCTTCTCAGTTTGGAAACCCTAGTTTGATGAATTTTTTGAATTCTGCTTAGCTTTTTGCTTTTACTGGATTATAATGATACCATTAACCCGAAATGTAATAACTATTTTCCGTGTTTTATATTTGATCAAGTTCTTTGCTAAATCATAGCATCTTATTTGAACCCTAATTTTTTGATCATTCAACGGCATAGAATATAAACATCTCTCAAATGTGGATCATATATATGTTTGGTTTAATATTAGTTTTATTTTTTGGATTTGTATATTGTAGTTGTGCGCTATATTAAATCGTAAATTTTGATGTGTTTTGTAATTAGATTTTCGTTGTTTTTTTATTATATAAGAATGTTGCAATAGATTTTATATATCAACTTCTATGAATGCACTACACATGGTCTAAGTATTTAACATGTCATTTTTTTGTAGAAGATTCAAAGAAAAGGAATAGACTAACTTTTAAAAAAAATAGAGCAAGTTATATAGATCTTTCCTGTGGCCAAAAATGTACTTTAAGATCCAATAGTATAGTAGACATTACTTCTTCAAAAGAAAATTCATCAATTAATTTGTTAAAGTGAAAAAGGTTAAGCTTGCCAAAGTTATTAAAAGTAACAATAATGATGATTATTTTGTTTCTCAACCTGTTTTTTATGAAGTTCCTCTTAAAATGGTTGATACAACATATAGAAATCATTCAGGTTATCTTTTGATACTTAAAGATCATTTAATAATAACTAAAAAGTTGTTGTTAAGGAAATGGAATTTTGTTTTGTTGGAGATTTTGATGACAAAAAAGTTGGTAGAGAAATTTGTTTGGGGATTCTTTAGAATTATGTTGAAAACAAAAATGTTCTACATGTCAACAACCAATATATATTTATGTGACTAGGAAAGGAGTTCATGACATGTATGGACTACCGATGGGTGATATTCTTATGATTTTATTATATAAGAATGTTGCAACATATTTTATATATCAACTTGTGTGAATGCACTACACATTATCTAAGTATTTAACATGTCATTTTTTGTAGATGATTCAAAGAAAAAGAAGAGATTATCTCCAAAAACACAAAGTGATTTATATAGATCTTTCTTCTAGCCAAAAGTCTACTTAAGATCCAATAGTATACTAGATGTTTCTTATTCAAAGTAATTTCATCAAGTAAATATGTTAAATTGAAAAACGTTGAGCTTGCCAAAGTTATTAGAAGTAAAAATGATGATGATGATTTTGTTTCTCAACGTGTTTATTTATGAAGTTCCCCATAAAAAGGTTGATATTACATATAGGAATCCTTTAAGTTATGTTTTTATAATATTTACAGATCATTTAATGACAACTAGAAAGTTGTTCTTAATGAAATATGATTTGGTTTTGTTGGAGATTATTCTGACAAAAAAATTTATAAGGAAATTTGTTTATAGGTTCTTCAGAATTATGATGAAAAAAGAGAAATGTTATACGTGTCAACAAACAATATGTTCATGTCACTAGGAAAGGAGTTCATGACATGTATAGACTAACAATGGATGATATTCCTATGAATTTAACATTAAAAAGTCATTTTGGGAATTCAGTTATTAGGAAGTGGAGGGATCAATTCCTTAAAGATATTGATAGGATTAGACTTAGCCATCTTAGATACTTATTGGAAAAAAATTCTAAGTCTGGTGATATGTTCTTAATAAACGTTCTTGTTGTATACGTGACCATTATGATAGATGGTACATGTAACCAAAAAAATTGGAAATTTTTCAAAAGAGTGTTTCTATAAAAGATCTTGAATTGGTATGGTTTTGTTATTGGTTGTCTAAATCAAAGCAAGAGGATTTTTAATCTCGAAGGGAAGGCGTAATATGTTGGTCAAGCTGCGTTTGTAGTGGTAATATTGAATTTTATATTTTTATAATAGTTTTCTTTTGTCTATTACTTATCATGCATGTTTTTTTTAATATGATGTAGTTATTATATCTATATTGCACGAAGATACATTCGGAGTCATTGAAAAGAGTATTTACTGCAACATATTATCGGAGTCCAAAGAAAGTTAGTAAATGACTGAGTGATTGTATTAGCGACTGAGGTAAGGGGAATGGTGATGTTATTGAAACATATGAGGAGTTTGCAGATATTCCAGTTTAAAAAGATTCAGATACAGGTTTGTGTTTTATTTCATTTCTACGAAATATTAAACTTATTGAAACTCGTTGAAATGTTTTTATATTATTGTGGTTGTAAATTAAAAAGTTTTTTTATACTTCTAAATGATGATAACATTACACTCGTTTGAAAAGGTGTTCCTTCCCCCAAGAGGTTGAGGGTTCTAGTCCCGTCGTGGACATTGGTGTAGTCAGAGAAGAATTTAGTGGGTGTGTGTGTTTAGTCGTTAAAAAAAATGAAAAAGTGAAAAGTTTAGCAAGTTGAGGGTGAATTTTTTAATGCGGTTTTATGTTTAATAGTACCTGTTATTTTGAATCATTCTAAGAAAGGGATGAATATTGTTGAAAATAATATAACTGAGAAGGATTTGAGAAGAAATGGTACGTTTTGTACCTTTTTATATTTAAAATATAAATATCAAGTTCTAATTCAAACTTTCATATAGATTACGTTCCAAAACGCAACTCTCGCACTCAATATTCTGTAGATATTGGTGTTTGTAAGCCTCAATTTGACATCATTTTGGATGGTACGAGATCTTTAGAGGTATGCTATTATTTTTAATAGCCATAAGTTTATTTGATTCAATTTTTATATGATTTTAATTTTCTTCTTTTATCCATAACTTAAATTATTTGACTATTTTGTGAATCAACTTTAAGCATGACTTAATTATCCAATTTTGAAGTTATGGAACATTATTAATTTTGAATTAAAGCTTAATTATCCAACCTTATTAAATTTTCAAGATTTCAAGTGTAAAATACATTCTTCGTATAATAGATTTTCGGATGCGAAGTCCACTATTGATGATTTTATCAAATATGCTTGGGATCAATTCCGAGGTAATGAAGAGATTTTAGAGTATGCTAAGAAGCGGAATATTGAGTTTAATAAAGTTCATGAAAGACTTGTCCTAATGGACGATCAAGAAGGAAATTAGGATGTTCAAGTTTTCAGATGAATTGAGGACTATTGAAGTAAATTTCGAAGTTACAAATGTTGCTTCAGACGAAATTCTAGTAATTGATGTTCATGTTTTAGATCATATTACAAGTTTTCAACGATTTTTGGAAGGTCAACGTATTAATCCAAATGAATTAACAATGACACAAATGTTGGAAAATGTATACTTTTGTGATGAAATGGATAATGATGCTTTTCCTATTATTTGAAAATGTGTAGTTATCCCTTCTCCTTTGGTTATATGTGAAAATTAAGATTTGAGATCTCCAAATGATCTAATCCCATTGAACAGTCCAGCTAAAAATATGAAGGAGCCTATTGTCTTTCTCTAAATTCCAATAGCCTTTTTAAGTGTTAAAGTCGGACCAAGTAGACCTAAAGGAGTAGTAAAACCTACATCACCACTTCATTCTCCATATTATAAAACATTAGTTGATTCATCTGAACGTGTAAAACATTTGGAAAAAAGGTTGTAGGTTCTACCTTCCTTGCTACTCGTAACTTGACATACTTCTTTTTTGATAATTTGTTTTTGTATTAAAAATCTTATTTTCTTGTTTTTAATTATAAAATTGTTTTTTGTTTTACCTTTTTGGGAAAAAGTTTATGAATCTTCGCAAGGAGTTGTTGGTATAAGGGCATTATGGAGTCTTTGATACCATGCTGCATAATTCACTATGGTGTTATTGACTTATAATCTAGATTGCTGAATGACCTTGAAAAATATAAAAATGACACTTCTTCTTCTTCTAGTCATGCCATGTTCACTAATAGTAAGATGCACTTTTTTGTATAAACTTTATTTATTTATAAATTGACTAACCTATTTTATGTTTTGGACAAATATATTTTCAAGAAGTCGGACACCATCAATTCACAGTTTGTTAATAATTATAGCTCATTTGGAAAAATTTTCTTGTTGTGAAGAAGTTTTTCACTACCATCTTTTGTTTGTGTATTGTAAATCATGTTCCTTTTTTATGATCTTTTAAACAACATTATATTTTTGTTTGTAATCTTTATATTTAGTTGTGAGGAACACATTTTCATAGTCTAGTTTTATAATGATTTTTGCATCACGGTTCATGTTTTTTGGATCATGGATCATTTTAGTAGAAATTGTATATAACCAATATGGATCACAAATGATTCTTTTTTTGAATTTATAACCTAATATATAGAAAAAAATAGTGATCAAAAACTCAATACTCTATTTGGAGCATAGCCATGACATAGATAATATTTATAGATCATGAAATATGTATGGATCATTATTTCACTCATGAAATATGAATCAATCATTATTTAAATCACAATTTAACGTTGGATATTATAAAAATATTCTATTGTGATTAAAAAAATTGATCACGTATTTTTATAATAGAAATTGTCCATAATCAATATGGATCATGGATGATGGATGATTCTTTTTGGAATTCATAACTACTATATAGAAAAAATATTGATACAAAACCCAATACTCTATTTAGATCATAGCCAATTAGCCATGATCAAGATAATATTATGGATGATGAAATAGAATTGATCATTATTAGTGGATCGTTATTAGAATCATGGTTTAGATCGGATTTTACAAAAAACATTCTATTGTGATTAAAAAAACTTTTGATCACATATTTTGTGTAATAGAAATTGTACATAAGCAATATGGATCATGGATGATTCTTTTTTGGAATTCATAACTACTATATAAAAATAGTGATCCAAAACTCAAAATGCTATTTGGATCATAACCATGATCAAGATAATATTTTTTGGATCATCAAATTTGGATGTATCATTATTTGGATTATTTGATAGTCATAATCCAAATATACAACTATTAATTAAATCAAATTTTATAATAGTATGAAACAAACTATGTCATTTGTTCTTCAATTTGGAATTTGTGGCAGTTACGTGTACCATATTTTTCTCTTGCACCATGTTTAATCAATTTGCTATATGTATGACCTTTTCTTTCGTCCTTCTTTTCTTGTTCTATATCAATTTCCATATTTTCTTGCATTTTTTTCTTCATTGTTCTGCTACCTTTGTTGTTGATGTGTAGAGGAGGTAATGCATTTTTGCACCACTTCCATTAAAGAATGTATAACTTCTTTGTTCTTTATTGGTTTTAAATTCTCGTTGGCTTGTCAACATTTTTTATTTTCTCATTCATTTCTTCTCTAAATATTTTCAACTTGTCAAAATCGATGTCATTTGTTCTTCGATTTGGAATTTGTGGCAGTTATATGTATCATGAAGAATATACACAATATTTTGTACTACTACTTTTGAGAGAAAGAGATTATATCAAAATGTATTCAAACATTCTTAAAGAATCTGTGAAGAATAAAATATATCAAAATGCCTGCAAATATTCTTAAAGAATATGTAAGTATGATTGCATTGAAATCAAACACTAGGTCTTATTGCTCAAAGGCATAAATTTCATAAACGGGGTGCTTTTGAAAGTTCCCTGGGTAATGTAAAATTCTTGAAGAATACTTGAAGTAAAATTCTAGCATGTGTGTGTTTTGGTAGAAAAGTGGAATCAGAAAAAAAAATGGAAGATGTGGCGAATATGGAAGAATGGACTTGATCAGAAATCAGAAAATATGAAACATGATGGTTCTGATGATCAAGATTGGAGTAGAATGATTTGTTTGAAGAAAAGAATATCAAAATAGGGGAGGAGATCATTATGGCAACGTTATGGTAGGTGGTGGGAGCAGATAGGTGTATGTGTGATATTAATTTGATGTTTTCCTTTGACCATGTGGATAACACACCGATTTATCATAATTTGCTTTTCAAATTAATAGTGAAGTGATAATTAAAACTTCGATATGAGACAGACGTCCCTTGTACTCCAATATCCCGCTCCGTTTAACTTTCTATTGCCACGACCACACAACCCTTTAGATTCTCCCTTCACCGTCTTAACATTTTTGCATGTATTTGAGAAATGTTATATTTTAGGGTTATGAAATACACAACAACAAATTTTTCTATCCGAAGTGGTTTCCAAATCTAAAAGCAAACCCCTAAACCCTAAATGTAAAGCAATGAATAATGTTCAAATCTTGGGACAGCTTAGCCTCTGTGGCTATGGAGGTTCGCCTGTAGTGACCTTAGGGTATAAGGCAAATGTAAGGTTTTGCACAAACAATGAACTAGAAATCCTAAGTTCACATGCAACCTAATGAAGGATCTATGTTTTTCTATCTTATGAACATACAACAAAATCCTAAGGCCAACATTTATTTCTAAAGTCAAAACAAGAATTCACCAACCTTTTGATCTTGTTCTTGAAGCTAGCAACAAAGAGATCATGCCTCAAATGAAGTCACACCCAAAGCAAAGGAGGAGAGAATCCAGCAGAGTTCCAGAGAGGAGAGGGAGGCGTGAAAAAGGGGGAGCCAGGAGGTTCCTTTTATAGCCTTCTAGGGTTACAGCTGAAACCCTAGAGGAGCCTCCTTAGTGGGCAAGCCTGTTGACCACTTGGACCAGATCCTCTAAACCCTAATTAGGGTTGTCGCCAACCTTGGGAAGAGCCTCCAAGGTGGCGCCAATTCTGGCCCCTGGCTACTGGTTTGCCAGTTATTCAACTATTGAGTAAATACAAACCAGTCCCTGCACTTTTAATTAATTTATTTAATTGCTGAATTAAATCCAATTAATGCCAAATTAAATTATAATTAATTAATATAGTTTCTAATTAATATATTTACACTTAAATATATTAATAAACTATTTATTTAATTCTATTGATTTATTATATAATTAATAAATCAACCTTTCTCTCTCTACTGAACTCTACATCAATCCTCCAGCTATGAGGGCAACTCAAATGGACTTTGCTACAATTAACAAGATAAATACAAATATAAAGTCATGACTTAGACACCTAATCCAACAGTCTCCCACTTGGATAAGTCTATGACTTTAGATTTATCTTCTGATTAACAATTCTCAGTTTCTGATGAAACTGTTACTGAACTTTGACCTAGTCAGTTCTGTCCAAAGATAAGTGATCTGATGATCCTCCGTCCAACAAGATATTTTCAGACTCAAGACATGGATTAAGATCAATATTGGTCCGATACTCTGTTTCTCGATTTCCGATTCACTTATGACTTGAAGACTACTAATTAAACACATCAATTCAGTCCTGGTTGGCCAACACTTTCAGTCAACATCAAAATCATTGAGAGGCCTACAGATATCTGTTTCCCATCGGGTCAGGGGACTTATAAGTTTCGCCTTATATGTCTATACCTTTTACTAATCAGAATACCCACAACAGTGCGTTTTATAACATCGAGTTACCGATGCGTTTTCGCATTATCAATGAGCAACTGTCTCGCAAATTACAGATCATATCTCTCCACTTAAAGATCAAATGATATTATCATCTTAACATTGCTTGTGATGTAATCCATGAAGCAATCTATTAAGTGTGGGTTTATCCAATACTCAAATCTCTATTTTCTAAGTACTCATGAAGGTTGTAGCAGTCTTATTGTAATGTCCAACTCTTTAGACAATCTACAACCGATTCATGACAGTCTTCGTTCATACTTACTCCCTAACAGTATGATCAAATGTGGAATTTTGAATAATCTAATTACTCAGGAAGTTTAAACATGCAAAAAAATTGAAACACAATAATAAACAATTGACAAAGGTAGTAAACAATACTCATTTATAAATCACCATTATAAAATCACCAAGTCAATTACATTTATACTGTTACAAGTTTCAAAACCTATCTAATTACTAAAACTAATATCATCCCTCAGTCCGATGCTCCGAGCATGCTGATTGTGCTTGATCCTACTCAGTGCCTTAGTCAAAGGATCTGCAGGATTGTCTTCTGATGATACCCTCTTAACCAAGAGGTGACCTTCTTCTACTTGATGTCGAATATAGTGGTACTTTCTTTCGATATGCCTGGACTTTCCATGGTCTCGCGGTTCCTTTGTCAAAGCGACCGCTCCTTCGTTATCGCATAATAGTTCCACCGGCTCCTGAATGCTCGAGACAACTCCAAGGTCACCGATGAAGTTCTTCAGCCAAGCCGCTTCCTTAGACGCTTCACTCGCTGATATGTACTCTGATTCGCACGTTGAATCAGCCACCGTCTCTTGCTTAGAACTTTTCCAAGTGACCGCTCCCCCGTTCAGAAGAAATACCCAGCCCGACTGAGACTGACCACTTTCTCTATCTGTCTGAAAGCTGGCATCTGTATATCCACTCACTTTCAAGTTATCACTACCGCCAAGGACTAACACCATGTTCTTGGTCCTTCGTAGATACTTGAGTATGTTCTTAACAGCTATCCAGTGTGCCCTTCCAGGATTGCCCTGGAAGCGACTAACCATGCTCAAGGCAAAGGATACGTCGGGGCGAGTACATGTCATAACATACATGATCGACCCTACTACCGAAGCATAAGGTACCCGACTCATTTAAGCTATTTCTTCATCGGTACTCGGGCTTTGAGTCTTACTCAACTTGGCATTACTTTCGATAGGTAGCTCTCCCTTCTTGGAATTTTCCATACTAAACCTCTTTAGTACCTTTTCTAAGTATGTATACTGACTCAGGCCTATTAACCTTTTCTTTCTATCTCTTAGTATCCTTATCCCGAGAATATAAGCAGCTTCTCCAAGGTCTTTCATGGTGAAACACTTCCCAACCCAAGACTTGACATCTTGCAAGGTCGGAATGTCGTTTCCCATTAGCAGTATGTCATCAACATACAGCACCAGAAAAGTGACTATACTCCCACTAGCCTTGACATATACACAGGACTCATCTTCACTTCTTGAGAAACCAAACTCTTTGACTTTCTCATGGAAGCAAAGATTCCAGCTGCGAGAAGCTTGTTTCAATCCGTAGATTGATCTTTCAAGCTTACACACTTTATCATGATGCTTTGTGTCTACAAAACCTTCTAGCTAATTCATGTAAACATCCTCAGTCAGTTTCCCGTTAAGGAAAGCGGTTTTGACATCCATCTGCCAAATTTCATAATCATGAAATGCAGATATGACAAGCATTATCCTAATCGACTTAATCTTGGCTATTGGTGAGAAGGTTTCATCATAATCAACCCCCAGGATTTGAGTGAATCCCTTCGCAACCAGTCGAGCTTTATGACTCGCCTAGGTCGTCGTGCGCTCAAAAATAGTAAAGTAAACCTAACACACACTAGTATAGCGATAGTTAGGGTCGATCCACAGGAGTTACGTGGTCAAGGTAGGCAACAGATTACCAACTGTAGTGTCACTTCTACAGCCAGAGGATCTAGTTTCCGACTTTTACCAAAACAATACCGAAATCACAAACATTCAACAATTCCAATTCAAGCATCAACTAAACTAAACTACTACTAACCTAAGTACTTACTAAAATCAGAAATGTATTTCAAAGTTAGAAGTAACAAAGATCAAATCAAAACATCCAACACAATCAAACATCCACAATTCATCCAAACGCATAAAACATCAAAAAGAGAGAAATTAACACTAATCGAATGATTAACTATTAAAAACTCAGATCCAAATGTTCCAAAACAGAAAACATAAATTCAGAAACTAAGAACTAATGCCAATGGTTGTCACACCCAAAAACACTAGCCAAATCTACCAAAACTACTAAACTAATTAAAAGAGAGAACATAAAATACCAAATATGGTTGCTGAAAACTAAAACTCGAAGTCAAAGAAGCCTTGGGAGTCGTTCCTATGCCAGGTATTTGCTGTATTTTTCGACCTAAACCCCTCTATTTATAGTTGTGAAAAATAAAAAACCGCGCCGCGCACAAGTAGAATCTGCGGCGCGCGTGCTGGTTTATCCCTGTTTTCTCGGCATTTGAATCTTCTCCACCGCCTCATTGCTGAGTCACCGCGTCGTGCCCTTGTTCATACCGCGGTGCGCGTGCGAATTCGACTGTTTTGTCTTTATCTTCAAACTTCTTTCATTCTGTACGCTTTTAGCCCCTGTTTATATCATTTCTTTCCAAACAAGCACTGACATAAAAAGTGAGAATACCACAGCATATATGATATAATTTCACCAAGAATAGGGCTCAACAACGACTAAAATACTTGATATTACCAGGCGTTGTCAAATACCCCATACTTGTGCCTTGCTTGTCCCCAAACAAGAGTGTTTTTAACAAATTTTAATAAAGACTCAAACAATTTTTGAATGCGTTCAATTTCAAAGCTTATTGTTCCCAAAGTTAGATTGAAATAGTTTTTGCAAACATAACCAGAGTATTCTTTGGAATTCATGACTTTCTAGAGAACCCTTGATTACAAATTTTCTGTCCGCAATGAAGTGTACGTACTCATTCAGATTCCAAAGGCCATTAAAGAATTGTCCATGACTTTCGATGTTGTCCGTGTAGCGAGCTTTCAGAAATACCATCCCAAACCAGACGATCTTAGGTGGTAAGGTGCATAAGTGCCTTTTTCGAGGCCAGCCTTTTCAGACCTAACGGCTCGAACAACAAAGGCCACTGATTGAAATTTCCTTCCTAAATTCCAACCCTAAAACACTCCAAGCTTCTAACTCTTAAAACTCAACTTATTTGACTAAACTAATAGCATGATCATAACTAAACAATATTTCTTGAAAAAATACCAATGCTAAAACATTCAGAAACTATTCGTTTCAAAATTACAACCTATTAAAAATTTTGAAAAAATTGCTAAAAAGTTTTGAAAATTACTCATTTCCCGCAAAAATTTCAAAAAAAAATCTCTTTCGACCATCCACACCCCACACTTAAAACCGTACAACGTCCCCGTTGTACATAAAATATTTCAGATCAAGGGAGAAAGAGTTACCCCTTTGATGGTATATTGCTTGATTTTCACAGGTACAAAAACACGAACAAAAGTCCTCGACTCGGAATTCAGGAGTTGTAGCACAACAGTGAAACACGCCGGTGGTCAAGGCAAGTGGAGGGGGCACGGTGACCCCACACTTGCTTGAAACAACTCCTCCATTTGGTATTACATACATAACTCACAAAAACATTAAATGCAAACAGAAAAACAAATAAAATATAAACAAGCAAAAGATAAAGATAGTGTCATAAGTACAGTACATATATCCCAAAAGAAAATAGAAAAATACATCATTCGCCATCGGGTGGCCTAGAAGGACCTCCCTCGTGATCGTGGGCTCGGGCTGGGAATGGTTGGGGGCGTCGTCCCTGCTGGGTGGCCATCTCCAAAAGTACCTCCCCAATCCACTCCAGCTGATCCTCAATCCTAGCGACCCGATCCTGCAATCGGCCGAGAGCTGTCGCCTCCTCCTGCTGTTGCTGTGGCTGTGGCTCCACCGCTTCTGCCGGTCTTCGGCGTCTCCTGCCTGGCTGGGCGTAGGCTGGTTGGGGGTCCTGGGGTGCCTCGGTCACCACCCTCACATAATGGCCTGGACGTGGCTGCTCGATCAGCCCCATGTTCTCCAAGGCTCGCACCATGGTGCGAACTGGAGGTAGGGCCACGGTCACAGCGGTAAGTATCTGGTAAGAACGGGCCAAGCGAACGATGTAGTGCCCACCGGCTAAAGGACTGCTGGCTAATGCACCCACTGCCCGGGTGGATAGAGAGACTGCTAGGGCATACGGGAGGTGGAGGAACCTTGCTGGGTCGAGGAGCACCCACAAATATGTCATGTCCTCACCGGACACCTTCTCGCCCCCCTCCCTCTACATGATAGAGGTGGTGACGATACGGTGCATGAGTCGGTGAAGCGGGTTGCGGAGCTGGCTCTCCCTGGCCAACCCCGCCTCAAAGTAGACGTTGGACAAAGGTGCCTAAATAACTGCGTTGGCATCCCGTACGGGCTGCCCCTGAATGCACGCGCGTATGAATAGCGTGAAGTGTCGGTGCTGGAGGTCCTCCTCCGTGTAAATGCCTATGCGTCTCCCGAACTCCCGAAGACTGCATTCCCTGGGGACTCCCCCCAATCGAAAACGGACTAGCCTGGATCGAGCCTCTGTGGAGGCCGGTGCGTAGCGGACCGTAGACAGGAACTCCAGAAGAAGCTCGGTGTAAACGGTATCGTCCTGGTTGGCCATGAGCCTGTCCCAACCACGACATGTGAATGTGGCATCCCCGTCGACCCAAGTGAGGTGAAGAAAGGGGTCGATCTCAGCCCAAAGCCCGGTATCCCTCAAAATATCTCGATCTATAATCGTCGCCTCGAGAACCCGGCGGCCGATGAGTGCCTCTCTCCTCGAAACATACTCAACAGAACTCTCCGGTCCCTTGGGGAACTAGAGAAAAGGGTGGTCAAGTCTGAAAGACATCTGCACAAAAGAAAATAGCCACAAAATTTTTGCAATTTTAGTCCTTATCCTCTCCACCGCACCGCGGCGCGGCCCAAGAACTAGGGCGCGGCGCGGCGAGCGTCTGTTATGAAATCCAAACCCCATCTCGCTGATTTCTGCCTGTTAACTCGATCCAAACACACTACAAGGTAGCCTAAGCACCGACTAGCCCCTCTAGGGTAATCATTTGGCAAACAAAAGACCCTACGAGTCAGCATTGCTGATTTCTAAGTTTTTTGAGTTTTTTGAGAAATCAACCAATTCTACAGCCTAATCGCTAGTTCTAACAAGTAAAAACTAGTTAGAATGACATACCTCGATAGCGGGAATGAAATGAACGAGAAAAATGCAAGAAAAACGTTGGTCGATCGGAGCTTTGAGGCGCGGCGTAGGTTATAGTGTGTGAATAGTGAATGCGACGTACCTTTTTTACGAAGGAAACCGACCGATCGATTCCCACAGCGCGGATATGAACAAATTGCGGCGCGCGTGTTCCCAAATCAACCCCTGCACATCGGGTTTGTTTACGATCCCGCGGCGCGGCCATCAAAATTCAATTTTCCTTCATAATGACCCCACACTTGCCTTGGACCAGTAACACCTGCAATGACGATGATATAATCTTCCTAATTACTCCTAAGAAATACAGTACCTACCTATAAACGATGGGTTGCCTCCCAACAAGTGCTAAGTTTAACGTCTTCAGCCAGACGGGTTATTCCTGCTCCTACTCTTCTTGGTTTTCTGGTGGCATCATCTTGTGGTCTGGTGCAAAATTATGGACCATCATTGACAGTAATGAAGTGAGTTGTGTCATCCTGTCACTGACCTGGCTAATCCATTGCTGCTGCGCTTCCAGAAGTTGAAAGACCTTTGCTTCTGTATCCCTTGCATCCTTCTCATATTGTTGATGCCTTGTTTCCAGCATTTCCATCATATCTAGCAGCTGCTCCTTGTCAATGGTGGACAACGGATGCTCTTTTGTTTCCTTCAAAATTTCTTCTTTTCCTCATTCTCCTGTTCGGGTCCATATTTTTCCTATGTCCCTAATCCCTGGTTCCATCAGCGAATTGCTGCTCCAATACTTGTCATCATACCCTTGAGGTATAGATATGGGACTCCCAAACATATTTAACCTTTGTTTCCTCGACCCAAAGAAGATATCTAAGTCCCCCGTTTTGCAATCAATAATGGCGCCGGCTGTAGCAAAAAATGGACGTCCTAGTATCAGTGCAGGCGCGTCCTCCTGACTCTCGTATTCCATAACTAAGAAGTCTACTGGATAAAAGAAATCCCCAACTTTCACTATGACATTGGTCAATTTGCCTCGGGATACTTTGGTTAACTGATCAGCCAGCTGTAATACTGTCTTTGTCGGCTCTAATTCCTTATTCTTGTATTTATCGTACAAGTATCCGGGTAGCACATTCACACTTGCCCCCAAATCCAGCAAGGTATTCCTAATGACCACATCTCCTACCATGGCAGTAATCAGTGGCGATCCAGGATCCTTCTCCTTTTTGGGCAGTGTTCCTAACAATGCCTCACTAGCCTTGATTGTCAACCTCACAATATCCGGTGTGGGAGTCTTGCTTTTTCCATTTTTCTCACACATCTCCTGGAGAATTATTGTATCCTCAGGAGTGTTTTTAAGTTCATCCCATAAAGGTTGGTTCATTGATGGCCCAGTCGATTTGTTTGGCACTTCCTGCTTTTTCTTTTCCTTCTTACCCTTCTTCCTTTGTTTAATTCCAGCTATCATTGGTTGTTCCTTTTCTTGGACATCCTTGTCCTTCTTTAGTTGAGGTTCCTTCTCAACCTGAATTTCCTTTGTCTCCTTTTCAACTTCAACTTTTTCAGCTTTAACATCTTCATCTTTCTTGCTTTCACTTTTGTCCTTAACTTCATTTTCTTTGTTCGGACCTTCAATTTCACTATCATGACCTAGCAAATCTTCTATGGTCACCTTCCTCCATTCTGAATCGACAGCATTGACATGCTCCTTTCCTGCTCGCTGAGTATAGTTCGGGTTGATTTCCGTGGTGCTGGGCAGCTTACCACTATCTCTCTTTCGTTGATCCTCAGCCATCTGAGCGATCTGCCTTTCCATGTTGGCGATGGCTTTTGCATTGGCCTGAGACTGCTGTTGTGTGGTGTTGAACATCTCGTACATCTTTGCAGTCAAATCTTCCTGAGTTCCTGGGGCATTGTTATTGCTGGCATTAGTTGGCCCCCTGCTGTTGTTGTTACCACTACCGCTTGCATTGCCATTGTTGTTTGCTGGTTGATACTGCCTAGACTGATTAGATGATTGGCCCTGATAGTTGTTCTGTTGGATTAGGTGTCTAAGTCATGACTAATAATTTGTATTTACCTAATTAAATAGAAGCAAAGTCCATTTGGGTTGCCCTCATAGCTGGAGGTTTGGTAGAAAGTTCGGTAGAGAGAAAGGTTGGTTTATTATGGGATTAATAAATCAATAGAAATAAAAGATATGGTTTGTTAATATATTAAAGTGATAATATATTAATTAGAAACTATGTTGATTGATTAATAATTAATCAGAAATTAATTGGATTAATTTCTGTGGCATTAATTAGATTAATCAGGAGGTCAGGGATTAAAGTCGTACAAATTCAATAGTTGAATTGCGGCGCGCGGCGCGCCAATGTAAAGGACGCGACGCGTGTACATATTCGTATGAATTCAATAGTTTTACCCTTTGGTTCCCTATAAATAGGGAACCCTAGACCTCATTATTAGGTGCTCAATTCTATTATTCTCTCTGGAATTTCGTGACCTTCCTCTGGCTCCCTGGGTGTGATCTCATTTGAGGCAGGACACTTGTGCTGCTTAGCTTCAAGATTAAAACTAAAGGTTAGTTTTCTGATTTATTCTTTTAGTTAATCTTTGTTTGGCCTTTAGGAATTAGTTACATGTTCAAAGTAAGAAAACATAGATCTTTTCTAGGTTGCATGTGAACTTAGGTTTTTTTAGTTCATGGTTGCGGAAAACCTTTCAGTGGTATCAGAGCATTTGGTTGTTTTCTTATTGAATGGTTGTAATAGTTTTCCTAATTAGGGTTTATTGTTTATAAATCTTTTGGGCCTGATTTCGTTTTTGGGGTTTAGGGTTTTTGAAACTCTAGCCCCTCCCCCCTTCTTTTTCGATTTTCCTGGTTAGGGTTTTAGGAGGTTTTTCTATTTTTGGTAACTTTAATTGGTTAATTAAATGGATAACCTTAAACCCAGTTTGTTTGAATTCGATAATTAGGGGTTTAAGATAGGTTTAAATTGATTTGATTAATTTGGAAAAACCTATCTACATTTGAATTAATTTAATTAATTACTTAATTAAAAGATAATTCAAGGGATTTAATTTAATTTTGATTTAATGGTTAAATTTCAAAAAATTAAAGGATAAATCCTAAAATATTTTAAAAGGTTTAAAATATCTAGATTTAATTAATTTAATTAATAGTTTAATTAAAAGATAAATTAAATCAAATTAAAGGTTTAATTTAATTTGAAATTTAATAGTTAAATTTCATAAAATTAAAAGATAAACCAGGAATATTTCATAAGATTTAAAATACATCTTATATATATTATTAAAGGTTAATACTATATGTATAAGATAAATTGGTTAGTCAAATCATTAGTAGGCCTCATTCACGAAACTGGTCTATAAAGTGGGTATAAGGAGACTGCCTATAAAATGGCTGTCTAATGGGTGTTCACCCTCACCCACCGCTCGCCTGATCAGTGGAGGGTCGTTAGCCGAACAGTTTTGATAGGACCGCTTAATCATTAAAAGTGCATTCAATGTCGACTCTGTATGAATCGTTCATGGAGAAGCATAGTTCCATTAATTCAGCTGCTTCAGGATTGAGTCCAGTATTAAGGTGCATCAAGAAATGATCCAGATCGTCTGGACCGATTGTTCGATGTTTCAAACTGGGAATCCACAAGGTGGGACACAGTCACGGAAAGATTGGAAAAATGCTCCAAAGCCAAAACCGTTTGGTAAACTCATAAATATCTTAGAATTTAGAACACTTGATCCTCATTTCCTTGATACAGGATGTGTTTCACACATTTGCTCTGTATGCACGAACTCTGGAGGATGCGGGATGGTGTCGCACAGGAGCATATTCGGATTGGATCTGGAGCTCGTGCGGGGTTTGAGTTAAGCTAGATATTTGTTCTTGTTATTAGTTTATAGATACATACTACATGGATTCGCATAGTACATTGTTCTGAGGATAATTCTGGTTTAATGAAATATTTTTTTTTGAAACATGATTGTTTTAATTGTCCTCGAAATGTTGTGTGAATGTGTTGATGATGTAAATGGTAATAACTTGAATGTTGATACTGTTGGATTAGGTGTCTAAGCCATGACTTTACAACTATATTTATCTTGTTAATTGAAGCAAAGTCCAATTGGGTTGCCCTCTTAGCTGGAGGTCAGGATAGAGTTCAGTAGAGTTAAAGGTTGATTTATTAATTGTGTAATAAATCAATAGAATTAATTAAATGGTTTATTAATATATTTAAGTGTTAATATATTAATTAGAAACTATAATAATTAATTAAGATTTAATCTAGAATTAATTGGATTTAATTTAGTGATTAAATTAATTAATTAAAGTGTGAGGACTAGTTTGTATTTATTCAATAATTGAATAACTGGCAAAGAGAAGTCCAGGGGCCAAAAGTGGCGCCACCCTTGGAGGCTTCTCTAGGGTTGGCGAAAACCCTAATTAGGGTTTAGGGATCTGGTCCAAGTGGTCAATAGGCTTGCCCACTTGGAGGCTCCTTAGGGTTTCAGGTGTAACCCTAGGAGGCTATAAAAGGAACCCTCTGGCTCCCCATTATTCACGACAACTTCAACCAAGATTACTCTGCTGGACTGTCTTCTCCATTGCTGTGGGTATGACTTGCATCTGAGGCAGGATACTTTTGCTGCTAGCTTCAAGAACAAGATTCAGAGGTTGGTTCTTCTGATTTAAACTTTAGAAATAATTGTTGGCCTTTAGGTTTTAGTTTATTATCTTCATAGAATAAAACATAGATCTTTCTAGGGTGCATGTGAACCATAAGATTATTTTGTGTTCATTGTTTGCTAGAAAACCCTTCAGTGGTATCAGAGCATAGGCTGTTTTCTTATGAATTGATATAAACTGCTTAGATGATTTTTGCTTGAGTGTTTTTTGTGAAAAAACCTCTTGGAATAGCCTCAATTTCGTGGCTTAGGCTAGGGTTTCCTAACCCTAGCCGCTACCCCTTTATTCCCCCCCCCCCCCCTGATTTGCTTGATTTGCTGCCTTAAATAGTTGGTTGTTGTTTTGGTAATTATTGGATAATTAAATAACTGGAACCCCTTATTCTTGGCATGTAGATTTTGAAATCTAGGGTTTAATATAGGTAATTAATTTGATTAATTTTGTGATGCCTATATTTGATTTAATTAGTTTAATTAATTGTTTAATTAAAAGATCAATTAAATCAGCTTAAAGAATTAATTTAAATTTTCAAAAAATTGTTTAAAATTTGCGAAAATTATGATTAAATTAATTCTAAAATATTTTAATAAGATTAAAATATATCTTATATATTTATGATTAAAAGTTAATTATTTATATATAAGAAAATTGGTTAGTCTTACCGCTAGTAGGCCTCATTCACAAAACTGTCCTATAAAGAGGGTATAAGGCGACTGACTATAAAATGTTAGTCTAATGGGTATCCACTCTTACCCACCGCTCTCCTGGTCAGTCGAGTGTCGTTAGCCGAACGGGTTTGATAGAACCGCTAAGCCTCTTAAAAGTATAATGCTATAATTGAAAGTACTAGAACCTTGAACAAAACCCAATCTAGTTACTTTAGGATAAAAATGTGAATTGGTGCTAATCCATGGAATTGCACATTGCACTTTGTGGAATGTTGGTGGAGCGTGTATGGTTTACCGGCACACCAACAGGGGTCCGCAAAGAGTTGCAATGGGTTTCTCGATTTTTTCATTATTAACGGAGCGTGTGTGGTTAACCGGCACGTTAATTAGAGATGACAATCGACTTTGAGAGTACCGAGCATATTTGCATGGTTATTCACACCCGGTTTGTGATCCTCGGCATCCCAGTCACAAACAGTGGGGCACATCCGAGACTAAACATGCCATTGAATAGTTCAATGTGTCTCAACAGATCTAGGAATTTCATAAGATGAAATTGATAAGTGTATTATCTACCTTAATGACCATTATGTTGTGATTACGGCATCCCTCTTCACACCATAGTTGGGGCATTTTGGATCCTAGCCTTAATAAATAATATATTGGGTAATTATTTAAAAGGATAAATTAAACTTATAAAATTCTAGTTATTGTAGATGTCTGAATCAAGTGTCTATTCTCCTCCCTCTCCTCATTCACCCATTTCTGAGAGCATCAGAAAGCACCTGCTAAATATGGAAAGGCTGACTGGCCTTAACTATATGGTATGGCTTCATAAATAGAGAATAGTTCTCTGTTTTGCTGGCAAGCCATATCTGACTGAGTGTCCGCTACCCAAAGCATGACATCACACAGTAGCTTGTCATGACTCCTTGATTGTTAAGTCAAGAAAAGTTCGTTGTTTAATACTATTGATCATTGACCCCGAGTTCCGCAGGAATTTAGAATTCCTGGGGTCAGATAAGTTAACACAACTAGTTATGGAAAAGTTCCATGAACTAGTTGAGAAAGGACGAGCTAAGATCTTCAAAGAGTTTGAAGTGTGCAGGAAGTAGCACCAGTTCACATGTTCTCAAGACTGAGAGACACATAGGTGAACTGTATAAATTTGGTCCCCTTTTGATTGGGAGTTAAAGCATTAGCTCGACTCGCTGATCCGTTCATCCTGATGTACAGGAAGGGAAACCAGATAAAACAATCATGGATATGCATTCAATGTTGACTCTGTATGAGTCGTTCATAGAGAAGCATAGTTCCATTGATTCAGCTGCTTCAGGATTAAGTCCAGTAATAGGACACATCAAGAAATGATCCAGATCGTCTGGACCGGTTCCTCGATGTTTCAAACTGGGAATCCACAGGGTGGGACACAGTCACGGATAGATTGGAGAATGCTCCGAAGCCGAACAGTTTGGTAACTCAGGAATATCTTAAAACTCAGAACACCTGATCCTTAGTTCCTTGATACAGGATGTGTTTCTCACATTTGCTCTGTATGCATGGACTCTGTAGGATGTGGGATGTTGTTGCATAGGAGCATATTCAGATTGGATCTGAAGCTCATGCAGTTTTAGAGTTTAGTTAGATGTTGAAATCATGTTATTAGCTTATCAGATGCGTATGACATTGTCTATCACATAATACATTGTTCAATGATTTTGTTTTAATAAAATTGTCAATTTTCTTTTAACACATGTTGTTTGAAATATCCTTGAAATGTTGTATGATTGTGTTGAATGCATGATTAGTAATAACTTGAATATTGATACATCCAAAGTGTTTGGATTTTAGGAATTGTGCTCCTTATGATTGTTAAAGTGAATATTATAAGAATCAATTCAACCAAAGGTCCAGTTGGACAGGACTTTGGAATCATTTGACTTAGAGTCACATGATGAGTTGAATTCTTAATGTGTTAAGAAATAAATCAACCAAAGATCCAGTTGGACAGGACTTTGGAATCATTTGACTTAGAGTCAGATGATGATTAAGTTCCTTATAAAGCACATGTGGCAAGAAATGAATCACCCAAAGATCCAAAGGATAGGATTTTGGAATCAGTTGACTTAGAGTCAACTGAAGATTGCAAGTCTTGAACAGAATTAATAAAGTCATAAGTTTACATAGAGATGTAAAAGAGATTGAGATTAGGAGCAACGAACACATCATTTGCTGTGTATTGCTCGAATCCTCAAATAGAACACAATTGGTTGTACTCCGGGATATTTGTCAATCGGTATGACAAATATAGCTTCGCTTATCAGAATAAGTGATTGAATTGAAACCTTGAATCGTTCAAGGACTTCAAAGGAAGTACAAGATCCGCAGAACCTGAGTGACAACATAAACTGGGAAAATATTTCACAGTTATTCTCTTCCAAGAACATTAATAGTTATAATGTGTCCTAGGGAAGATGATGGAGCGTTGGTCGAAACAGTTCGATCCTCAATGTATGAGATACATTGCAAATTAGTTTCCGATACATTGAATACTAAACCAGTCAGACCATATTCCAACCACATCTTCGACTAAGTAAGTTTTGCAGACACTGTCTGAAATGTAAAGCTGAGATTGTCCCACTTGTACATTAAAGGTCCAGGGTCTTGTAGTGTTCGTCCGAACCTCATGACTGGCCTGAACCTAATCAGAAATGTCGTTTCACTGGCTATCCCGCTGTACCTGTAAAAGAAGAGCTCTTTTAGAAAGAACTCATGTTCTAAGGAAACAGTGGGAGTTAGGACAGTTCTGAATGAGTTCAGGATTAGCCAAGTGAAAGAACCTTTTAGTCATCACTAGGCTTGAAGCAGAAATCAGATTTCTGTTTTTGTACTGACAAAATCTTCTCTTGACCAGTAGTTTTGATCACCATCATAAGTAGTTATGATCAGGGTGACATACCGAATAGTGGTAAAACACTATAGTTGGTACGGATTTTCAATCCGACTACTTGGAAGCATTGGTGATCCCGGTTGCTGCCAATTAAGAGAACCTTAGGACGAGATACAGTCTATGTGACAGTTTGATTGATTTTACAACTGGTCTTAAAACTAGTGGGAGTAATCATCAAAAGAAAGCAGCATGGATAGAAACGTACCTTCAGAACATCTGGTTGAGTGAGACGATACTCAGAGTCATGTAACTGACTTCGAAAGAAGCGCTCTCAATAGAAGATGAAATCCGAAAGGATACTGCATATTGTAAGTCGTTAGTGGAGCGCGTGTGGATCACCGACACACTAATAGGAACTCACAAAGAATATGCCAGTATAAAGGTACGTGGGCCCGGGATTACCCCATGGGCATCTCGCAAGAAAGGATATTCAGATTCTCAAAATATGCCAAAGGATTGGATTTTGATAAAGGGCTGAAAGATATCCATTAAGATGTCAGAAAGGTTTGGATTCTCAAAATATACCAAAAGCTCTGGATTTTATGAATAGTCCATAACCGTGTCAAAGCCAGTGGGAGTGTTGTTGTTATCTATCTCAATATGTGTGTTACATACTGTTTCTAGGAAACGTCTCTTTTCATTACAAAGTGTAATGACTTGGTGTTAAGAGACGGATCGCTATGAAAGACTTAATAAAGATACGGCATGCTCAGGTGGTTACAAACGTCTATGAGATAGATCGAAACTCTGCCAAGATGATCATGATGAGACTCAAGATGCATAGCTCAGGAAAGGAGTTTCCTGTCATTGCAACGTGTGATGATTTGTCATGAGAGGTATGAAAGGTGCAACGTACTCACATAATCCTAAGATTCCAAATAGGTTTGGAATATGACTAGATCGTATCCAACAAGTTTCTTGGATCGATCAGAAGTGTCATGAACATGTCTTGATGACTTAATGCTTAGAGCATAGTGAGTTAGATTCAGGATATGACCTGGCTGAGAATACTTAATGAATGTTGTACATACATGAGAAATCATTGGAAAATGATTAAGGTGAATGTTGATAACAATTTGAAAAGAGTTTTCAAATAAGGACTTAATGGTTAGAGAATTTCGTTGGCATTCCGATGGAGCGCGTGTGGCTCACTGGCACATCGTAACACCTCGAAATAGTCTTAGTGTGCAGTCGTGTGGACTAAAAATCCCGAGAACCATGGAAAGTCAAGGTACATAGAATGGAGTTGTTAGTGAGAATGACGGTATGACCAAAATTGAAATATCATCGGAAAGATATCCGATCGGATAAAGTGTATAACATTTGAATACATAGAAAGAGTAAAAGGTCAAGTAGACATAGATACATAACACGAATTAAATAGTTTAAAAGGAATCTAGAAACCGATAATAGTTTATGTAAAATCCGACTTGGTGATTACCTCGTGGAGACTTGGTAATTAGGCAATAGTAGCCACCAGTCAGATTTTAAGTTTCGTCTTTGCATGTTTCACTTCCCGAATAATTTGATTATTCAAAAGTCCACAGTCGCTCATACTTTTCGGGAGTAAGTATGAACAAAGACTGTCGTGAATTGGTTTGTAGATTGTCTAAGGAGTTAGACATTGCACTAAGACTGCTACAACGTTCATGAGTACTTAGAAATAGAGATTTGAGTATTGGATAAACCCGCGCTCAATAGATTGCTTCATGGATTACATCACGAGCAATGTTGAGACGATAATATCGTATGATCTTGAAGCAGAGACATATGAGTTGAAATTTACGAGTCGGTTGTGCGTTGATGATGCGAAACGCATCGATAACTCGATGTCATAAAACGCATTGTTGTGTACGATTTGATAAGTAAAAGACACAACCATATGAGTCAAAGCTTATTCGTTCCTTGACCCTGATGGGAAACAGATATTTGTAGGCCGCTCGATGATTTTGAAGTTGACTAAAGTGCTGGCCAGCTGGGACTAAATTGATGTGTTCAAATAGAAGTCCGAAAGTCATAAGCAGAATCGGAAATCGGGAAACAGAGTATCGGACAGAGATTGATCTCAATCCATGTCTCATGTCTGGAAATATCTTGTTGGACGAAGGATCATATGATCACTTATCTTTGGACGGAACTGACTAGGTCAGAGTTCGGCAGCAGTTTCTAGGAAGCTGCAAGTTGTTTATTAATCAGAAGATAAATTAAAGTCATAGACTTATCCAAGTGAGAGACTGTTGGATTAGGTGTCTAAGCCATGTCTTTACAACTATATTTATCTTGTTAATTGAAGCAAAGTCCATTTGGGTTGCCCTCGTGCGGGTTTTGAGTTAAGCTAGATATTTGTTCTTGTTATTAGTTTATAGATACATACTACATGGATTCGCATAGTACATTGTTCTGAGGATAATTCTGGTTTAATGAAATATTTTTTTTTTGAAACATGATTGTTTTAATTATCCTCGAAATGTTGTGTGAATGTGTTGATGACGTAAATGGTAATAACTTGAATGTTGATACTGTTGGATTAGGTGTCTAAGCCATGACTTTACAACTATATTTATCTTGTTAATTGAAGCAAAGTCCATTTGGGTTGCCCTCATAGCTGGAGGTCAGGATAGAGTTTAGTAGAGTTAAAGGTTGATTTATTAATTGTGTAATAAATCAATAGAATTAATTAAATGGTTTATTAATATATTTAAGTGTTAATATATTAATTAGAAACTATAATAATTAATTAAGATTTAATCTAGAATTAATTGGATTTAATTTAGTGATTAAATTAATTAATTAAAAGTGTGAGGACTAGTTTGTATTTATTCAATAATTGAATAACTGGCAAAGAGAAGTCCAGGGGCCAAAAGTGGCGCCACCCTTGGAGGCTTCTCTAGGGTTGGCGAAAACCCTAATTAGGGTTTAGGGATCTGGTCCAAGTGGTCAACAGGCTTGCCCACTTGGAGGCTCCTTAGGGTTTCAGGTGTAACCCTAGGAGGCTATAAAAGGAACCCTCTGGCTCTCCATTATTCACGCCAACTTCAACCAAGATTACTCTGCTGGACTGTCTTCTCCATTGCTGTGGGTATGACTTGCATCTGAGGCAGGATACTTTTGCTGCTAGCTTCAAGAACAAGATTCAGAGGTTGGTTCTTCTGATTTAAACTTTAGAAATAATTGTTGGCCTTTAGGTTTTAGTTTATTATCTTCATAGAAGAAAACATAGATCTTTCTAGGGTGCATGTGAACCATAAGATTATTTTGTGTTCATTGTTTGCTAGAAAACCCTTTAGATACATCCAATGGGATTGGATTTGTAAATTGTGTTCTTTATGATTGTTAAAGTGAATTTTATGAGAATCACTTCAACCAAAGGTCCAGTTGGACAGGACTTTTGAATCATTTGACTTAGAGTCACATGATGAATTGAGTGCTTAATAAAATTAATTATGGCAAGAAAGGAATCGCCCAAAGATCCAATGGATAGGATTTTGGAATCAGTTGACTTGGAGTCAGGTGATGATTGCATGTCTTGAACAATATTAACAAAGTCATAAATTTACATGGAACTGTAAAGGTATTAAGATTTTGAGCAACAGACACATAAGTTACTGTGTATTGTTCGAATCTTCGAACAGAACACGATTAGTTATGCTTCATGATATTTGCCAAATGGTTTGACAAATATGGCTTCGTTTATCGGAATAAGCGGTTGATTGGAACCTTGAAGTGTTCAAAGATTTCAAAGGAAGTATAAGATCAACAGAACCTGAGTAACAACATAGACTGAGAAAATGTTTCACAGTTTATTCTCTTCCAAGAACACTAATGGTTATAATGTGTCTTAGGGAAGATGATGGAGCATTGATCGAAATAGTTTTGATCCTCGATGTATAAGATACATTTCCGATTAATATTTCAATAAATTGAATATTCAACCAGTCAGACCGCAGAAGCCATATTCCGACCACATCTTAGACTAAGTAGGTTATGTTGACACTGTCTGAAATGTACAGTTGGGATCATCCCACTAGTATATAGAAAGTCCAGGGTCATGTAGCATTCGTCCGAATCTCTTGACAATCCTGAAACTGATCAGCAATGTCGTTTCATTGGCCACTCCGGTTATCCTTTGAAAGAAGAGTACTTTTAGAAAGAACTCAAGTTCTAAGGAAACAGTGGGAGTAAGAATAATTCTGAATGAGTTCAGGGATTAGCCAAGTGAAAGAACCTTTAGTCACCACTGGGACTTGACCAGGAATTAGATTCCTGTTAAACCTGACATACCCTCTCTTCGCTTGACCAGTAGTTATTGTCACTGTCATAAGGAGTTATGATTTGGGTGATATACTGGGTAGTGGTAAAACACTAAAGATGGTACGGATAAGTAATCCGACTGCTGGAAGCATTGGTGAGCCCAGTTGCTACCAAATAAGAGAACCTTACCGCGAGACACAGTCTATGTGACAGTTTGATTGATCTTTACAACTGGTCTAGGAACCAGTGGGAGTAATTGAATCATCAAAAGAAGGGAACATAGAAATGTACTTACAGAACATCTGGTTGAATGAGTCATCACTTGGAGTCAAGCAACTGATTCTGAGAGAAGCAATCTCAATAGAAGATGTAATCCGAGAGGATTCTGCGTGGCATAGTGTGAGTCGTTAGTGGAGCGTGTGTGGTTTACCGGCACACTAATAGGGACTCACATAGAGCATGCCATTAAAAAAAGGTACATGGCCCCGGGATTCGTCCCATGGGCATCTCGCAAGAAAGGATATTCAGATTCTCAAAATAGGCCAAAAGGTTTGGATTTTGTGAATAGCCTGAAAGATTTCCTTTAATATGTCGAAAAGGTTTGGATTTCGGTTTCGCAAAATGTGCCATAAGTTCTGGATTTTGTGAATAGTCCGAAAGAGTCATATAACGATGTCAAAGCCAGTGGGAGTATCGTTGTTATCTGCTATCATTGTATGTGGGTTACATACTGGTTCTAGGAAACGTCTCTTATCATTACAAAGTGTAATGACTTGGTGTTAAGAAACGGTTCGCTATGAAAGACTTTAAGAGATATAACATACTCAGGTGGTTGTGAACATCTATTAGATAGATCAGAATTCTGCCAATATGATCTTGATGAGATTCAAGATGCATATCCCCAGGAATGGAGTTTCCTGTCATTGCAAAGTGTAATGAATTGGCATGAAAGAAACAAAGAAGGTGCAGCATGCTCACGTAGTTCATAGACATCTATCAGATAGATGAGACTGACAGTATTGACTTAGCCGTTGAGAATATGATCTTGATGGGATTCAAGATGCATAAGAAAGAGTCCCTGAAAGGAAATTGTTTCCGGAAATCATGACACAAGGATTATTGGTAATCTTAGGATTCCGAAAAAGGCTTGGAATGAGATTACATCAGGTTCCTCGAGCCTCTTGGACAAATCAGAAGTGTTATGAACATATTCTGATGACTTAATGCTTAGAGCATTGTAAGTTGGATTCAGGATATGACCTGGCTGAGAGTACTGTTTGGATTTTGAACACACGTGAGAAATCATTGGGAAATGATTAAGGTGAACGATTTGAAAGGAGTTTCAAATCAGTAATTGGTTACACCAGGACGTGGTGCTGTAGGACTTCATGGTTAAAGAATTTCGTTGGTTTCTGATGGAGCGCGTGTGGTTCACCGGCACATCATGACACCTCGAAATTGTCTTAGGGTGTAGTCATGTAGACTAAAGACCCGAGAACCATGGGCAGTCACGGTACACATCACCAGAATGGAGTTGTGAGAGAGAATGACAAAATGACAAAATGACAAAATTGAGATATCATCGGAAGAGTATCCGATAGGATCATCTACAATAAAGTGTATAAGTGTTAGACACTTGGATACATAGAAAAGAGTGAAAAGGTCATAGACATAGATATAAAAGGCTTGAATTGAAAGCTTAAAAGAGAATAAGAAACCGATAATAGTTATGATAAATCCGACTTGGTGATTACCTCGTGGAGACTTGGTAATTAGCAGGAGTAGCTGCCAGTCAGATTTTATGTTTCGCTTTTGCATGTTTTACTTCCTGAATAATTAGATTATTCAAATATCCACAGTCATTCATACTCTTAGGGAGTAAGTATGAAGAAAGACTGTCATGAATTGGGTTGTAGATTGTCTAAGGAGTTAGACATAGCAATAAGATTGCTGCAACGTTCATGAGTACTTGGAAATGGAGATTTGAGTATTGGATAAACCCGCGCTCAATGGATTGCTTCATGGATTATATCACGAGCAATGTTGAGACGATAATATCTTATGGTCTTAAAGTGGAGAGATATGAGTTATAATTTGCAAGGCGGTTGTTCATTGATAGTACGAAAACGCATCAGTAACTCGGTGTTATAAAACGTGCTGTTGTGAGTAATTTGTCGGGTAAAAGATATAACATATTAGTCAAAGCTTATTCGTCCCTTGACCCAGACGGGAAACAGATATCTGTTGGCCACTCGATGATTTTGAAGTTGACTGAAGTGCTGGCCAGCCAGGACTGAATTGATTCGTTCAATTAGAAGTCTGAGAGTCATAAGCAAAATCGGAAATCGGGAAACAGTGTGTCAGACAGAGATTGATCTCAATCCATGTCTCAAGTCTGAAAATATCTTGTTGGACGGAGGATCATCTGATCACTTATCTATGGACAGAACTGACTAGGTCAGAGTTCGGCAGCAGTTTCTAGGAAGCTGCAGGTTGCTGATTAATCAGAGGTTAAATAGGTAATTATAGTCATAGACTTATCCAAGTGGGAGACTGTTGGATTAGGTGTCTAAGCCATGACTAATAATTTGTATTTACCTAATTAAATAGAAGCAAAGTCCATTTGGGTTGCCCTCATAGCTGGAGGTTTGGTAGAAAGTTCGGTAGAGAGAAAAGTTGGTTTATTATGGGATTAATAAATCAATAGAAATAAAAGATATGGTTTGTTAATATATTAAAGTGATAATATATTAATTAGAAACTATGTTGATTGATTAATAATTAATCAGAAATTAATTGGATTAATTTCTGTGGCATTAATTAGATTAATCAGGAGGTCAGGGATTAAAGTCGTACAAATTCAATAGTTGAATTGCGGCGCGCGGCGCGCCAATGTAAAGGTCACGACGCGCGTACATATTCGTACGAATTCAATAGTTGAATTGCGGCGCGCGGCGCGCAAACGATCTGGCCGCGGCGCACGTACAGATAATCCGGAAAAATGGGCTGCGGGTAGGGTTTTTAGCTTTACCCTTTGGTTCCCTATAAATAGGGAACCCTAGACCTCATTATTAGGTGCTCAATTCTATTATTCTCTCTGGAATTTCGTGACCTTCCTCTGGCTCCCTGGGTGTGATCTCATTTGAGGCAGGACACTTGTGCTGCTTAGCTTCAAGATTAAAACTAAAGGTTAGTTTTCTGATTTATTCTTTTAGTTAATCTTTGTTTAGCCTTTAGGAATTAGTTACATGTTCAAAGTAAGAAAACATAGATCTTTTCTAGGTTGCATGGGAACTTAGGTTTTTTTAGTTCATGGTTGCGGAAAACCTTTCATGTTCTGCCTTTGATTGTTGAAATTTTGCTGGCCCTGGTTATATGGTCTATAAGGTCGTCCATTATTGTATTGACCCTGACCATAAACCTGATTTGCCTCTTGTGTTCTTTGACCTCCCTGGCCTCCTTGTTGTTGAGTCTGAGGTCCGTTCTGTAACGTAGACATCAGTCTATCAAACTTTTTGTTCAGCTTGCTTATTTCCTTTTTGACCTCTTTCCTCCAGTCTGCATTAGCTCCCACTGCTGCAGCTGTATCTATCATCTTTCTAGTAGAGAAATTCGCCTTGGATCCATTGCTCAACTGCTCCAAAAATTGCCAAGCCTCATCAGGATCCATCATCATGATAGTGCCACTGTACGATGCGTTGATCATTGCCTGATTCGTCTCGCTTGCCCCTTCAAAGAAATGTCTGACCAACTGCCACTTCGGAATATCATGATGAGGGCATGACCTCATCAACTCCTTCAGATGATCCAAAGCCTCGTGAAAAGCTTCTCCAGGCTTTTGTTGAAAATTCTGGATGGCTCTCCTAATCTCCGTCGTCTTACTCGCCGGATAGAACTCTTGCAAGAATTTAGCTTTAAGTTGGTCCCATGTAGTGATACTGTTAGATTGAAGAGACGTGAACCAATACTTGGCCTTGTACTTCAAAGTGAACGGGAACAACCTTAACCTAAAAATATTCTTATTCGTGTTTCTAAGGGTGTTGGTATTTGCTATCGCCATGAACTCATACAAGTGATTGTATGGATCATCCTGTTTATATCCCCTAAATTCAGGCAATATTCCTAAGAGTTGTGGTCTAATTTCTACCTAAGTGTCTATATCATCTGGAATGTAAATGGGCGATGAATCATCGTACTCCCGCGGTTAGAAGTGCGATGCAACCGACTGCCCTCTCGGTTATGCAAAGTACAAAGGTCTAGCTAAGTTACCATTATATTGATGATCATTGTACCCTTGCTGACCTTGCGGTGGTTGTTGCTGTGGTGCTCTTCGTGGAGGTCCCCGACCTCGGTTCCATTGTTGATGCAGTTGCTGCTGCTGCAGAACCCATCCTTCTTCCTCATCCTCATAGTTCTGCTCAACCTCCTGGTACTGGTACTGCTGCTGTTGTGGAGGTTATGGTTGATATGGTTGTTGTGGTATGGTTTGAAAGGTGGTTTGCGGTTTGAAGAATAATGGTGGTTGTAAGGGTTGTGATTGTGGTTGAGAAAGGGTAGTGTGCTGCATAGTCACTGGGGTGCCATCACGGGTCGGCGCTCCCCAAGACATAGCAGATGTGAAAGGGTTGGTAGATTGTGGTTGAAATAGCAGAACAGAAGGCAGAGTGCATGATGGTATTGGTGCAGGGGCTAAAACTGCACCACCGGTAGCACTCGTGCTCCCAAATTGAAATTCTGAATCAGGGGGAATAAACGACATCCCTGTTGCCTCACTCGAAGGTTCCTGGGCAACATTCTCTAAACTACTACTGACATTACTAAAACTCATGGTATCTAAATGCCTACGTGCACGGTTCTTGCGCGCAGTTACTTCAATCTCTGAGTCAAAATGCAAGGGCGATAACTGCCCACCCCGACGGGTACGCATGCACTAGTGCAACACGCCCGCCAAAACCAAAAGAAAAATTACTAACCAACTGAAATCTCAATATCAAAACCCAAAAAAAATCAGAAACTAAAAGTCCTACAGATCGCCTACTCTCAAGCTCATAACTCCCCGGCAACGGCGCCAAAATTTAACAGGCCTAGGTCGTCGTGCGGTCAAAAATAGTAAAATAAACCTAACACACACTAGTATAGCGGTAGTCAGGGTCGATCCACAGGAGTTACGTGGTCAAGGTAGGCAACAGATTACCAACTGTAGTGTCACTTCTACAGCCAGAGGATTTAGTTTCCGACTTTTACCAAAACAATCCCGAAATCACAAACATTCAACAATTCCAATTCAAGCATCAACTAAACTAAACTACTACTAACCTAAGTACTTACTGAAATCAGAAATGTATTTCAAAATCAGAAGTAACAAAGATAAAATCAAAACGTCCAACACAATTAAACATCCACAATTCATCCAAAAGCATAAAACACCGAAAAGAGAGCAATTAACACTAACCGAATGATTAACTATTAAAAACTCAGATCCAAATGTTCCAAAACAGAAAACATAAATTCAGAAACTAAGAACTAATGCCAATGGTTGTCACACCCAAAAACACTAGCCAAATCTACCAAAACTACTAAACTAATTAAAAGAGAGAACATAAAATACCAAATATGGTTGCTGAAAACTGAAACTCGGAGTCAAAGAAGCCTTGGGAGTCGTTCCTATGCCAGGTCTTTGCTGCATTGTTTGACCTAAAACCCTCTATTTATAGTTGTGAAAAATAAAAGACCGCGCCGCGCACAAGTAGAATCCGCTGCGCACGTGTTGGTTTATCCCCGTTTTCTCGGCATTTGAATCTTCTCCACCGCCTCATTGCTGAGTCACCGCGTCGCACCCTTGTTTATATCGGGGCGCGTGTGACATCCACCTAAAATGTATTCGGGTCAACCCAACCCAATTGGAAATTTAATAAACCCTACTCAAGATTACTTGACGCTAATAGGATCAAAACTCATACAATACGATATAAATTGACGTTAATAGCAATATAGCATAGTATAACGTTATAACTATAATCAAATTAAATTATGATACCATATTAAAATAAAATCAAAGTATGATGCTCTAATTAAATTAAAAGAATCAAACTTGAATGCTATAATTAAACTTCAAATCAAAGTAAATTGTTATAATCAAATAATAACCTATTTTTTTTAAAAAAACTTTATTTTTATAAACTCTACATTAAATTTTGTAAAATTCTTATATTAATTAGTGTATTACATAGAGATGCTTGTGCTAGTGGGAAATTATGAAGACCACCAAAAGCCAAAAGTTATTCCCATAGTCTCCCACTCACACCTCCCATCATCTTTCCTTTCATTTTTCTCCCAACACATTATTCTCATCACCACTCAAACCCTCTCTATTCTTTCTCTCACTCTCAATCTCGAAATTCTTCCAAGAAATATCAATTTTCCAGCCAAGAACAATCCCTCATACTCAAATCTCCATCCCTCTTGAAGCATTCATCAATGTATGTTGTTAAAAGTTTCAAATTCATTAATGAAACAAATTAAATCCACCAAAATATCTAAAACTCATTTTATATATAAACCTGATTTTTCCCAGAATCCCATCAATAAAATAAGAAGTTCCGGAAATTTTCAAAAAATAACTTATTTTTATTGAATTACTATAATTATTGCAATATAATAGGGCAATAATTCACATAAAATACTTTTTACTGTCAATAAATTCTGGAAAAATTCTGCAATGACCCATATATTTATTAAAGTGGATTTATGAAGTTTCATTCATTTATATTACTGTTTTATGCTTATTGTGTATTTTATTTGGTTATAGATAAATAAATAGAAAAATATAGTTATTTAGGTCCAAAATTAGATGTTATATTTTTCGAACCTTATTAACATTATAAAGACTCCATGACAAAATTTACATAGTTTTTTAAGAATGTTTGCTTAATTTTCCTGATTTAATGATTGTTTAATGGTTTAAATTGATAATAAATACCTACACATGTCCAAAAATTATAAAACCTTATCATAATGTCACATATAACATAATAATCATAAATAAAAAGTTTGATGAATTTCCCTTAATCCTTTTGCTATTATTTATGATTTTAATGATTAATTAATAATGAAACATATAGAAAATACTTCCCATAGTCAAAAATGTCCAAAACCCTTAAAATAGGCTATATATAATGTTAGAAAACTATGGTTAATTCCCAGAATTGTTGGGGTTCATTTATTATTTTTCTTAGATTTTGTTGTTGTTTAATCATTAAAGTATTAAATAAATACTAAAACAGTTCAGAAAAATATGAAACGTTTACAGTAATTACTATTTTATGAGTTAATAATTTACTAATAATTTCAGAAATTTTCAAAACTGTTTTCTATTTAAAATCATTTTCCTAAGTATTTAAGCATGTAAAAATACATTTTAATGATTATTCAATATAAATAATTGTTAAAATCTGTAAATACTTATGATTGGGCAAGTTATTATTTTAATAAGAAATTATTAAAATCTTTCCTAAATTGAAAATATAAATTAATTATGCAAAGTAATTAATTCAATTTAAAATTCATTTAACAAATAAATACCTTAATATTCAAATCAAAATGGATTATTGTTAATTCATCTAATATAAGAATATGTGTCTAATTATTTTTATTAATATTCCATTCCCGTTTAGCAGTTCCTAAACCAAAACTATTAATTATATTAGGTTCTATGACATTTTGACCTGGGCCGTCTATCGTACGACACGCGTATTCCGTTTGGACTAAAGTGAGTAATCTACCCCATATTTTATAATTTTCAATACTTTTGGGGTGTATCATGTGGTTTTAATATGTTTTCAACTTAATTTTATTATTTTATCACAATTGAGACATTGTTGGGACATTTATACTTGAATCATTATTTGTATAGTTATTGTTTGTTTACGCTACATGTACTTGTAGTGCATTATCATTTTTAGTCTAATCTCCATGACTATGCCCGTATTCTTGAGGTACGTTATGGACAATAATAGCGCTATTGGGTTGACCACCCCGCCTTGGGACGCTAAGGTGATTGATTGCACGTGGTTAAGTGTGTATGATGATTAGATGCTCCATCCTATATATATACATATATATATGTATATATAGGGTGAGGACTTATTGTTGTTGTTATCATTTGTTAATCAATTTTTGATTTATAAACTGTTATCTCAATAACAGTTGCTTGCCAACTTCAAAAGAAAACAAATTTCAAATTATTCAAACTCACAATTTTCTTTAATAAAACTAGATTACTCACCAACTCTCGTAGTTGACCTGTTTTTACCCATGATGCAGATTTGAAGAATGAAGTTGAGGAAAAGTAGGGTGTATCTTAGAAACCCACAAGACTATTTAAATTTGATGTAATAAATGTTGTTATATTTGGATTTGTATTTGTATGTTGTGGATCTTGTTTGCATACTTAGTACTTAATTGAATCTAATCATATTATAACATAGTTGTCATGAGACTTTGAACAATATATCACGCCTTGATCGATTCCGCCAAGGATCGGGGTGTGACAGATTGGTATCAGAGCCCTTGACTATAGGGAATTAGGTTAATTGCGTTGACCTAGTCTATAGCCTCTTGGGTCCTATCGTATGCTAGTTTATAAAATGCACACACAACTGCATGCAACTCGCACTTAGAAAATCCTAGGAATACCTTTGTGTGCTAATTGCTCCCTCATGTGCTTACGTATTATTCCCGACACTTATATGTGTGCATACACTTGTGAATTTTCTCCTCTTTCTCTTAAAATCACACACATACTCAAATGGTTTCAAAATAAAAATTTATATACATATATATTCCTTAGAGCTCATAGGAAATTAAAAGTCATCCACTCTAGTTGGGTAGGATCAAAGTAATGGACGCGTAGTAACTGGAAGGGGGAGGTCTCGGTAGCCTGAAAGTCCTGACTAGGTAAGCATTCGTATACATCCCAATCACCGAGGGACCAGTTTGCTTACCTGGGGTCTGGGGACCAAAGGCGAGAGTTCCCAAACCTATAGGCCAAAGCGCGGTATTCACATTACTTTTGAGCCATCAAAATACCCGACCTTATCAAACATATCCGAAAGGATACACTCCAAAATGGCCAACTCATTGGACTATTAAGTTCCCTAATGGGCCTTGAAGTGGGAAAAACATGTGAAAACTTAGTATTGTGGGGGCCCACGCAATTGCTACATGCTTCACATTTAGTACCCATGGAAAGCCCAAAAGGTGCCCAACACTCCTAACCATGGCCCAACAAGTGTTTTACAATCATTTTACCCAACAATGTCTACAAACTTAATTTCCATAATCAATTTACAAAAAACTCACAAGTCCATATGCGTGTTTCTCATAGATGGCATTACGACCCCCATACGCTACTCACAGCAACCGAAGGCTAGCCGCCCTTATCGCTAAGGAGGTAGCAAACGTCATCCCAACAATTGCAACCCAACTTCAAGCTCTTCAGCCGCAACCTCCAGCAACCACTCCTCGTTGCTTGTTTAAGCACTTTCGTAACTGCAATCCGCCTTACTTCAAAGGCATCGATGGTGCCACCGCACTCCTTACATGGATCGAAGAAATGGAGAGTACTTTCATCCATAGCGAGTGTCCTGAGGACCTGATGGTCCGTCACGCCACAGGGTGCCTCCAAGGTCATGCTCTCACCAGGTGGAACCTAGAAAAAACGGGCAAAAGGAGAGGCTGTTGCCTTGGGAATGACCTGGTCAACACTAAAGGAACACATGATGGAGAAGTTCTGCCCTGACAGCGAATTGCAAACTCTCGAGGAGGAATTCTGGAATCTGAAACAGGTGGGAGGCGACAACGCGACCTACACAAATAGATTCCATGATCTCTCAAGACTCCTACCTCACATGGTTCAACCTATGAAAACTGCAATACGCCGCTACATCAAAGGGTTACCGCGCCAGATCCGTGATTCGGTGACCAGCAGCAGGTCATCTACCCTGGAATCCGCTATTGAAATAGCAGGTCAACTCAACGAGGACAATGTGAACGATGGTGTCCTCCCACGCAAGGGTTTAAAGATGTCTACTGAAAAGCCGACCCTTGAGACTCCCCTAATTGTCAAGTCCGAGTCCTCACACCGACACGACAAAAAGAAGCGGAAAAGCCATCACCACAACCATGTTGTTATTACCCCTGCCACTCCTATCACCCAAGTCACTCCACAAGCCTAACCAAACAAAAAGCCGTATACTGGACCTCACCCCCTCTGTAACCACTGTAACTATCACCATATGACCACCAGCCCGTGTCGCCTTTGTACGACTTGTGGTCGCTATGGCCACTTGGCGGACACATGTCGTGCACCAAAAACTCAACGACCATTCGCTCTACCCTCAAATCAGCAAACACAAACCCGGTATCCAACTGGAACATGCTTCAATTGTGGTGACCCCACCCATTTCAGAAACGCGTGTCCTAGGCTAGTCAATATCATCAACACTCAAGCCCAAGCAAATCCAACAATGCAGGTTCCAGCTCCCAAAGGCCGAGCCTTTGTCATTACCGCAACCCAAGCACAAACCAATAATAAGGTCGTAAATGGTACGTTTATCATAAATGACTGCTACGCTTCAGTACTTTTTGATTCAGGTGCCGATAAAAGTTTTGTGTCTTTGGAATTTGAGCCCATACTTCACACACCTCGCACGATTCTTGATGAGTACTTTACCGTAGAAGTCGCCAATGGAAAATACGTTTCACTCAATGCAGTCATCCAAGATTGCACTTTCGATTTTAGCGGTCATAAATTTTCCGTCAATTTAGTTCCTATGGAACTTGGTAGTTTCGACATCATCGTGGGAATGGATTGGCTATCCCAAAACCATGCTGAAATAGTATGTTACGAGAAGTTCATTCGTATTCCTCTTGCCGACGGTCAAAGTCTTTGTATTTATGGCGAGACTCATTCGAAAAAGCTTAGTCTTATGTCATGTACTCAAGCTCGATCATATCTACGTAAAGAATACATGTCTTTCTTAGCTCATGTGGTGGAAACAAAGGTCACAGAAAAGAAGATCGAAGATATTACGATTGTACGAGACTTTCCCGACATCTTTCCCGATGACGTATCTGGACTCCCTCCAGTACGTGAGCTAGAGTTCCGCATCGATCTCGTTCCTGAAGCTGCTCCCATAGCCAAGTCTCCATATCGGTTGGCTCCAACCGAGATGCAAGAATTGGCAAGTCAGCTCCAAGAATTAACTGATAAGGGATTTATCCGCCCTAGTACTTCACCCTGGGGAGCCCCAGTTCTCTTCATTAAAAAGAAAGATGGTTCGTTTCGTATGTGTATCGATTATCGGGAGTTAAATAAATTGACAATCAAGAACCGATATCCGTTACCTCGGATCGACGACCTTTTTTATCAGCTTCAAGGAGCTTCATGCTTCTCAAAAATCGACCTCCGCTCAGGTTATCACCAACTTCGAGTACGGGAAGAAGACATCCCCAAAACCGCTTTCCGAACCCGCTATGGTCATTACGAGTTCACCGTTATGCCTTTTGGCCTAACAAATGCCCCTGCCGCATTCATGGACTTGATGAATCGGGTATTTAAACCTTATCTCGACCATTTTGTTATCGTCTTTATTGATGACATCCTCATTTACTCCAAGACAAAGGCAAACCATGAAAGACACCTTCGTCTAACTCTCCAAACATTGCAAGGAAATCAGCTTTATGCCAAATTTTCGAAATGCGAGTTTTGGTTAAATGAGGTACAATTCCTCGGTCATATTGTAAGTGACAAGGGTATTTTAGTCGATCCCGCAAAAGTTGAAGCAGTCAAGAATTGGAAAGCCCCACGTACCCCCAAGGAAATTCGGTCATTCCTTGGTTTAGCCGGCTATTACCGGCGTTTCATTTCAAATTTCTCAAAGATCGCTTTACCGCTTACTTTTCTCACTTGCAAGGGTACGCCATTTGATTGGGGACCCAAGCAGGAAGACGCTTTCCAAACTCTTAAACAAAGATTGTGTGACGCTCCAATTCTTACACTTCCTGAAGGATCCGAAGATTTCGTGGTATACTGCGATGCCTCCAATCTCGGTCTAGGTTGTGTTTTGATGCAAAGGGGAAAGGTTATAGCTTACGCATCGCGACAACTCAAAATCCATGAAAGGAATTATACGACTCATGATTTGGAGCTCGGTGCCGTGGTTTTCGCTCTTAAAATTTGGAGGCATTACCTTTACGGCACTAAATACGTAATTTTCACCGACCACAAGAGCTTGCAACATATTCTTAATCAAAAGGAACTCAACATGAGACAAACACGTTGGGTTGAACTCCTAAATGATTACGAGTGTGAAATACGCTATCATCCGGGCAAGGCAAACGTGGTAGCCGACGCGTTAAGTCGAAAAGAACATGCCAAAGCATTTCATCTAATATGTTCTCCTATCTTATCCAATCTTAGTGACCGAATTCGAGGAGCCCAACACTCGGCAATTACCGAAAATAACATGCCCACGGGAATTGATGGGGAGTTGGAAAGTAAATCTGATGGTATTTTCTATTATCAAGATCGCATCTGGATCCCAGATCGCGACAATCTTTGTACCTTCCTGATGGAAGAAATCCATAAAACTCGATATTCCATTCATCCTGGTGCTGACAAGATGTATCATGGCCTGAGAACCAATTATTGGTGGTCGGGAATGAAAAAGGATATTGCTTTATTCGTGGCCAAATGTCTTACATGTTCCAGGGTCAAAGCAGAATATCAACGACCCTCTGGACTATTGGTCCAACCGGTAATCCCCGAGTGGAAATGGGAAGCGATCGCCATGGATTTCGTAACCAAACTTCCCCGTACCACCAAGGGACATGACAGCATTTGGGTAATCATTGACCGTTTGACTAAATCTGCTCACTTCCTTCCCATCCGTGAACATTTCAAGGTCAAATAACTTGCTCGGATTTACATCAACGAGATAGTTAGTCGGCATGGCATCCCTCTCAGCATCATTTCAGATTGTGATGGGAGATTTCTCTCTCGGTTTTGGTAATCACTTCAAGAAGCCATGGGAACCCGCCTCGATCTCAGTACCGCCTATCATCCTCAGACCGATGGTCAATCTGAGAGGACAATTCAAACACTCGAAGATATGTTGAGGGCGTGTGTCTTAGATTTCGGAGGAAACTGGGACTCTCATTTACCATTGGTGGAATTCTCCTATAAAAACAGTTATCATTCTAGCATCGGGATGCCACCATTTGAGGCATTATATGGCCGTAAATTCCGATCTCCTATTTGCTGGCATGAAATTGGAGAGTCCCATATAATTCGCGCAACAGTGGATTCTCCAATCGTTGGTCCTGAGCTTATCCAGGAAACAACCGACAAAATCACTCAGATTCGCAATAACCTTCTCACAGCTCGTAGCCGACAAAAGAGTTACGCCGACTAGCGACGCAAACCGCTTGAATTTACCGTGGGTGACATGGTCATGTTAAAAGTGTCCCCATGGAAAGGTGTGGTTCGATTTGGACGCAAGGGTAAATTGGCACCACGCTATGTAGGCCTGTTCAAAATCCTGAAAAGGATCGGACCAGTAGCCTACGAGTTGGATCTACCAATAGAGCTTAATAAAGTTCACCCAGTATTTCATATAGCCAACCTCAAGAAGTGTTTAGCAGACGAGAACCTTCATGTTCCTCTCGAGGATATCCAAATCGACGAGACAATGCAATTATCGAGAAACCCTTGGAAATTGCCGACTGAAAGGAAAAGCAACTCAAAAGAAGTCGCATTCCCCTGGTCAAGGTCAGGTGGCAGTCAGCACGTGGACCTGAGTATACATGGGAGCGTGAGGATCATATGTGTACCAAATACCCGCAACTTTTCTCTTAAGGTACTTTCTTCTTAAATTTCGGGACGAAATTTACTAAAGTATGGGAGACTGTGACATCCGCCTAAAATGGATTCGGGTCAACCCAACCCAATTGGAAATTTAATAAACCCTACTCAAGATTACTTGACGCTAATAGGATCAAAACCCATACAATACGATATAAATTGACGTTAATAGCAATATAGCATAGTATAACGTTATAACTATAATCAAATTAAATTATGATACCATATTAAAATAAAATCAAAGTATGATGCTCTAATTAAATTAAAAGAATCAAACTTGAATGCTATAATTAAACTTCAAATCAAAGTAGATTGTTATAATCAAATAATAACCTTTTTTTTATAAAACTCTATTTTTATAAACTCTACATTAAATTTTATAAAATTCTTATATTAATTAGTGTATTACATAGAGATGCTTGTGCTAGTGGGAAATTATGAAGACCACCAAAAGCCAAAAGTTATTCCCATGGTCTCCCACTCACACCTCCCATCATCTTTCCTTTTATTTTTCTCCCAACACATTATTCTCATCACCACTCAAACCCTCTATATTCTTTCTCTCACTCTCAATCTCGAAATTCTTCCAAGAAATATCAATTTTCCAGCCAAGAACAATCCCTCATACTCAAATCTCCATCCCTCTTGAAGCATTCATCAATGTATGTTGTTAAAAGTTTCAAATTCATTAATGAAACAAATTAAATCCACCAAAATATCTAAAACTCATTTTATATATAAACCTGATTTTTTCCAGAATCCCATCAATAAAATAAGAAGTTCTGGAAATTTTCAGAAAATAACTTATTTTTATTGAATTACTATAATTATTGCAATATAATAGGGCAATAATTCACATAAAATACTTTTTCTGTCAACAAATTCTGGAAAAATTCTGCAATGACCCATATATTTATTAAAGTGGATTTATGAAGTTTCATTCATTTATATTACAGTTTTATGCTTATTGTGTATTTTATTTTGTTATAGATAAATAAATAGCAAAATATAGTTATTTAGGTCCAAAATTAGATGTTATATTTTTCGCATCTTATTAACATTATAAAGACTCCATGACAAAATTTACATACTTTTTTAAGAATGTTTGCTTAATTTGCCTGATTTAATGATTGTTTAATGGTTTAAATTGATAATAAATACCTACACATGTCCAAAAATTATAAAACCTTATCATAATGTCACATATAACATAATAATCATAAATAAAAAGTTTGATGAATTTCCGTTAATTGTTTTGCTATTATTTATGATTTTAATGATTAATTAATAATGAAACATATAGAAAATACTTCCCATAGTCAAAAATGTCCAAAACCCTTAAACTAGGCTCTATATAATGTTAGAAAACTATGGTTAATTTCCCAGAATTGTTGGGGTTCATTTATTATTTTTCTTAGATTTTGTTGTTGTTTAATCATTAAAGTATTAAATAAATACTAAAACAGTTCAGCAAAATATGAAAATTTTACAGTAATTACTATTTTATGAATTAATAATTTACTAATAATTTCAGAAATTTTCAATACTGTTTACTATTTAAAACCATTTTCCTAAATATTTAAGCATGTAAAAATGCATTTTAATGATTATTCAATATAAATAATTGTTAAAATTTGTAAATACTTATGATTGGGCAAGTTATTATTTTAATAAAAAATTATTAAAATCTTTCCTAAATTGAAAATATAAATTAATTATGCAAAGTAATTAATTCAATTTAAAATTCATTTAACAAATAAATACCTTAATATTCAAATCAAAATGGATTATTGTTAATTCATCTAATATAAGAATATGTGTCTAATTATTTTTATTAATATTCCATTCCCGTTTAGCAGTTCCTAAACCAAAACTATTAATTATATTAGGTTCTACGACATTTTGACCCGGGCCGTCTATCGTACGACACGCGTATTCCGTTTGGACTAAAGTGAGTAATCTACCCCATATTTTATAATTTTCAATACTTTTGGGGTGTATCATGTGGTTCTAATATGTTTTCAACTTAATTTTATTATTTTATCACAATTGAGACATTGTTAGGACATTTATACTTGAATCATTATTTGTATAATTATTGTTTGTTTACGCTACATGTACTTGTAGTGCATTATCATTTTTAGTCTAATCTCCATGACTATGCCCGTATTCTTGAGGTACGTTATGGACAATAATAGCGCTATTGGGTTGACCACCCCGCCTTGGGACGCTAAGGTGATTGATTGCACGTGGTTAAGTGTGTATGATGATTAGATGCTCCATCCTATATATATACATATATATATGTATATATAGGGTGAGGACTTATTGTTGTTGTTATCATTTGTTAATCAATTTTTGATTTATAAACTGTTATCTCAATAACAGTTGCTTGCCAACTTCAAAAGAAAACAAATTTCAAATTATTCAAACTCACAATTTTCTTTAATAAAACTAGATTACTCACCAACTCTCGTAGTTGACCTGTTTTTACCCATGATGCAGATTTGAAGAATGAAGTTGATGAAAAGTAGGGTGTATCTTAGAAACCCACAAGACTATTTAAATTTGATGTAATAAATGTTGTTATATTTGGATTTGTATTTGTATGTTGTGGATCTTGTTTGCATACTTAGTACTTAATTGAATCTAATCATATTATAACATGGTTGTCATGAGACTTTGAACAATATATCACGCCTTGATCGATTCTGCCAAGGATCGGGGTGTGACAGCGCGCATGCGAATTCGACTGTTTTGTCTTTATCTTCAAACTTCTTTTATTTTGTACGCTTTTAGCCCCTGTTTACATCATTTCTTTCCAAACAAGCACTGACACAAAAGTGAGAATACCACAGCATATATGATATAATGTCACCAAGAATAGAGCTCAACAACGACGAAAATACTTGCTATTACTAGGCGTTGTCACTTTATAAGTGTGTACTTTACCATCCATGTCGGTCTTCTTCTTGAAGATCCACTTGCACCCGACTGTCTTACGACCCGGCACATTGTCAACCAAGTTCCAAACTTGATTGTCATACATGGACTTAATCTCGCTGTCCATTGCCTCTTTCCATTTGGCAGTCTCGGGGCCCGCCACTACTTCGCGGTAGTTAGCTGGTTCATCCAAATTTGTTAGTGTACGATCACTGAAAAACGTATCACCATCCGTAGTTATATGAAAACCATAAAACTCGGGTGGCATGCTAACTCTACCCGAACGTCTAAGGGGCAATGATATGTCAGTCGGTCCAACAGGAACCTCTTCCTCATGTTGGTGGCTAGTTTCTCCTAAGGTTGTTTCATCGGGCGTCTCCATAATTTCTTCGAGATCGATTGTACTCCCACTGTCCTCTTTGGAAATGAGCTCTCTCTCTCTCTCTCGAAAGACTCCTCATCTAGCTACAAAGACCACGTCCTCGCTTGGTCTGTAGAACAAGTATCCAAATGACTGTTTCGGGTATCCGATGAAATAACACCTCTCACTTCTTTCTGTGAGTTTGTCTTGAGTCTTTCGTCTCATGAAAGCCTCACAGCCCCAGACTTTGATGTGTGCCATCGAGGGAACTTTCCCCGTCCACATCTCGTGAGGTGTTTTAGAAACCTTCTTGGTTGGGACAAGGTTAAGGATATAGGCGGCAGTCTCTAAGGCATACCCCCAGAAATGGATTGGAAGCGAAGCTCGATTCATCATGGAACGAACCATGTCCAACAAGGTTCGGTTTTGCCTTTCAGCAACACCATTCAACTGTGGTGTTCTTGGAGGCGATAACTGTGAAACAATTCCATATTCCTTAAGATAATCGAGAAACTCGATACTAAGATACTCACCGCCTCTGTCGGATCTAAGCATCTTTATCTTTCTACCCAGTTGATTTTCTACTTCGTTTTTAAACTCTTTGAACTTTTCAAAGGTATCTGATTTGTGCTTGATTAAGTACATATACCCATATCTACTAAAATCATCAGTAAATGTCACATAGAACCGCATGCCATCCTTTGTGGTAGTTCTAAAGGGACCACACACATCTGTGTGTGTGATATCCAACAAACCTTCACCTCTTTCAAAGGAACATTTGAATGGTGATTTTGTCATCTTGTCAAGTAAACAAGACTCGCATACATCATCCGATTTAAGGTCCAATGATTCCAACACTCCATCCTTTTGGAGTTGGGCGATGCGTTTCTTATTAATATGGCTAAGGCGACAGTGCCACAAACACGCCTTTTCTATACCGTCCGAAGAATCAATATGTAATACATTTTTACCATAATCATCAACACACATAATAGTCTCATACACTCCATCAGAAGGCATAGCATTAAAAATAAAAACATCATTTTTGAAAACTGAAATTGAACCATTCAATTTATTAAAATCATAATAAAAGCCCTGTTTGAACAATGCATGAAAAGAAATTATGTTCTTTGCCATATCAGGAGAATAACAACAATTATGTAAATCTAAACTAACTCCACTGCCAAGCACTAATCTATAGACACCGATCTTGGTAACAGGTGACGTTCGCCTATTGCCCATGATCAGATTCAGTCTACCGCGCTCCAGCTCCATACTTTCCCTTAGTCCCTGCAAATCAGAACAGATATGAAAACCACATCCGGTATCAAGGACCCAAGAATAGGAAGAATATGAGTTATTAGATATAGAGTAAGTACCTGCTTGTGATGGCTTCACTTTGCAATCTTTTATATCTTGTAAGTACCTGGGGCAGCTCCTCTTCCAGTGACCCTTTTCTTTGCAGTAAAAAGCAGTCGGCTTCCTTGGGATTCATGACGTACGGAATGCTGGAAGACTTGGCTCTCGGGGCACTACTAGATGACCCGACATGAACCTTTTCCCTCCAGTTTTGCTTCGTAGGGCCTTTCCTTTTCTTTCCTTTGCCAAAGCCAATAGCCAGGACAGGCGGGTTGATAGGGAGCAGACCTTTTCCCTTCATCCCGTCTTCAGCAGTACGAAGCATGCGGTGTAATTCAGCCAGAGTTGCCTGATTGTTGTTCAAATGATACGCCAGTGTGAACTGGTCATAAGAACTGGGCAAGGAGTTTAGCGCTATGTCAACAGGTAAATTCTCATGAACAGGCATTTCCAGCTTCCTTAGCCTCTCCATGTAACCGTGCATCATTTGCACATGAGTGCAGATGGACTCTCCATCTTTAGGCTTGTCGTTAGTGAAGGCTTTTACAACCTCACACCTTTCGATACGCTCTTGCTTGCGGAACTTTTTCGCGAGCTCTTTGTGCATTTCGTAAGGCCAGTAGTCCTCATAAATTCTTTACAGCTCAGGGTTCATGGTGGCAATCATGATGCAAACCACTTTGGTTGTATCATCCGAGTGTTTTTGGTACGAGGCGATTTCCTCGGGAGTAGCGGTATTTGGGTCAACCTCAACAAGCTCGGTTTCTAGAACATACTCTTTGTGTTCAAACCTAAGAGCCATTTTGATGTTACGGATCCATTCATTGTAGCTTGTGCCGTCCAACGTCAATTTGGAGCACAATGACAAGATCGAGGTGACATTACCGGGGTTCGAGTGGGGGGCAGTTTGGTCAACAGAAGACATCTATATAGAAGAAGATAGTTTTAATTAGACATTAATAAATAGTCTTTATATTCACCCAAGAACGAATATAAGGCTAGGATCCTACAATAACAATCTACAATATCGAAGAGGGATGCCGTAATCTTTATTGTAAATTTTATAATGTAGGCGAATGACGATTCAGCCAATTCCACCGCGGAAACATAATCAAATTATAATGGAATTCCTAGTTTCTTTTGAGATTTATTGAACTGTTCAATAGCATTTTTTAATCTCGGGAATGCCCCAATGTTTGTGACTGGGATACCGAGGATCACAAACTGGGTGTGAATAACCATGCGAATTAGCTCGGTACTCTCGAAATCAATTATCATCTCTAATTGACGTGTCGGTTAACCACACACGCTCTGTCAATAATGGCAAAATCGAGAAACCCATTGTGACTCTTTGCGGACCCCATCTGGCGTGCCGGTAAACCACACACGCTCCACCAACGTTCCACAAAGTGCAATGTGCAATTCCATGGATTAGCACCAATTCACATTTTTGACCTAAAGTAACTAGATTGGGTTTTTGTTCAAAGTTCTAATACTTTCAATTATAGCATTATACTTTTAAGAGGCTTAGCGGTTCTATCAAACCCGTTCGGCTAACGACACTCGACAGACCAGGAGAGCGGTGAGTGAGAGTGGACACCCATTGGACCACCATTTTATAGGCAGTCGCCTTATACCCTCTTTATAGGACAGTTTTGTGAATTAGGCCTACTAAGGGTAAGACTAACCAGTTTTATCTTACATAAAAACATTAACTTTTAATCATAAATATATAAGATATATTTTAATCTTATTAAAATATTTTAGAATTAATTTATTATTAATTTTCGCAAATTAATATCTTTTTTTCGAAAATTTAAATTAATTCTTTAAGTGATTTAATTGGTGTTTTAATTAAATAATTTAATTAAACTAATTAAATCAAGTATGGGGAAACATAAAATTAATCGAATTAATTTCCTATCCTTTCCCTTTAATCTCGAAAAGTGCATGCATGGGATAAGGGGTTCCAGTTATTTAATTAAGCAACAATTACCAAAAATAACAACCTATTATCCATGGCAACTAGATTTCGCAGAAAAGGGAAGGGAAGCTAGGGTTTTCTAAACCCTAGCCGCCAGCAATAAACCTTGGCCACACAAGGGTTAATTTCGAAAACCCTCATGATCAAATAAATAGGTTATAGCAATTCATATAGAAAAACAAGCATAGCTCTGATACCACTGTAAGGTTTTGCACAAACAATGAACTGAAAATCCTAAGTTCACATGCAACCTAATGAAGGATCTATGTTTTTCTATCTTATGAATATATAACAAAATCATAAGGCCAACATTTATTTCTAAAGTCAAAACAAGAATTCACCAACCTTTTGATCTTGTTCTTGAAGCTAGCAGCAAAGAGATCCTGCCTCAAATGAAGTCACACCCAAAGCAAAGGAGGAGAGAATCTAGCAGAGTTCCAGAGAGGAGAGGGAGGCGTGAAAAAGGGGGAGCCAGGAGGTTCCTTTTATAGCTTTCTAGGGTTACAGCTGAAACCCTAGAGGAGCCTCCTTAGTGGGCAAGCCTGTTGACCACTTGGACCAGATCCTATAAACCCTAATTAGGGTTTTTGCCAACCTTGGGAAGAGCCTCCAAGGTGGCGCCAATTCTGGCCCCTGGCTACTGGTTTGCCAGTTATTCAACTATTGAGTAAATACAAACCAGTCCCTGCACTTTTAATTAATTTATTTAATTGCTAAATTAAATCCAATTAATTCCAAATTAAATTCTAATTAATTAATATAGTTTCTAATTAATATATTTACACTTAAATATATTAATAAACTATTTATTTAATTCTATTGATTTATTATACAATTAATAAATCAACCTCTCTCTCTACTGAACTCTACATCAATCCTCTAGCTATGAGGGAAACCCAAATGGACTTTGCTTCAATTAACAAGATAAATACAAATATAAAATCATGGCTTAGACACCTAATCCAACAACAAAGCCTTATGCTCATAGCGGAGGATTAGTCGGTGCGCGAAGCTGGCCCGAATACCCTCGTTAGGGAAGTTCCCTTTACAAAAAGAAAGTAATGAATCACTATTCTTTTATGGTATTTTCAAGTTCTCAACACTCGATTGAATTGGATACCTGACAGCTCTGCTCATAATTCTAGAGATTGAAGTTGATTTTAGTTTAAGGCGTTGAAGTCTGCTTGAATATTTCCACCTGTTAGAAAGCTAATACTACTTGATATTTGATGTTAGTTCTATTATTTATACGATAGTTAGGTGTTAATGGAAATGACCATGTTTCTTTTTGTACCCTATTCCCAGTCATATGTTGGGCTTTTACTCAGTTTTTTTTATAAAATTTCGCTTGCCGTTAAATTTGCTAACTTTTAAACGCAAATCTTTGTTCAATTTATGAATATGATTTTTCTAATTTTTAATTGTTTGTGTAACACCCAGTTTCTCAATTGTAGGATACACCAATTACCTTAGTCAAACATAATATTAATAGTGGTGTAACCCCAAAATGAGCAACAAGTATACAAAGTTGTTTCCAAAACGTAGTTTAAGTCATAACTATTTACATCAAGTACATACAACTATTATACTAAAAACCGGGTTCATTACATATTTCAAAAGAAAACACTATTAAGTCCAAGTCCAAGATCCAAGTCCAGCTATCCATCCATATTACGCTTCCCCGATCACCACTACCAGAACCTAACACAAATAACATTAACAAAACAATTTATAAGCTACAAGAGCTTAATAAGTAGTTAAAGGTTAATTGGATTATATTATCCAATATCTCGTTTGATTAAATCTCATTGGACTATCTCCGTCCATAATGTGTCATACACACTATTTCTCTTTCTTCCAATTACTCAAAATTTGATTTACTCAACCGCTCATATATAATATACTTCTTATCTGCAATAAACACTTCAACAATACATAATCTGAAAGGTTTTCTGCAACTATGAACTAAAAATCCTAAGTTCACATGCAACCTATATAGATCTAAGTTTTTCTTCTAGTTAAACATATAACATATCCTAGAACGCCAGAAAAAGATAAACTAAAAGAAAGATCAAGAAAAACCAACCTTTAGTGAATCTTGGAAGCAAAGCAACAGAAACCTCTTGCCTCAAATGTAGTCACACCCTAGCTTGGAGTTGTTGGCCGAAAATACCTTTAGAGAGAGCTTCAAAATCGTGGCTTTAGGGTTAGGGTGAGCCTCCCTATTTATAGGCTCCAAATGGTGATCAGATAAACCTTAAAGATAAACCTTTTTGAATTCAAATTAAGATAAGCCTTTATCTTAATAATTCAAACCCTTTTATCCTTATTATCAAAATCGAAAATAAATATATTTCTATATATAATTTCGACCACCACCCTCACTCACTCAACTGATAAGTGATCATATGATCATTCGTCCAACAAGATATTTTTCAGACACAAGACATGGATTGAGTTCAATCTCTGTCCGATACTCTGTTCCCCGATTTCCGATTCTGCTTATGACTTTAGAACTTCTAATTGAACACATCAATTTAGTCCAGGCTGGCCAGCACTTTAGTCAACTTCAAAATCATCGAGAGGCCTACAGATATCTGTTTCCCATCAGGGCCAAGGAACGAATAAGCTTCGACTCATATGTTTATATCTTTTACCAGTCAAATCATTCACAACAACACGTTTTATAACATCGAGTTACCAATGCGTTTTCGTATTATCAATGAACAACTGCCTTATAAATTATAACTCATATCTCTCTACTTGAAGATCATAGGATATTATCGTCTCAATATTGCTTGTGATATAATCCATGAAGCAATCTATTGAGCGAGGGTTTATCCAATACTCAAATCTCTATTTCTAAGTACTCATGAATGTTGTAGCAATCCTATTGCTATGCCTAACTCCTTAGACAGTCTACAAACCAATTCATGACAGTCTTGATTCAATACTTACTTCCTAAAGTATGAGCGACTGTGGACCTTTCTGAATAATTAAATTATTCGGGAAGTAAAACATGCGAAAGCGAAACATAAAGATCTGACTGGCAGCTACTCTTGCTTATTACCAAGTCTCCACAAGGTAATCACGAAGTCGAACCTTGTCATAAACTATTATCGGTTTCAGGATTTCTTTTAAACTTTCAATTCTAATTTTACATCTATGTCTTTATGAACCTTACACTCTTTCTATGTATCCAAAGTATCTTATACTTGTTCATTTTATTGCAGATGATCCAATTGGATGCTCATCCAATAACATCTCAATATGTTATTCTGTCAATTTCTCTCCTAACTCAATTCTGGTAATGTGTACTGTGACTTCCTATGGTTCTGGGGTCTTTAGTCTACTTGACTACACCCTAAGACTATTTCGAGGCGTTATGATGTGCCGGTGAACCACACGCGCTCCATCATAATACCAACGAGATTCTTTAACCATGAAGTCCTTTAACATCATGTCCCGACGTTAATAATTACCACTTTGAAAATCTTTCAAATTAATACTATCACTTTCACCCTAATCATTTCCTAATGAATTCTCATTTTAGTTCAACCAATCCATCCAGTATTCCAGTCAGGCAATGTCCTGAATCCAACTTACTATGCCCTAAGCATTAAGTTATCAGGACATGTTCATGACTTTATGATCGATCCAAAGCTTGTGGAACCCGATCTAATCCTATTCCAAACCCTTTCGGAATCCAATGATTATTTATAATCCTTTGTGTCATGATTCTCAAAAAACTATTTTCCTTTCGGAGACTTTTCTCGTGCATCTTGAATCTTATCAAGATCATGCTTACAATGGCTAGGTCTATGCTGGTGATTTCATCTTTCTAATAGATGACTGTGAATTACATGAGTATGTTGCACCTTCTTTATTTCTTTCATGCCAAGTCATTACACTTTGCAAAGACAAGAAAAAACTTTCCTAAGTCTATGCATCTTGAATCTCATCAAGATCATCTTGACAGAATCTGGATCTATCTCATAGACGTTTACAACCACTTGAGTATGCCGTATTTCTATTAAGGCTTTCATAGCGATCCGTCTCTTAACACCAAGTCATTACACTTCGTAATGAAAAGAGACGTTTCCTAGAACCATTATTTATCCCACATGTGGGGATAGTGGATAACGGCGACTCCCACTAGCTTTGACACGGTTATAGGATATTCACAAAATCCAGGACTTATGGCACATTTTGAGAATCCAAACCTTTCTGACATTTTAATGGAAATCTTTCAGCCCTTTCTCAAAATCCAATCCTTTGGCATATTTTGAGAATCTGAATATCCTTTCTTGTGAGATGCCCGTGGGACGAAACCCGGGGCCATGTACATTTTGTAATGGCATGCTCTATGTGTGTCCCTATTAGTGTGCCGGTAAACCACACATGCTCCACTAACGACTCACACTATGCCACGCAGAATCCTCTCGGATTTCCTCTTCTATTGAGAGTGCTTTACTCGGAATCAATTGCTTGACTCTGAGTATCGATTCACTCAACTAGATGCTCTGAAGGTATGTATATGTCCATGTTGCTTTCTTTTGATGATTCAGTTACTCCCACTGGTTTTTAGACCAGGTGTAAAATCTATCAAATTTTCACACAGATCGTGTCTCGTCCTAAGGTCCTCTTATTTGGTAGCAGCCGGGCTCACCAATGCTTCCAAGTAGTCGGATTGCAAATCCGTACCAACTGCAATGTTTTACCACTAATCAGTATGTCACCCCGATCACAACTACTTATGATGGTGATCAATACTACTGGTTAAGAGGAGATTATGTCAGTTGTAAAGCAGAAATCTGATTTCTGCTCTAAGCCTAGTGATGACTAAAAGGTTCTTTCATTGCTAATCCTAAACTCATTTAGGACTGTCCCAACTCCCACTGTTTCCTTAGACCATGAGTTCTTTCTAAAAGAGCTCTTTAGTTACAGTGGGATAGCTAATGAAACGACAATGCTGATCAAGTTCAGTTGGTCATGAGGTTCAGATGAACACTACAAGACCCTGGACTTTCTATGTACAAGTGGGATAATCCCAGCTTTACATTTCAGGCAGTGTCTGCAAGACCTACTTAGTCTAGGATGTGGTCGGAGTATGGTTTATATGGACTGACTGGTATAGTGTTCATCTTATTGGAAACTAATTGGCAATGTATCTCATACACCGAGGATCGAACTGTTTCGACCAATGCTCCATTATCTTCCCTAAGACACATTATAACCATTAATTTTCTTGGAAGAAAATGAACTGTGAAGCCTTTTCTCAGTTTATTTTATCGCTCAGGTTCTGTGGAACTTGTACTTCCTTTGCAGTCCTTGGACTGTTCAAGGTCTCAATTCAATTACTTATACCGATAAGCAATGTCATATTCATCATACCGAATGATGAATATTGTGAAGTACAAACAATTGTGTTCTATCTCAAGATTCGAGCAACACACCGTAACAGGTGTGTCCGTTGCTCTTAATCTCAACGTCTTTTACATATCTATGTTGACTAATGACTTTGTTAACTTGTTTCAAGACTTGCAATCTTCATTTGACTCTAAGTCAACTGATTCCAAAATCCTATCCTCTGGATCTTTGGGTGATTCATTTCTTTCCATATGTGCTTTATGAAGAACTTAATCATCATCTGACTCTAAGTCAGATGATTCCAAAGTCCTGTCCAACTGGACCTTTGGTTGATTCATTTCTTGACACATTAAGAACTCAATTCATCAAGTGACTCTAAGTCAAATGATTCCAAGGTCCTGTCCAACTGGACCTTTGGTTGAATTGATTCTTATAACATTTGTATTAACAAAATCATAATGACACAATTCATGAATTCAAAACATTTCGGATCATCATTCAAGTTATTACTAAACACACATTCAACACAATCATGTAACATTTCAAGGAAAATTTTAGACAACAGGTGTTAAAAGAAAAAATGACAATTTTATTAAAACAAAATCCTTGAACAATGTAATAGACAATGTCGAAATGCAACTAAAGACTAATAACAATATTTAATATCTATCTAAACTTCAAAACTGCACGAGCTGGAGATCCAATCCAAATGTGCTCCTATGCGACAGAGTCCCGTGCCTTCTTGATTCCCTGCATATCAACCAAAATGTGACTATCACATTATGTATCAAGAAATCTTGGAACAGGAATTTTGAGGTTTTTAGATATACCTGAGCTTTCAAAAGAGTTGGAGCGTCTTCCAATATTTCTGTGACTGTATCCGAATTAGCAGATTCCCAGTTTGAGACATGTCCAGTCGATCTTGACCGTTTCTTGTTACGTCTCTTCACTGGACTTAATCTAGAAGTAGTTGAGCCATTGGAGCTATGCCTGTCCAAGAGTGACTCGTATAAAGTCAATAGTGGACGCATTTCCATAAGGGTCTTTCTCTGGTCTTCCTTTCTATACGTCTGAATGAACAGATCGTACTCATTTGTCAGCGAAGCGAGTAGGATGTTAACACTCTCTTCCTGACTCATGGAATAACCAAGTTTATGTAATTCGCCTATGTACGCTTCAATCTGAAGAACATGCGAATTGACGCTACTTCCTGCTTTCAGCTTGCACTCTGCAAGTCTTTTGAAGATCCTGGTTCGTTCCTCTTCAACTGGTTTCTGGAACCTTTTCTCAACCAGTTGCATTAACTCATATGGCCCCAAGGATTCAAAATCCTTGCGGAACTCGGGGTCAATGGTTGATAGCATGAGGTCACGAATCTCTTCGGATTCATCATAAGAACCTTTTATGATGACTTGTCCCGGTGGAACTGGGATCGGATACTCAGTGAGATGTAGCTTGCCAGCAATGCCGAGAGCCAGTCTCCAATTGCGAAGCCATTCTTTACAGTTGAGGCCAGTCAGCCTTTCCATATTTAGCAGGTGCATTCTGATGCTTTCAGAAATGGGTGAAGGAGGAGAAGGAGGAGAATTGACACTTGACATCTATAAAAGAAAATAGAATTTATTAGCTTAATTTGTCCTTTTTAAATAATTACCCAATATGTTATTTAATAAGGCTAGGATCCAAAATACCCCAATTATGGTGTGAAGAGGGATGCCGTAATCACAACATAATGGTCATTAAGGTAGATAAACACTTATCAATTTCATCTTATGAAATTCCTAGATCTGTTGAGATTCATTAAACTCTTCAATGGCATGTTTAATCTCGGATGTGCTCCACTGTTTGTGACTGGGATGCCGAGGATCACAAACTGGATGTGAATAACCATGCAAATTAGCTTGGTACTCTCGGGTTAATTATCATCTCTAATTGATGTGCCGGTAAACCACACACGCTCCATCAACAATGATAATATCCGGGAAACCCATTGCAACTCTTTATGAACCCCTATTGGCGTGCCGGTAAACCACACACGCTCCACCAATGTTTCATAAAGTGCAATGTGCAATTTCATGGATTAGCACCAATTCACATTTTTCCTAAAGTAACTAGATTTGGGTTTTATTAAGTGTTCTAGTACTTTGAATCATTATACTTTTAGTGATTATTAGGTGGTCCTATCAAACCTGTTCGGCTAACGACCCTCCACTGATCAGGCGAGCGGTGGGCGAGAGTGTTCACCCATTAGACCGCCATTTTATAGGCAGTCTCCTTATACCCACTTTATAGACCAGCTTCGTGAATGAGGCCTACTAATGATTTGAATAACCATTTCAATCTTATACATATAACAATAACTTCCTAGTTATAATATATATAAGATGTAATTTTTTTAACTTTTAAAAAATTGTTTCTGGTTTATCTTTTAATTTATTGTCGATTTAAAATTTTAAAATTAAATTAAACCATTAAAACCCGATTTAATTATCTTTTAATTAACCAATTAATTAAATTAATCAAATTTGATATTTTAAACCTTTTAAAATATTTCTAGGTTTTATCTATTAATTTTCAAGATTTAAAACAATTAAATTCGAAATTAATTAATCCTATTAATTTATCTTTTAATTAAACAATTAATTAAATTAATTAATATTTGATATTTTAAACCTTTTAAAATATTTCTAGATTTTATCTATTAATTTCGCAATTTAAAACAATTAAATCGAAATTAATTAAATCCTATTAATTATCTTTTAATTAAATAATTAATTAAATTAATTAATTCTAAGATAGGTATCACAAAATAATCAAATTAATTTAAACCTATCCTTATCCCCTTAATTTTCGATTTTTAAGATAATTGGTTTAAGGTATTATCTATTTAAACAATTAAAGTTACCAAAAATAGAAAGTCTGCTAAACCCTAATCATCAAAAACCGCCAAGCAGGAGGGGGCCGGCCAGGGTTTCTAAAACAAACCCTAATTTTCGAAATTGGCCATATTAGGGTTTATAAACAATTAAACCCTAATTTTCAGGAAAGCAGTTATAGCAATTTAACAAGAAAAACAACCAAACGCTCTGATACCACTGAAAGGTTTTCTGCAACTATGAACTAAAAATCTTAAGTTCACATGCAACCTATATAGATCTAAGTTTTTCTTCTAGTTAAACATATAACATATTCTAGAAGGCCAGAAAAAGATAAACTAAAAGAAAGATCAAGAAAAACCAACCTTTAGTGAATCTTGGAAGCAAAGCAACAGAAACCTCTTGCCTCAAATGTAGTCACACCCTAGCTTGGAGTTGTTGGCCGAAAATACCTTTAGAGAGAGCTTCAAAATCATGGCTTTAGGGTTAGGGTGAGTCTCCCTATTTATAGGCTCCAAATGGTGATCAGATAAACCTTAAAGATAAACCTTTTTGAATTCAAATTAAGATAAGCCTTTATCTTAATAATTCAAACCCTTTTATCCTTATTATCAAAATCGAAAATAAATATATTTCCATATATAATTTCGACCACCACTCTCACTCACTCAACTGTCACTTACTCAACTATTGAATAATTACAGTTTTAGTCCCTGCACCTTAATTAATCAATTTAACTGCCAAATTAATTCCAATTAATTCCAGAAAAATTTCTAATTAATTATTATAGTTTCTAATTAATATATTATCACTTAAATATATTAATAAACTATTTATTTAATTTCTATTGATTTATTAATCACATAATAAATCAATCTTTCTCTCTACCGGACTTTCTGCCAATCCTCCAACTATGAGGGCAACCCAAATGGACTATGCTACTATTAATTAGATAAATACTAATTATTCGTCATGGCTTAGACACCTAATCCAACAAATTCATCTAGTAAATAACTACTCACCTGATGTCGGGTTGATATGTGACGCTCCTGAACCTCGCGTACCCAACTCCTGTCTAGCTTTGGCTATAATATAACAGTCCAAATCAATACTCAATATTCAAAAGAAATCCCAATCATTCTCAGCTCGTAACAATCAAGAATTCAAAAGATAGAACACGTTACAAACAAAAGATAATAACACTATCTTAGTTGTAGCTTCCAATTTTTCCATTTCGACTCATACAATCTTTGAAACACAACAACAACATCTACTAGCTAGGGTTTTAAGATTAGAACCCTCATATACTCATAAATCCATATAATTTCACTCTAACACTCGTTAGCCACGAGTGGTTCATCAACACCCTAGCAACTTCTTCCAATCAAACAAAATCACCATTGAAATGAAACCAAATTCAAGGAGGATTACCTTTCAAGCTCAAAGGATTGATCTCTAGTTTCAATTCGTGAACTATAGGCTTTAATCTCGACTTTAGAGGTTTAGATTTGAGTTTTTAGGGGTTTGAAAGGGTTTTGCTTGAAATGAAATTGACCCAAATGAAAGAAAACCCGTACATTAAAAACAGGCCTGTGCGCGCTACACGACCCGTATGAGACCCACAGTAAGCCATTTTGAACTTATGCAGACTTACACGACCCGGGTAGCCTCACACGACCCGTGTGAGTTCCAATATGGCCTTCGGTATGCTTCATGAACAAAAGCTACACGACCTGTGTAGAGGTACACGACCCGTGTTGGTCTGAAAAGGCTTACTGTATGCTTTGTGAACAAATGCTACACGACCTGTGTGACCATACACGACCCGTGTAGCCTGCATTGGCATATTTCAAATCCAAACTTTACTCAATTGGGTCTTTAACTATCTTAACTCATTTGGCAACTTATTAAATCTTGATTACACTAAAATTAACACAATATCTCTATAATTTAATAATACGGTATTACAGTTTGTTATTCTCATTGTTAAAATTCATAAATATAATATATTATTAGTTGAGCCGTTGAAAGGGTAAACATTATTTACTTATGTTCAGACGGATGATCTAATATAAAAAAGAAACATATACTTATTTCATGTATACATCATTTACTTCTTTGACATTTTATCCATACATGAGTTAACAATGAGAAAAATAAGGCCTTAACAGGTTAAGTGGCAAATTATTATTGTTATATATTAAACAATTATGTTCTCTTATATTGCACTTGCAATTATTTGTCGAGTACTATTTAGAGAACGACAATATGCCTATATACTCTAAACACATACTTTTTCATTGATTCGTCCATACCGAACGTGTATTATGCTAGTTGTTAGTAATTTGTATTACCAATTTGTATTTAAATGTAATGGATTAATTTATTGACCAAATACAATCTTGATGAACATTAAACAAGTAAGAGAGGTGTGAAGTGCACACTTGTTTGAGTTTGATCAAGATTCAAAACACACTGTTATTTAGGCGAAGCCCTTGAACGAACGGGGTCTGTGGGCAGCGTCCCTGGTAGCGGGGTCCAAGGGGCGGCAGCCCTTGGCTGGGGTCCACCTTTGTCTAAACCTTGGCTGGGGTCCACCCTTGTCTAAACCTGGTTTTGTAATGGATTAATTTATTGACCAAATACAATCTTGATGAACATTAAACAAGTAAGAGAGGTGTGGAGTGCACACTTGTTTGAGTTTGATCAAGATTCAAAACACACTGTTATTTAGGCGAAGCCCTTGAACGAACGGGGTCTGTGGGCAGCGTCCCTGGTAGCGGGGTCCAAGGGGCGGCATCCCTTAGCTGGGGTCCACCCTTGTCTAAACCTGGTTTTGTGACAGTTTACAGACAGTTTGGAACTGCCTTGTGGCAGCTTTATGTCGGTTTACAGACAAAGGGGCTAACACCCGTTTTGGTCATATAATTCTGGTACGTACAAAAAAAAATTATAACTATCACATTCTCGGGTTTGCATCCCTTCTAAGTCTTATCCAATTGAGATTTCGAGAATACCACCGATATACTTAAATTTGATAGTTTTTACATGATTATCAAAATTCCAAGCAATCTTTCAAACCCCATATTTCTCACTCTAGTTATTTATATCTTTACGTGGTTTAAAAAAAAAAAAACCAATCTTCATCCATCACTTATTTACATAATCATAGATACAAATCATATAAAGTTGTTGGTTGAGGATTATATACTCACTCATTATAAAAAAAAATCGATTTATTTGAAAAAGATTAATATTTTTACAAAACAATAAATATATTATAAAGAATACACATAAAATAACATATAAAAGGAAAACAGAAAGAAGTTTCCAAATGATACTCCATATGCACACACGCACGAGTACGTGTACATGTGTGTGTTATATATGAAGTTGTATCTACATATACGACCTAAAACCCTTTCAATTTTTAATTTCTTTGATTTTCCATAATAGTTCCTAGTTTTTATTCTCTAGTGACGATGATGATGATATGAGGAATTCAAATTTGATTATCCAATCTTGATTTTTCCGATTTTGTTTTCAATTGGTTACTCTCAAGAGTTATTAATATTATAGATTTGATTTGAGGCGTTTCGGAAAAATCATGGAAGAAAAAGGTCAACAGGGAAAAGATCGAGTCTCTCCTGCTTCAATTTCAGCTTTGCCCTTACATGGTGGGATGTATTCCTTGCTTATTCACGAAATTCTTTGTGTTTTTCAAGTAATAATGTTAAATTCGCATGTGTTGATTTTGGGGAAAACGATTGATTTCGATATCTTTCGCACCATCGTTGCTATGTTGTTTGCGTTACTGATTACTTTCGTAATATAGATTTAATAGGATCATGAATTTTACTTTGTGTATGCGAATTTCTCTTGTTCTTTGTCGTTTAATACGATTTGCGAAATCTAGGGTTTCTCCTCATTGAATTCATAACTTTTTACCATAATTTAGGGTTTTTTCGAGCTTCGATGTTGAATGATCCGGTGGAATTCGGAGCTCAATAGAAATTCAAGTCCGAATAGATCTTTTTCGTTTCAGATCTTGAGCCTAGTTTATCGTAGACGGAAATAAACAATCTTCATCGTAATGTTGCCTTTTTACATTGATTAAGTTTAACATCCTCTTCAAATTAAGTACTGATTTAGCCACCTGAAGCTATTACATCCAATATCTCAAAAGGCGTTTCCAGAATCACTAATTCCTCTACAATTATGAAACTTTTTGCAGGTGATGGGCTTGTACCTGATAATAACTACATCGATAAGGTACTCGTTAGCTATTCAATTTCATCTACTGTAATTCCCCTTTTCATATATGTTCTTGACAAGTACTTCATCTGTATAATCAGCCACTTTCTCCCAAAGATGAAAGTAATCCTTCTCCAGATGCAGCCATGAGAAACATCTCCAACCAATCAGAATCCTTGAATGCAAGTGGAGCTCCAACCCCTGTTAACCCATCCAACATTTTTCCTCCTCAAGAACAAACCTACTTTTATGGAGGTTAGTTTCTTATAACTTAACATCTTTTTTATTCCTTCTGTTGTTAATTCCACTTCTTTATTCTCTATTCCAACATCAGGTTTTGATGATGGATCAACTAACTGGGGAGACTATTCAAACTATGTCCATGCCAATAACTTACAAATTGTACCTCCAGTAAGAAAATAGACACTCATTCAAGAATCAAGAACATGTTTGATGTTTCTGTTTTCAACTACCAAACTTTGATTACTATTTTCTTGACCAAATGCAGGCAATTTACAACGATAGTGCATCACTATTATTTCACCCTGCATACGGGTTCGATTACAGCCAGTTTTCTCCTGTTGCTAGTCCAATGTCTCCAATAATGATAGACGGTCAACTTTTTTCACCTCATCAAGTCCCACTATCCCCTTCTTACTACTCACAACCCGTTTCTCCAAATTTGCCACATGGCACATCTGGTATTTCAACCGATGTGGGACCGCCAGCAAACAGTGGTCAAGAGGGTGTTGGGGACAATGTTTTTTTGGCTCCGGGGTCGGGTTATTATTTGCAGTATGGTTCTTTTGGTGGCGGGAATCTTTCCGGGAATAATAATGTTGGGTTTTATAAATATCCAGGGGATATTGGGTCTGGTGAATCTATGCCAAATAGGTCTATGCCCATGGATAATAGTTATGTATCTCCATTGACTTCTGGAGGTTTGTATCCCGGGCCAGTTGGCATTCTTGGATCGTATGAACACATTTTCGGGCAGGTTTGTTTTTTTATTTTTTATTTTTTTTTACATCTTTAATTTGGCATTCTTTGGTTGTTTGGTTGGATGGAATGGATTGGTTAGAGTAATGGAATGAGTCATTACATTCCATGAGCATGTTTGGTTGATCTCATATGAATGAAATGAATTCGTATGAAATTTTTAGATATAAATACAATGTATTTATATATAAATGAATTCTGTATTTACTATTTACAGAACTGAAAAAGTTAAATGTAATGAGTGCTCATTAAAACCCATGTAAGATTATAATAATAATAATAATATATTTTCAAGTTCTTTTAGAAAATAAATTTGTAATATAGTTATATAGTTTAGTGATGAGATGTTTTATAGAAAAAAGATTCGTGTCGGTAAAAGTTACATAAATAATGAGTTTTATTGCAATTTTTCATCCCATTCCATGATGGAATGAAGAATTCCTTTTGAAAGAATCAGATTCCTTCAATTATGATCCATTCCATTTTGTCATCTAATTATTGTTAATGAAATCTTTATTTACGAAACTAAAAAACTAAATATAATAAGATCTCATTAAAACCGAAGTAATAAAATATGTTTTCTATTTATTTTCAGATAAATAAAATTGTATTTAGATTAATATCATGGAATTTTTTAAAAAAGATTCTTGCATTACAAAATAAATAAATAAATGATATTACAATATTTCCATTTCATGGTGGAATGAAAGCTAGCAAAATGGAAGGAATCAGATTCCTTCAACAATGATGAAATGATCCATTCCATTCCATCCTTTTCCATTCCAACGGAATGAACCATTCCATTCCTCCCCAATTCCATCATATCAACATTTCCCCTAAATTTCAACTTCTTGACATCCAGATTCCACATCAGCAGACACCATACGGATACAGCTCAGTATCCGGATCCTCCACAAGACGCTACCCACAAAGCGGATTCCGAGGTTACAACTACGGAAACACCAATTCCATCTTCCAAGGGGAAGCCAGTCGCCTGAACCGTTTCATCCCCGAAAAAGGCGGGAAACACAGGGACCGGGATGGAATTAGCATAATTAACGAACCACATGGTACCACCAGTGACCGAAACAGAGGACCAAGGGCATTAAAGCCAAAGGGTGACCAGATTCCATCCACCGAGGGTAAAACCGACCTTTACAATCAACCAGATTTTGTTACAGCCTATGAAAATGCGAAATTCTTTGTGATTAAGTCTTTTAGTGAAGACAATGTCCATAAAAGTATCAAGTACAGTGTTTGGGCAAGTACCCCTTTGGGAAACAGAAAACTCGATGCTGCTTATCAAGAAGCAAAGGAATCTTCAGGTGACAGCTGTCCAGTCTTCCTTTTCTTTTCGGTGAGTTTCTTGAAAATATAGTTTTGTTTATTACAGAATCCAATTCCTTTTACAGATTCCAATTTGTTTCAAAGCATTCTTGAAACGAAAAGATTATGCGGTTTTTTTTTTTTTTAACAAACTAATGATTTTTTTTTTTTAATATTGTGATGAAAAATTGTAGGTAAATGCGAGTGGACAATTTTGTGGAGTGGCGGAAATGATCGGACCTGTGGATTTTGTGAATGATGCGGAATATTGGCAACAAGACAGATGGAGTGGCCAATTCCGTGTCAAATGGCACATCGTTAAAGATGTCCCCAATAGTCGATTCCGACATATTCTTCTAGAAAATAACGACAATAAACCCGTCACTCACAGCAGAGATTCACAAGAGGTGTTTATTTATTTATTTTTATTTATTTATGCATCCAATTCATTAAATTATTATGGGCGAATCTCGTAAAAACCCAACATATTTTCATTCAATTCTTAAAAGAACCACTATATTATATTTTTTTAGTGCGTTAAAACTCCTATATTTTCTGAAATGTCTAATTTAAGGTTTTAGATCGGTAAATCCTAGACAACCATAAATGCTAGGTAACCGGCTCTTAAGTGTTTGATGACTACAATCTACTAAATTAGACTATTTTAGAAAATATAGGAGTTTTAACGCACTAAAAAATATGATATAGTGGTTTTTTTAATGATTGGATGAAAATACGTTGGGTTTTTCTGAGATTAAAAATCATAAATTAGACATTTCAGAAAGGGAAATCTCCAATAAAGTCCCATTATTTTTGGCTAGTTTACAGAAAAAGTCCCAAAATTAATTTTATTTACTATTAAGGACAACATACCGGCTAATGTATTCAGTTTAGCCCTTTCATCCGGTTTACCAGATTTCCTAGATTGGAAAATTTCAGTAAAGTCCCACTATTTTGGTCAGTTTATGAAAAAGTCTCAACGTATGAAAAAGTCTCAACGTTGAATTCTTTTTACACAAAATATCAGGACTTTTTCATAAACAGACCCAAAATAATTGGACTTTATTGGAGATTTCCAATTTAGGAAACCTGGTAAACTAGAAGAAAGAGCTAAACTGAATATTTTAGCTGGTATTTTGTCCTTTTTTGTAAATAAAATTAATTTTGGAACTTTTTTATAAATTTCCTTTATTGGAGATTTTCCTTTCAGAAAATATAGGGGTTTTAATGTACTTAAAATATGTTGTTTTTTTTTTTTTTTTTTTTTTTTTTTTTTTTTTTTTTGAGATTTGCCAAATTATTATTATTTTTCTTTATTATAACTCTAATTGGTTATATTCATGTGTAGGTGAAACTAGAAGTGGGTAACGCAATGTTGAAAATATTTAAAGAACACGAAGCCGATACATCAATTTTAGATGATTTCGGTTACTATGACGAACGAGAGAAGGATTTGCAAGAAAAGAGGTCAAAAGAGCGTGAATTTACCAAAAACACCCCCAACGATACTTCAATAACTCAACTTGCTGATAAAGTCGAGTCCCTCCATGTGGACGAGAAGAGAGAAGTACAGTAAAAGTTTTTTAGTAAATTGGGAAAAAGTGTAATCTTTTGGGGTCTCATGTGACTGACATCAATTTCTGAGGTGGTTATTTTTTTTTTACTCCGGGAAGCGGTAAAAAGTGAAAACCACTCTGACGCGTAAATCGTATTAGTAAAAATATGGGGTAATGGGAGTTGACTGTTTGACTTTGGGCAACCTTGTAATTTGTCACCCCTTTGGGAAAAAGGTAGGTGGTGGTGGTGAGAGGGTTGTAGTTTTAAAGTTTTTTTTTTTTTTTTTTTTGGTTTATTGCAGGGTGGTGGTGATTATTGAGTTGATCCCCCAAAAAGTGTACAATTTTAAAGTAAAGGAATGAATGAAAATATGCAGACAAAGTCAGACTTTCTCTTTTCGCAACTTTTGACCCTTTAATTTCTGTTTTTTTTTTCTTGGTTTTGTGTGTTGGTTTTTATATTGGGGTTATTTTTTATGATGACAATGAGGGTATTTACGTCTCTTGCATAAATGAGAGATCAATATTTGTTGTTATTTAAGGATTTTTTTTTGTCTAAGAGGCGACAAACACAATACAATTTGTCGTGTTATGTTTTGAGTAATCAAAGGGACCTAACAGCATCCACAATAGAACTTTTTACGTAAGTTTTTTATGAAAAAGTTCAATCGGAAAAAAGTTATTAAATCTCCAATATAGAAGAGTTTTTTTCATATAGCTTTTTATAAATTGTTTGTATAGATTCTCGATTCCAATTGGATAAAATCATGTAGGACCCACACCATTATTGAAAAAGCTTTTTTAAAATCTAAGTGTTTTTTTATATGAAAAAGTTCTTATCGTGGATGTTTTAAATAATCTCAGGTATCAATGTGTCAAACAATAAGATTTGCTGAATTTAAAAAAAAAAAAAAAAAACATTTGATTTCTATTATAATTCAACATGGGGAAGCCATGGATCTTGTGTTCATATCCAAGTAAAATACTCTCAAACTAGGGGCAATTTCGACATTTAAGTATCGAGTACCCATCCCCAAAGAACTTAACAACTATGGAGTATGGGTAATCTTGTCATTTCAGCATCTCACTCTTATTGAATTGTAAACATCAATATACTTCCCAGCTGTTTTGTTCCAGCTATTGTCAATTTGCATAACTTTCTGTACCATTTTCTCCCACTCAATCGGTTCTACATTAATCCAATAAGCTATATATATCAGTGTCAATTTGCATAAATTTCTCTTACATTCATTTTCTCTTGATATTCTCAAATATTTTTTTAAACATTATTTTACAAACAACATTCATCTAGATATTAGTAAAGTAAAAGAAAAAGGACTTACTTTCTTGGTAATAAGAAAATGAACGAACAAGAGCACAGCTTAAGGAGCCTTCATCAATTCCTTCAAAGACAAACCTTGAATAGGAAAATTATAATAATAAGCACATATTAAGTTTAACAATACTTTGAGATTATGTCTAGAAATAATTTTATAGTACATTGCACATAGTGGTAGCAATAGTTGCTATTTCACACAATTTTTCCTTTTATATATAATTTAAGTTTATAATCAAAATGATTACCCGTTGGCCATCTCAGGATGTGACTCATCATCCATATCGAAAACAGTGTCTGCAAGACCGCCGGTTTTCCTTACTATTGGTACCTAAATAATAATAATAATAATAATAATAATAATAATAATAATAATAATATGGTTTATAGCAAGTTGTTTGATAAGAAGTAAATTGTTTCAAATATTGTCTAATCCATAGACAATAATTGTATCTGCAAAAAGGTTATTTTTCCAGCTGGCCCATGAGGAGCTCAGTCCACATTGGAACTGAAACTCTCATATGCCCTAGGGCCAATTAACGAATAACATTGCATGTCGATGATTTTTGGTTAATAATTGTAAAGAAAAATATAAAAAAAAAACTATGCTATTTTTGAGAGAATAATATACCGATCCGTAACGCATTCCAATCATTTGAGCAAGGCCACATGGCTCGTATATAGAAGGAACCAACACCATGTCAGCAGCGGCGTACAACATGTGTGACAACTCCTCACTAAAATTGGCACACAAAAATTTTATTATAAAATAATTATGATGTTTTTATAAACACGTGTTGTTTGAGCAAAGCATAAGAAAACCAAGGTGGTGTTTGTTTTTTAAGAGGTAAAATTTCTGCAGTCTTTTTCCATGTTTGTAGAAGAAAATGTGGACTAAAAGTCTGCAGTCTACACAAAGAAGACGGCTTGTTTTTTTAAAGTCTGTAGACTAAAATTTATTTTTTTGTTTATTTAAATAAAATAAAATTAAATGAAATCATCATCTGCCAACATCCGTACCGGAGAAAAAAAACAATAAAAATAACAAATAGGAAAAAGCTAATAGGTTAGAAATGTCTTCCAACTTTAGAATATATTTTTTTACTTTTTTTTGTAAAAATAGGGCAAACAGATATGTTTATGTCTTTTGTCTTCTAAAAAACAAAAAGTCTTTTTCACATATGTCTGCCTGCCAACTGACATAAGTGGTAAAAAAAATAATTTTCAAAAAAAAACAAACACCACCCAAATATAAATCTATGCATGACAATTACCTATACATCAAGAGGATACGAATTGTAGAGCCTTTGTTATGCTACAAAAGAGAAATAAGAAATGATCAGCTTTTAGGCATTAATGAAAAAGAAGACCATAACATATAATTATTCCTCTTTTAATAGGAGTCATTAAGGATCGTAGACCATAAACATAACAAATCATATGTAAATATCAGCATTCTTTATTGTAAATATATTTAATTAAAAATTTTCTTTTCTTTTTATTTCAATAAATATATGGTTTTATTCTTCACAAGTGATCCATGGTTTTTATTCTTCACAAGTAATCACTAGAATCAACACAAATCAACAAAGTCTTCTCTTATTTTAATAAAACAATAAAAAAAAAAAGAGTAAATTACAGTTTTGGTCTCTGTGGTTTACACCAAATTATAGTTTTGGTCCTAGTTTTGAAAATCTTGCACCGGTAGTACCTGTGGTTCCAAATATTTCACTTTTAGTCCTTATGGTTTCCAAATATTTCACTTTTGGTCCCTGAGGTTTACACAAACGATAACAGAGGAAGGGACCAAAAATGAAAAATTTGGAAACCACATGGACCAAAAGTGAAAGATTCAGAAATCAAATCACAGGGACCACCGGTGCAAGATTTTCAAAACTAGGACCAAAACTGTAATTTGGTGTAAACCACAGGGACCAAAACTGTAATTTGCTCTAAAAAAATTACCAATTCAGCTTGATCTTCAAATTCTCTTTGAACCCTACTATCTGGAGCTTTTCCAAGCACAATCATTTGTCCACCCTACAAAAAAAGTAGAAACAAGAAAACTTAAACCCTATTTCTTTTTTCTTTTTTTTCCATTAACTGCTATTTCAATAAAATGCTATATAGATAAATGATATTTTAAAGTATAAGTACACTAGAAAGAGTAAAGAAAAATAATATTTTGAAGTTTTTAACAAACTTACATGTTCTTCAATATGATTAATGGCATGTCTGATTAAATGAAGACCTTTTTGAGCAACCAATCGAGAAATGCAAACAAATAAAGGTACTCTTTTAGACACGTGATTAATATCCAAACCAAGCCCCCTTTGAAGGTACTGTTTGCATATTTTTTTTCCAGCAGTGTTATCAGCTGAAAATAAATGTTAAAAATTATAATTGATAACAGTTAAAATTTTTATGGTTTTGAGTAATAAATACGTTGAATTTTTAGTTTTTTACCGTGATAATTGGCAGGCAAGAAAATATCACAAGCAGGGTTCCACATAACAGTATCGATCCCATTTAGAATACCATGGTACCTACAATATATAATTATTATACATAGTTATTTAAGTAAATTATAAATCCAGTATTAAATCGTAACGCCATGTATGAAAAGATAAACGAGTTGAAAACTAGAAAATCTCGAAAGAAAATTTAAAGAAAGAAAAAAATAGGATTAAGGGTTAATTTCATAAAAACCACTATAGTTTGTTTTTTTTCGATTTAACCACCGAAAGATAAATGAGTTTGTTTAATTTTTCAGAAAAACCACTACATAAAACTTTGGATTCTACAAAAAACATTAGTGTTTTGATTTTTTTGCAGTTTAACCATTCAAACAATTAATTTTTATGATTAAACCATTCAAACTTGATTTTTTTTTTTCAAAAAAACCGCCTTGTATCCAGAAACATTATTCGTTCAAATGGTTTTTGTAGCTCATTACCGAAAAAAAAAACGTATAGTGGCTTTTTTGAAAATAAAAACAAACTTTCAGTGGTTAAATTAGAAAAAAATTCTTTCAGTGGTTAAACCGAAAAAAAACAAACTTTAGTGGTTTTTATGAAATTAACCCTAGGATTAAATGCAAGAAATAGCAATGCACTTCCATTGATTTTTGTATTATTAGCAATGTCATCCAAATACAATGCAAAATTTTCCTTACTATAATAAGATTAAAAAAATTGAAAGTACAATGCTATAATTCGGTAGATTTTTCAAAGTATAATGCCTTAAAAAGAATGGGAGAGGTTACTTGTTACTATTTGTCATCAAAGCACTTGCAAGCCATCCAGAACAAAGTGTTTCTTTTAGGTAAGTTGGAGAGACTGTACTGGAAAAAGAAACAAGAGTTGCTTGTTATAACGAATTTGAAAAAGGGCATAAGTGAAAATAGTTACAGAATCAAGGGTATAAATGAAAAATAAGAAGTAATCTAAAAAGAACAAAAAGGTAAATATCAAACATAATTTTCTTGGATTGAATGATCTTTGGAGCCTTTTTATCATTTTTTTTTGTTGTTTGTGACTTTGTTCTATTTTTTTTTTTGGGCAAATGGGTACTTTTTTTTTTTGGTTGTAAATATTAAAAAAATAATAATAAAACTAACAATATACTGATTTACCTAATACCTTAAATCAAAGATACATTTTTTAATTCTGTCATTGGGTTAAAAGAAACAGATTGATTGAATTAAACCTCACCCATGATGAATTATCTATCAAATATACACATTGTTATTTATTATTTTAACAAAATTGAATGGAATGTGAAAGCTTTTAAATAACTTACACTACTGAATTGCTGTACACAATGCCTCCTTTCAATAAACTTAGCCTTTCAGGATTGTGACCAATGGTTCGATCATCAATCGCCTGTTAATTGAGAGATACACAAAAAAAAAAAAATAATAATAAAAAATCGATTTTTATCCACCTAATAGAATCAAAACATCCAAATACTAAGTAATTTTCACTGCTATAAGTGGGTACCCGTTTCAAAGTATAATGTCCTAATAAGAAAAAAAAATTAATACTATAATTGGGTAGATTTTAAAAAGTATAATGTCTTAATTAGAGAAAAACCTGAAAGTACAATGTTGTAATTGAAAGAAATGAAAGTATGTTGCTATTTCTTGCATTTGTCCTTTAAAAAACAAGGTAACACAGAATGCTGTTTCAAAAGAATTCAAAGATGCTAAATTTTAGTTGGAATAAAGACTTACCTTGTCAATAGTTGCATATAAAGATCCATCAAGACCACACTTGTGGAGCTGTTCTTGTCTGCAAAAGGAAACAAGGTAAGTTTATTTTTATAAAATTTTAATGTTATCTTGATTCAACAAGCTCCTAAGATACTTCAAGCTCAAGTAATTTGAAAATATATCTGATAATCAGGAATGAAATATAAAGATAACCAAAACCAAGCCCATGTATAAAAACATATTACTTTTCTATAAATTACAAAATACCAAAAAGAGGACTAATTGTGAGAATACCTGCACTCTCCATAATGCTCCATGTTGTGGATTGTCAATACTATTCTTGGTTTCTACAAAGTACAAATTTCAATTTTATAGATTAATGAAAAGTCTTGGAACCTTTAGAGATTTTAAAAAAATAAAAGAATACCCCTAAATTAAGGTCATACCTGAAGTGAAAGATGATGGTACATGTCCCAGTAGAGGAGTGGTAGTACACCTGTCTGCCATTCATGGACATGTATGACATCAGGTTGTGTCCCCGTTACCTACATTTGGTCAATAACTTTGTGGTTAGAATTCTCTAAATGTTCTTGAATTTCTTCAAGGTCATGTGTAATTGGCTTTGACAGATTAGTCTATGTGATTGTAACAATTTATCATATAGTGAATTTTTCTCTCTGCAAGTTGATGGAGATTAAGCCACGAACCTGCATCCATTCAAGGCAAGCACGACTGAAGAATAAATAAGCCTCCAACTCATTGTATGAACCTCCATATACATCTTCTCCTTTAAAGAACTGATTCATTGGTTCAACAAGTATCACCGGAATGCCTGAAACCATTCCACTGTATGCATTTGTTTGAATCCAATTCCCATCGTAATATGAATTATACGTAGTTATCAGTGACAATTCTTGGATACTCTCTTTCCGAATGCACTCATAGAAAGGAAGCATAATATGAATTTTATGTCCACGTAATAAACATGCACGAGCTAGCCCAGTTACTACATCACCAAGACCACCAACTTTTGCTATTGGTGCCATTTCAGCAGTCACATGAATAACATGCAAAAGGTCGGAGTCTTTTTCTATGTTAATAGGAACTTCGGAATCGGAATCCCAAGTGCGGAATTCCCTTTTCCAAAATGGGATTTTGTCACTTGGAGAAGGCCAAGCGACATCTTTTAGTTTTGAACCAGTTAAAGATTCTGACTTATCAGCAGCTACCTAGCAAATGTATTACAACAATGAGAAACCTTGTCAAGTAAAAAAAATGTATAATGTATTAATTAAGAAAGAATAGTGTAAGTAGAATGTTTATAATTAGGTAGATTTTTCAAAGTATAATGACTTGATAAGAAAAAAAATTGGAAGTACAATGTTGTAATAAAAAGAAATGAAAGTAGGATGCTATGCTACACAAATAAACGAAAGTATGTTGCTGTTTTGAATTTTGTTGCATTTATCCCAATAGAAGATTACGCACAATTACACATAGATTACAGATTGTAGTAAGTTATGTCAAGCTATATGAGTAAGGAAACCATTATGAAGTCCCAAAATTAAGATCATGTTATATACTGAAACAGAACTCGGAATTTGAAAAACTGAACATGATATATTTTTTATAGCTTCTTGCCACACTTGATGCTTGTATCAAAATTCTATGATTCCTTCACTTCATGTTAATGTATTGGCTAGCATGATCAGGAATTAAGCCCATGAATGTTAATTTTTCTAGTATTACAGTAGTTGTGGATATTAGGAGGTTCTCTAAAAAAACATGAATTCTGTAAGATAACATGCATTACAAACCAGATCCATTTCAAGCTTGAAGAATGACGCATTTGATCACACAGTGTGGTAGAAAATTCGGGGAAATTCAATTGATTGGAAGGGAAAATAACAGCATATGAAATAATTCTTACCTCGTCAAGATGATTTGCTTGAATTTTGAAATGGAGTGAACACCGATTTGAGAAAGCATTCTTCTTTCTCTTTCCAATTGTAATGGATAAGCAATCTGATACTTTGGTCGGGCAATTCCCAAATACTGAAGAACTGACAGCAATACTTGATACGTCCATCGATTATCTTCTTCTCACAATGAAATTGAATTTCTCATGAATTCATCGACACAAACTCAGTGAAATTACAGAATTGCATGAATGGTTGTGGCGGTGGAGAATTATGGCAGTAATTGAGATCGGAAAGCCGTCATTGTCGCGGCGAAAGAGAATTTGGAAGCACGCAAGCCAACGCTTTCATAGATTTTGCAGCCACCATTCGAGATTCGAGCATAATTCCTTCGTAAACTTCCATACATCGTAGTCTTAAATCAGGTCATTTATTTGGCAGATCAACGTTTTCTGAAATACAAACTGATGATGCTATTGTTACTCGTACATATGCAATGAACGTTTGTACGTTTATGAATATACAGTAATTTGAGTTCTGTAAAAGGAGAAATTGGCATAAGTAAAAGTTTACGAAGTCAAAATAAACATTAGAATACAACCTCAAATGCTAAATACTTATTATAATGTAATTAGTTTTAGGTTTTATTACGTTATAAAATATAAGAGATGTTTTTACAGGTTTATACAATAGTGTTGACAGGTTTTTTGGATTGTTTAGTTAAGATGCTTATTGATATTATTGTTTGATATCAGTAATAAGTGTTTGAATGAAATAAATAAATAATGTTTATTGATTTAAATAAATAATTTTTAATAAATTTTCCATTTATAACTTAATCAAAACTTATAATTTGTTTAAAAGTGATTATTGGATGTGGAAATCAATTTATTATTTTAATATTATTTTAACTTTATAAACTCATATGGATGGTGGCCTTGTTTTTTTCATGACATATGTTACAAATACCGATTTACCTTTTTGTCTTTTGGTCATTATACATGTATATGCAGTGGCGGAGCCATGATGAAACCCAACTGGGGTCCCTTTTAGATGTCTAGGTTAAATGAGAGGAAGAAGAAGGTTAGTTTTGGAGGTTTTAGAAGAGAGATAAAGAAGAGAGACTTGGAGCCAATACATTTTGCTAAAATTTCAAAAAAAAATAATAAAAGGGAATAGGTTATGGGTGCCAAACGCGCAACCAAAGTAAAAGAGGAAGACATGTGTTAAATTAATATACATATATATGGTGGAAAAAATATTCAAGAGGGGGCCATGGACCCCACTAGTTACATACTACCTCCGCCATTGTGTATATGCAATATTTTTCAAACACTAACTAACAACTTATTAACTTATTACATTTTGGTATCATATAAGCTAATATAGATACTTTTTTCTAAGTTTCGATTTAGAACATGGTTGTGGAAGTTTTCATATTCAAGTACTTGATTTGCTATGAGTTAACTTATGTTCATAAAAAAACATAGATTCTATCTCGTTTATATGAAACTTTAGACTAGTTTAAAACTCAACTTTATTATTACAATCATTGGCAACAGGATTAATATAAAATTTCATTTGAAAAAACATTAATTATTATAGCAAAATCAAAACTAAAAATATTTTTTTCGGTTGTAAATTAACTTTTTTTAAAGTTATTTGATTAGATACGGTTAAAAAGTAGTTAAATACCTAAAAGAATATATAATAAAGATGGAATATTGGTTGCATGAATCGGAATGATATTGGCAGCATAACATAGCAACTGGTATGTCACTAGTGAAAGAAATGTCCAACCGTCATACATACTTGTACCTCTAATACCTCCACATCGACAAATGTTGGATTTATTAGCAAGTGGAAACATTTTTTTTGTCTTTATTTTTTTCAGGATCGAAAATATCGTGCACTTTGCATATGAACATCATATTACATTGTAGAGGCTTGAGTCCGATTGGGGGGACTTGCTTATTTGTCGATAATCCTCCATTTAAGAATCGCTTGAATCTCAGATAAGAAATTTGATTTGTTTAAGTTCAAAATAAAATGAAAGAAATCATGCAGACATAACACTTTTCTCGTTCATCGACAACATACGACTATTTGGTGTATAATACTATTAGACTCCAGGTGGACAATTATGCCCACAAGTTTTCTGTAAATCACAATGCATCGACGGTGGTACCAGTTACACTAATTGCAGATGAGACTGGGCCTCCATATACACCTTTGGAAAATGTTGATTAGATAAGTATATTTTCAACTTCATTAATGTAAATATATCAGTAAAGAGCTCAAATTGAATTTTTACATCATTGTATATGTATTTATAGCTATCAATGTTTTGTACATTATCTAGTTGCTCGACGATTTGGACCTACAGACGTGGACGATCAAATTACATGACAACTTGACGTCAAATTATTGTGTTTATCATACAACATGATAAGTCAAAAAATAGTTAGTTTCCGCTTGTATAATTTTACAGTATTTGAGTAGTGATAAATGATATAATGGAAAGTAATACCAAGACCACTTGTATGATGTATGACAATCATAAGACACATTATTTGGGGATCTCTTACCGTATAAACATTCTACAGTTATACCATTATGCTAGATATTTAGTTAAATATTTAAAAAAAAACCAAATTACTAAAAATAACTAAATCACTAAAAAACTATTACTTTAACTAATAATTTTCCAATATTCTAGATATTCATAAATATAGTGTTCTTTTGCCATGATAAATCATACCTTGAACATGTTTTTCAAGATAGTGTAACTATGAAGTTTTATTGTTATTCACGAATCATATTTTCTATTTTTCATGTATATTTTACCATTAATTGTCAAAACTAAAAAAAATAACGAATTTAATTTCAAGTGGGGCCACTTTTGTGAAATGCATGGTCATTTTGTTATAACGTTAAACGAAATAATTGATTTGTAACATGTTCATTATAATTTAAAATTATTGCCACGTCATCTCTCCATTAACTTAAAATGATTTAAAACAAATGCATCAATTAACCTCTTCCAATAAGTTTCCTATAAATTTAACTAATTTATTATCGTTTGTCTATAATGTTCTATAAACATCGTTATTTAATTTTTATTTTTTAAACACGCATAATGTTATAATACGTTACTTTTAATAATATATATTACTAGATATTAATATATAGTAGAATGATTAGTTAGTAAAAAATAACAAATATTTAAATACTTAATAATTAAAGGGTAAAATAAAATATATTTAAATAAAAATTAATTAAATGTACACTATCTAAAGATAAATTCACCATACAGTAGAAAAATTATCTACTCTAATAATATTGAGTTATAATATATGGTCAAAGCTATCCACTCCAATAATATTGAGTGATAATAAATGGTCAATAATCAGTTGTAAAAAATCCCATTGAAGTGATCAAGAGATAACTAAGATTACTGCACAAAGTGTTTAATTAATAATTACAAGTTAAATCAAATCGCAAAGAAGAAGTTTCCGTTTTTTGAATAAACTTTCTATTTCTTTTCTAGTTATATAAATATTAAATAATCAGCCTTACAAAGTTCCATATTAATTACATCAAGATTAACTATGTGATTATTTAACAATCTATCAATAAATAATTAGTAAAATATTTCTTTCGTTGTTAATTAAGAATATACATCATATTTCAAATTGAAGCACTTCAACATATAACCATACTCTTCCATTAACTTATTCCTTAAACAATCAAAACCAATAATCCAATTAATATCCAAACAACCGATTATGTGATTACCATCATTCCATAAACAAAAAATTTCTTTGGTTTATCATTTCGAAATTTCATGTCAAGAACCTACAAATCTATTACACGTTAGTGTAAGATAACAACTAACAAACAACATTTTCGACATAAAATATATTTAATGTATAAATAAATACAACACAAATCTCCTTCATTACTACTAATTCATCATCACAAATCCATAAACATTCAACAACAAAAATAAAAATCCAGAAAAACAAGTAGTAGTAGTAGCAGCAGTAAAGTAATAATCCATATCATAATTTTCTTCCTTTTTCCTTCACCCTATCTCAAAAAAGAAAGAAATTACCCTGAAAATACATACACATAGATGACATAAAAACCATCATTCCATTATCATCATTTTCATTTTCTTTACCTTTTTCTCTCATCCTTTACACGTCATCATCCACATCATCATCAATCAGTAGTCATCGGCTGACTCATACAGCACCTGAACCGCGCTTTCCTGACAGTTGTCATAATCTCGGTTTCCGCGTGTTCCAGCATTCTAACAACCTCCGTGAACGGCGGCCGGACGTCGGAGTTCCCGTCCCAGCAACGCACCATGATTTCTCCGAGCACCGGGAGGCAGTCCGGCGGGATTGTCGGCCGGACACCCTTGTTCACCACCGCGAACGCCGCCTGCACCGCGGTCATGTTTTGAAACGGAAGCATTCCGGTTATTAGCTCCCATAGGACTATCCCGAAACTGTACACATCCACTTTTTGCGTGTACGGCCTGTGTTGTATCATCTCCCTAAAATACAACCAAATAAACATTTACTTTCATAAAATAAAAAAAAGGCAAATTACGATAAAAACACTATATTTTATCACTTTTTCTGGTTTAACAATGGCTTCAGCGAAATATTTTACCAAAAAATGGTGGTTTTTTCGGAATATTAAAAATTGGTGGTTAAACGGAATTTTTTGCAAAATATAGTGCTTTTTTCGTAATTAGTCATAGATAATTTTACACTTTAACTTATATAATTACGAAAAAAAACACTATCTTTTATCATTTTTTCTGGTTAAACTATCAAATTTTCATTGTTCTAGTAAACCACCAATTTTTGAAACTTTTTATTTTGGAAAAACCGAATCTTTTAAAATTGGTGGTTTTTTCTAAATCTTTTAAAATTTGGTGGTTAAACCGAACTTTTGTCAAAATATAGTGCTTTTTTCGTAATTAGTCCTAAAAAATATTTACACTTTAACTTATATAATTACGAAAAAAACACTATATTTTATCATTTTTTCTGGTTAAACCATCAACTTTTCGTTGTTCTGATAAACTACCAATTTTTGAATTTTTTTTTTGGAAGAACCGAATCTTATAAAATTGGTGGTTTTTTCTGAATCTTTTAAAATTTGGTGGTTAAACCAAATTTTTGGCAAAATATAGTGTTTTTTTCATAATTAGCCCAATAAAAAAGTTTAAAAAAATAAATAATTAAAACATACGGAGCCATCCAGCGGTAGGTCCCGGTCTCGGGTGTCATCCCTTCGGTTTGCACCTCGATCCTCGCAACACCAAAATCCGCAATCTTAATACTTTTATCGGCCGAAATCAACAAATTATCACTTTTTAAATCGCGATGAATCAACCCAAGCGCGTGTACGTACTCCATCCCTCTCGCGACATCCAACGCTTGTTTCACCGCAAGTTTAAGCGGGACCGCCCGATTCTGCCGCCTAGCCAAAAACTGCCTGACCGACCCGCCCTTTGCGTACTCGGTCACAATACACCACACCATCGGCTTCCTACACGCGCCAATAAACCTCACAATATTCGCGTGTTTCAATCTCGCAAGCATCATAACCTCTTGTTGAAATTGTTGCTCCATGACCAAACCGCGCTCAACGTCGTTCTCGGGTTTTTCTAACAACTTTATCGCGACGTCTTCCCCGTTGTAACTCCCTTTGTACAATTTACCAAAAGCCCCTTGTGCGAATGCGGGGCCCATCGAGAGTTTTCGTAGATCGATGGTCCATTCGTCGAAGTTTTCGAGGCCTTCGGTGGGGAAGCGCGTGTCCAATAACGCCCTTGCGAGGGCGTCGTCGGAGAGGCCGTGGGAGACGCGGCCTTTGTTGACGGAAAGGGCGTCGGTGTAATTTTTGGTGCGTTTGAGGCCTTGGTGGTTGAGGATGCGCGTGTGGGACTCGTTGGACCCCACGGATGAGTTGTCGAGTGACATGGCGATTGAGCCGCTCATTTGTAGGGAATTGAAACTGTCGATTGACATGTTTGAGCCTTCACCGAGTTTGTGGTAGAAGCCTTGTGAGAGGTCGATGAAATTGCTGTCGTGGTTGTTGTTGTTGTTGTTGTTGTTTAGGCCCATCATGCCTGTGAATTTTGGAGCCTCTAACATTTTTTAGGTTTACACTTTACCCCTTGAGCATGCGGGGGTTGTCGGATTTGACCCCTCTTGACCAAATACCCTAAATCAAAATTGTACGGAAAACTATTAAATAATAGTCAAGTTTCAATTATAAAGCATTGCTATAATTGGGTAGGTTTTTGAAGTACAAAATCGCATGTTAAACTAAATGACTGCAATACCCTTTCTAAACCTAATTATTGATTTTTTAGTATGTTCTCTTACCTAATACTAAAACTTGTCATTTATTGTTTAATGTGTGTTTCATGTGAAGATAAATTAATGTTTACTAATATAGTAATATGTATAATCTATTAGTTGCCTAAACATAGGTTTGAAGAAGTTTCGTGAAAGATAAATTAATAGAAAAGGCGATTTAAATTTTTTTTACAAGTATTTAGATTAGGTTTGTGAACAAGAAATCAATAAACGGCAATTTTGAAATGTAACATGATTCTATTAACATTGTTTGAATTTTTATACTTGTATAGATCTTGATTCTAAAGAAGCCTATCATATCGAAATAAAGTAACTTTTTAATGAAAGAATTCAGATTGTTTCAAACTCTCTCGATATAGAATTTCAGTCCAGAAATAGAAGTTTGGAAATTACAGAATTGGACTTGTATACATATATCGGAACAAATAAACTTTTTGAAATGAAATTTGGATTCTTTTAAATACTCCAAAAATAGAACTTTAGTCCAGAAACAGAACTTTAGAAGTTTCAGAAGTAAACTTGGATACATTTTGATTCTAAAGATATCTTATTGAAATAACTTAACTTTTTGAAGGAAAATTTCGAATGATTTAAAATACTCCAGAAATATAACTCTAGAATCAGGTAGCTAATCAATGGTATATACTGTTTCACAGTAGAAACAGACGTATTCATCTATAAAAGATTATGTAAAGATATATATGAGCCACCAGTTATCTAATACGAATTCATCTATAGTTGTAATTCAATTCATTCACAAACAGAAAACGATTTTCTTCATACCTAAGATAGCTGAAAAATCTTTACCAAATTTTCGAGTTTTGCTTCTTAGCGTGAAAAACAGCAATTAAGAACAACGAACTCGTTCACAAGCACAATACGTAATATTTGGGACAGCTAAACACCATTAACGGGGTTCGATTTCCAGAGTCGTGAACAAGAAGACCTCTTAAAGAAAGAAGACAATTAAACCCTAACTATAATTTTCAGTTACCCCTAATCATCACTTAATTTCCCAACAGAAGCATCAAAACATCAATTAACTCCATAGACACAAAATCCCCAAATTACAAACAAACAAAATTGTACCTCTAGAAACCCCAAAACCCGAAGACTTTAAACAGCTGAAAACCATCAAAATCGACGTTTATTCACACTCAAACGAACAAAAACTTATCGATACGATAAAAACCGAAAGATTACACAATGATCCACGAACATAAAAGTAAAGCGTTACGGTAAATAACTCACCGATTGTGAATAGGGTTTTGCTTCTTCCTCTTCCAATTGGCGATTGCGATGATAATTACAGAAGTAAAAAAAGATAATCGCGATAATGGTGGAGATAAGTATATGGAAGAATGTTGCTGTCGTTGGTGGGTTTGACGCCGACGAAAAGACGATGAAAGTCTAGAGAGAGAGTAACAAAGAGAGAAGACGAAGAAAGAAAAACAAGAACAACTGGTCTTCCTTCTCTCGTTTATTTTATTTATATATTTATTTATTTATATTTATAATCTTGACAACCGGGTCGGCATCTTACCATTCACCATTCACTAACAAGACGGAGTAAACGTGACTTCATATGTTGTTGTTATGAAGGTAAATTTACTAAATTATACTCTTTTTAGACTAAGAATATGCCATGAAATTTGGTCATTTGTATATATATATATATATTTTATATGATTACAATTAAGTAATTAAGGCAGCCATATATGAAAATACACCATCACTAAAGAGTGGTAAGTTGGACCATTGGTCTTAGTCGTGATAAATCTAGACAATGATAGACTTGATATTCTTTGATCTAGTTGGTTAAAGATCGAATATGAGTGTTTTTATACATTGGAAAATCATACTAGAGTGGGGTTTCCTATAATAATTGAAACTTTTGATTCTTTTGAAGTTTGAAGAGTTCAATATGTTTATTATTATTAAAAGTAAATGTTTACTAGTAAATTACATTTTGCTTTTTCATAGTAGGCGGTTTTTGTTTCGGTTCTAGAAGTTTTTGTTTTTTTTTTTTTTGTTTTGATGTGTTTTCTTATTCGTGGGACACTATAGTATTTTTATAATGTTTTTGGAATCTCACATTAACATTATTTTTGGTTTGTTAACAACTTAACGCTTTGCATAACTACATTTTATAACATGTTATAGATAGGATTATTGTCATCAAAACCTAACGGACTATTGGTTTTGCTTTTTTAAATAGTCATTATACTTAATTTTGTGCATTATGAACCATTAAACCGAGTATTTACCTATTAAAAAAATTAATATCAATTGTAACATCCGGTTGAACCATTAAACCAAGTATTTACCTGTTAAAAAAATTCTCTTTTTTCATCATCAATCGAATCACTGTTTGACCCAATATATCTGACAAGTCGCACTATATGTCAACCCAGTTCTTTGGTGCGTGCATTCAGGGGCAGCCGGACCGGGCTGCCAACATGGAGATTTGGACACCATTGTCCAATGTTATGTATGAGGCAGGGACCTCGAGGGAGAGCCATCTACGCGATCCACTTCACCGCCTCATGCACCGGATCGTCTCCACCTCCATCATGCAGCGGGAGGGAGGCGAGAAGGTGTCTGGGGATGACATGACATTTTTATGGGCTCTCCTCGACTCGTCCCGATTCCTCCATCTCCCCTTCGCCCTTGCGGTTGCTCTCTCCACCCACTCTACTGGCACCTCCACCAGCAGCCCACTAGCCAGGGGGTATTTTATTACCCGCCTGGCCCGCTCCTATGGTATTCTTACTGCCTCCGTGGCAGCCTCTTTGACCGCTCTGCCTCCATCGCGCACTACAGCACGCACTTTGGATAGGATGCGGCTCATTGAGCTGCAGCGCCCGGGGCAGTACATCTGGGCACCGACAGAGCCTCCTCAGGCACCTCAGCCCGCGTATGCCCAGCCTGGCAGGAGACGCAGGAGGCCAGAGCCAGCAGCCCCGACAGAGCCACATCAGGAGGACCTAGCGGCCATCTATCGGTTGGAGGCCCGAGTTGCGAGGATGGAGGACCAGCTCGAGTGGATCGAGGAGGTACTCTTGGAGTTGGCCACTCAGCAGGGCCGACGTCCCCGACCATTCCCAGCCCGAGCCCACGATCATGAGGCCGGACCCTCCAGGCCGCCTGGCAGTGATTGATGTACCTTTTTCTTTCTTTCTTTCTTTTTATTTTTGGGATATATGTACAAACTTATGACACTTCTATCTGTATATTTTTTTTCATGTTTTAGTTGTCATGTTTGTTTTTAATTTGTTTGTTGAGTTATGCATGATATACCAACTTGATAAGGTGTTGTCTCAGACAAGTGTGGGGTCACCGTGCCCCCTCTACTTGTCTCGAACACCGGCGTGTTCACTGTAGCGCTACAACTCCAGAATATGAAATCGAGGATCCATCTGTACGCAATTATACCTGTGATATTGAGCACCAAGCAGTCTATCGTCCAAAAAGGGGTAACTCTTTCTCCCTTGTTTTGAAATAATTTTGTACAACGGGGACGTTGTACGGTTTTAAGTGTGGGGTGTGGACGGTCGAAAGAGAAATTTTTTGAAATTTTTGCAGAAATGATCAATTTTTCAAATTTTTAGCAATATTTTTCAAAATTTTTAATAAATTGCAATTTTGAAATGAATGGTTTGTGATTGTAATAGCATTAGTATTTTTCAAGAAATGCTGTTTATTTGTGATCATGCTATTAGTTAGTCAAATAAGTTGAGTTTTACGAGTTTAGAAGATTGAACTGTTTTGGGATTGGAGTTTAGGAAGGAAAAGTCAATCTGTGGCCTTTGTTGTTCGAGCCGGTAGGTCTAAAATGGGTGGGCCTTATGCACCTTACCACCTAAGATCGTATGGTCTGGGATGGTATTTCTGAAAGCTCGCTACATGGACAACATCGAAAGTCATGGACAATTCCTTAATGACCTTTAGAATCTGAATGAGTAAGTACACTTCATTGTGGACAGAAAGTTTGTAATCAAGGGTTCTCTAGAAAGCCATGAATTCCAAAGAACAATTCAATTATGTTTTCGCGAACTATTTCACTCTAACTCAAAGAGCAATAAACTTTGAAACTAAACACAGTCAAAAATTGTTTGATTCTTCATTATAATTTGTTAAAAACTCTCTTGCTTGGTGACAAGCAAGGCACAAGTGTGGGGTGTTTGACAACGCCTAGTGATATCAAGTATTTTAGGCGTTGTTGAGCCCTGTTCTTGATAAAATTATATCAAATATGTCTGGGTATTCTCACTTTTCGTGCCAGGACTTGTTTGGAGAAAAAGAATAGAAACAGGGACTAAAAGCGTGCAAAAGGAAGAAGTTTGGAAAGAATGAAAAATCAAGAGAACTCGTACGCGCGCCGTGGAAACATTATCTACGCGACGCGGGCTTGAGGCGGTGGAACACATTCAAATGCCGAAGAATCGGGAAGAGATCAGTACGCGCGCCGCGGATTTCACTTCTGCGCGGCGCGGTTGCGGGAAATTTGCAAGTATAAATAGATGCATTTCCAGCCGAAAACCCTAGCAAAGACCGGGTGTAAAATCGACCTTGAAGCTCTTTGACTCCAGGATTTCGTTTCAGCAAGCTCTCAATTGGTATTTTATGATTTTTGAGTTAATTTCCTTTTAGTAGCAAGTAGTCTTTGTAGCTTAAGTCCTTGGGAGTGACAACCACTGACTTTGAGCACTTAGGTTTCTGATTTAGCAACATTTGGTTACTGTTTGAATGTTTAGAATTCGGATTTGGTGAATGAAAAGCATTTGGTTACATTTAATCTTAGCTTTTCGGTGTTTTATGCTTGTGTTTGGTTTTGGATATTTGATCTTTGTTTGGATATTGTTTGACCCTGTTGGGACTGTTTTCCTTTGTTGAAATCAGTAGCTAATTAGGTTAGTTTGTAAGCATTAAACATTGGCTAGTAACTGTTCAGTAGAACTTTAGTTAGTGGCTAGTTTGTGCTTTGCTTTGTTTTTGCTAGTTTGGATGCCTTTGATTGCTTCTGATTCAGAGATGTACTTCTGATTTCAGCAAGTGACTAGGTTATTTGAGCATAGCTTAGCTTGGCTTGGGTGTGTTTGATCATTGCTTTTGTTTGTTAGTGATTAGGAAGATAGAAACCGGATCCTCCGACTGTAGCTGTGACACTACTAGTTGGTAATCTCTCATCTAGCCTAACCACGAAGCTCCTGCGGATCGACCCTGACTATCGCTATACTAGTGTGTGTTAGGTTTTCTCTTATTTTTGACCGCACGACGACCGCTGCGTTGTCACTTACCTGCCTAGCTCTTGGGTGTGATCTCATTTGAGGCAGGACACTTGTGCTGCTCAGCTCCAGGAAAAATCCTAAAGGTTAGTTTTTTCTGATTTATTCTTTTAGTTAATTTTCATATGACCTTTAGGAATTTGTTATATGTTCAATTAGAAGAAAACATAGATCCTTATAGGTTGCATGAGAACTTAGGGTCTTAGTTCATAGATTCACATAAAACCTTTCACAAACAAGTGATCATACTTATCACTTATCAGCTTTGGATTTATTCCTTTTAACCCGCTTCTAGGTTTCTAGTTAATTAACAAAAAATGACAATTAACAAACTGGTCCATTTGTTTCCACCATTGATTATTTTGTTCTTAATCATGTTTTGTATGTATCCGAAAAGGACCATTCCATTAATGGAAATGTTCTATACTTGCTAAGATACTGGGTATTTTCCATCACTTCTATTTTTCGGTGGAAATATTGGGATATATCTGGTTTATGGCCACATGTTGCTACCGTTCATAAGACATATAACGTAGTTGTATGACTTCAGGTACATACCTCTATTGAAGAATGGATCCACATAACTTTCAACATCCCTGTTAAGAAAACATATGGCAACCACAAAAATGTACACATTCTTATCCATTAGCTGCCATAATATATAAGAACATGTTTTTTTGTCCAAATCCACCTCATAAGCTTCTCTGCTAGCTGTTTTCTCAAATTTTTATGGCCACTTGGCAACACCTCCTAGTACCGTTGATCAATATTTAACTTATTCAATTTGTGTCTAATAGCAGGTGATATTTCACTTCTACATGATTTATTTTCATGTAGTACATTCTCTCCATCATGTACATCCTTAATTCCTCTTACATGATAATTATTGGTTTCTCACTGCCTCCACTATGATAACATTAAAACTTTTAGATAACCCATTCTCAAATGCAACACAACATTTCCTACATCTATAGTAAGCTCTTGACCATGTCTTTAGGCTCCTATCAGGTACTGATGTGCTGCTGGACTTAACAATTCCATCTCTTGCAAAAAATAATTTTGAATATATGTCCTATTATTGATTTGCAGGCATTCCAGAATAGGTTTCCAAAATGGGGCCTATGGAACCTTTTATTGGAGTTGGATGCTATATGCCTTACACATTATTTATGTTCAACATGAGGTAACAACTTTTTGACATCCTTCATAAGTTCTTATGATAGTAAATACGTTAATATTTTTTTCAAAACAAATCAAGTGAAAATTTAGTAAGTTTATTACCTTATGTTGGTTAGACATTAATTTAATTCCATGTTCCATATTCAAATTTAGGTCATCACTAAGCAAGTCTAGAAACCACATCCAATATTCCATGTCCTCTACCCAAACAACAGCCTAAGCTATTGAGAAAATTTGATTGTTAGCATCTTTACCGACTACACAAAGCAACTCACCACAACAAATTCCTGTCAAGAAACAACCATCAATCCCTATCACCCTTCAATCCATCATTTTCAAATACCATCAAAACAAACCGAAAATTTGATAAACTAAATATTCCAATCAAGCATTGTAAGTACATCCAACTTAATAATAGATCTTGGTTTTGACCTTCTTATTTCTTTAGCATAAGACCAAATTTTTTCATAGTGTTCAAGAAGATTCAAAGCATGTTTTTTTGCCATTTATATTGCTCTAAACAAATAACTATTCCAAATTTCTTAATCACCTCCAATCTAAGTTGCTTGATAGTAATCTTTGTCTATGCAAAATCTCGTCTGTATAATGTTTTCTAATCCATGCATAAGTGACAATTGAACCTAAATTATAGTTTCTAGCACACTGAAGTTCACTTTTCAATGACTTAATTTGAAATGAGTGTTCGTCACTCATCCAGGATGTCCATAGTGTAAAGGTGCATTCCCCTTGACAACACATCACCAACAACCTTTTACTATCATTTTTTATTACATAGTTGGTATCTATTTGCCATGGCATAATCAGATAAAATGTGTTTTTTTAACTTTGAGTTCTCCCAATCCATAGAATGAAACAAGTAAGTATGTATTTTTTTTTAATTCTCACTAAACCATTGGTTGTTTCCATTGACATTGTTTCTATTGAAATTACTTTGTTGTTTCCATTGTAGGGTGCCATTGATCTTTTTTTAGGAGACCAAAGAATGTTTTAGTGAATGTGTTGAATGGTATTCCAAAAGACCATGTTCCAATGAGTCAATTCATTCGGTTTCGATTGTAATTCCACAAAGTCCCATTACTTATAACTACTCAAATTCCAAGTGTTGACTTAAAGGATCTTCTAAGGGACCCGAAACATAGACCTAGGATAAAGCGTATAATCAAAATCAAAGAGATGACATAATAAGGACATATTTTCTTCAAGGACCTTATCAAGCAAGGGGTCATACATTTCCATCAAACACAATAGGTAAGAAACAAAGACATTTTGCTGCTGAATTGTTTGATGAATTTGATTGGTTAAAGTATAACAAATAAGAGGATAAAGCTTATTGTTTATTTTGCTACTTGTTTGAAGATATGGTAGGACAACAAGGTGGGATAGATGCATTTGTTACAGAAGGTATTAACAGTTGGAATAAAAAAGGCATTGAGGATTCATGTGAGAAATATTGACAGTTTACACAATAATGGACAACAAAAGTCTGAATTTCTAATGAAAGAAAAACAATCTATTAGTGTAACATTTAAGAAGCAAACTGAAGTTGAGGAGAGTAACTATAAACTCCGGTTACATAATTCAATGAGTGCTTGTAGACTTTTATTGAAAAATGGTTTACCGTTTCGTGGTCATGATGAGTCGAGTGGCTCTCTTTTTAGAGGGCTTTTCATTGATACATTATCTTTCATTAAAGAGCATAATGAAGCCATTTACAATGTTACTTTAGAAAAGGCTCCATAAAATAATCAAATGACATCCCCAAAGACTCAAAAAGAAATTATTGAATGTTTTTTTTAAAATAGATAATTTTGAGTATTTGCAAACAAATACGATGGTGTGAGTGGCTTCTTTGATCAAATTTCTTTGGTGGTTAATGTGGTATGTGCTTCATGTAAAAGAAAAGTCATGGTGCGGGAGAATTACAGAGAAAGGGTGCAAAAAGCAATTGGTAATCGTGACCTTGAAACTAGAAGAGGGTTAAATCAAGAGACTTCTCTCATTCGAGCAGGAGATACAAGATGGAGTTCATATCACAAAACAATCACAACCTTGATGAACTTATTTCCGATGGTTGTTGGAGTTCTTGCTTATGTTGAAGATGGTGGATTGACTTTAAGTAATCGAAATCAAGCACGTGGTATTTTATCATACTTCAAGACAGTTGAGGTGTTATATTTACATTTGATATATGAAGTTTTGAACCTCACAAGTATATTGTCAAAACATCTTCAAAATAGGATTAGGATATTGTAGAAGCAACTTTTTTGGTTAGAGGGACAATGAATGCGCTTAAAGCTTTAAGAGCTACTGAGGTTTGATAAAACATTGGCAAATGTATTTTCATTTTGTCATAAACATGATATTGATATTATGGACATGAATGAAAATTATGTCACTTCGAGAAACCGTAAGACCAAAGTTACTAATCAATATCATTTTGAAGTTGAAATTTTCAATACAGTTTGGATATGCAAATTATAGAAGGGGACCGATTTAGTGAAATAAGCACCCAATTACTAGAATACATTAGGGCTTTGAGTCCTTCTGATTTATTTGCTAACTTTGACAAAACAAAATTGTGAAGTTGAGTGAGTTGTGCAAAAATGATTTTGATGATTTTGAAAGAATGCAACGTGATGGTGAACTTGAGATATACTATCACTGTTTGCATAATGATAACCGATCTGCTAGTTTGAAGAGAATTGCTGACCTTTCTCGTTTGATGGTGGCAACGGGGAACATCTTTCTTATCCTTTGGTTTATAGGTTATTAAAGTTGACTTTGGTTTTACCCGTCACAACCGCAACAGTAGAAAGATATTTTTCCGCGATGAAGCTCTTGAAGACCGACTTGCGTAAAAAAATGGGTGATGACTATAAGAATGATGCATAGATTTGTAATGTTGAAAATGAAGCCCTTAAGAAAGTTAAAATTGAAGATGTAATGGATCGCTTTCAAAAAATATGTACAAAGATATGTCAACTTTAAAATGTAAATCTACACTAGTTTATTATATTTAATGTAATCGTACTTTTTAGTTTTTTAAATCTTATTATATTACATAAAAAATTTTGATGTCACTGCTGTTCTAAATTTCTGGTTCCGCTGCTAATTATTAGTCCTTATAATCGACGTGAGCACAACCTCAAAAATAGACTACTACGTTCCACATTTATTTATAATTTAATAGAATTAATACACTTGCAAAAGACAACATAATGAATACATTACTTAAAAAATAATGAAAAAAGCAGAGAATGAACAGAGATAAAAAGACTCCTCTTAAGATACTCTAAATCAAATGTACATAACTAGTGGGATGCTCCGCGCGTTGCGGTGGATTTATTCAAATCTAACAATAAAAATTCTTTAAGAAAACATGTAAAAAATGATTTAAAAATATAAAGTTATAAAAATAAATTCGTTCAAACTATATTATAAAATTTTCTGTAAATATATAGTTGTAAAAAAATTCCAAATAAAAGCCTAAGTTTAAAAAAAATTAAAAGAAAATGAAAATTTGTAAAAAAAGGGACTAAACTATAAATAAAAATTAAAATCTGAGTTAAAATTGTAAAAAAATAAAATTAAGGGGCCATAGTTGAACTTGTGGAGATTTTGGGCTGTGTTGGGTGGGCCGGATATGGGTAGATGTAGAACGGGTCGGGGTCGGGGTCGGGCATATTCAATCCGACGTAAAATGAGGCGAAACTGTTGTTCGCAAGGTTTGAACACGAGACCTTCACTTGACAAACCACCGCTTAAACCACTAAGCCAAGAGTGAACTTTGGTTTACTTTCTGAAAATAAATATAAAGGAAAAGTAAATCACTGTAGATGATGAGACCTTAGCTACAGTAACAACATTTTGACAACTGTTTATATATAGAATAGAGTAAATTACAGTTTTGGTCCCTGTGGTTTGGCCCATTTTTCATGTTGGTCCCTGAACTCGAAATCTCATATCCTTGCCCTTGTGGTTAGGTTTAACTTTTACTATTGGTCCATCTCTCTGTTAGTTGTTAAATTTTTCTGTTCAATGGGAGTGAAATGACCAAAATACCATTTTTTCTAATTAGTTAAAAAACAAAATAGGCAGTCAGAACGGCCGGAAAGCTGCACCACCAGCGGCGTCAAATTGTCCATCTTGTATTGCTACTCAAATTTGTTTCACCGAAAGAAGAAAAACGGAAAAGACGATGGTAGTGGTGCTTATACACCGTTAACGTCCACATCGGCATATATATAAAGTTTGTTTATATTGAAATGGGAATAGGGAGGGGCACCATTCACTCATCGTGCATTCATGCCTAAAAGGGGCGACAAATGAGGGTTTAATACGTTGATTTTCACCTCTCAAATTCTCCCATCCATAACTAACTCTTTTTTTCCGATTGGGAAATCATTCAATCGCTTTTGAGTATCTTAAAACTTTTCCATAGTTCTGTAATACGTTTATCGGATGCTTTTTATCCCACTACACCGCTAGTCTTGGGAGAAATTTTGTTGATCTCTCATATGTTTAAAGAATACAAACAGAACCCCTTTTGGGAACCGGTCATTTTTGAAATGCAGTCAAAGTTATTAAAATATTATGAAACAATGCCTCAAGTTTTTACTTGTGATGCGGCTTTAGATCCCAGGATTGGAATCAGAGGTCTGGAGAATATTCTAGAAGATATCTTGGAATACTTGGGATTAGATACGAATAATATGAACGATTGTGATTATGCAAAGATCAGTATGACAAAGTGTTTTGAAGCTTTACATGAAGCGTTTGATTATTATGAAAGGATGTATAAATCAAGAAGTCGTGAAAGAAACATGTTGATGGAATCAGATTCAAGAAATATAGTAATGGAGTCGGTTTCAAGAAAGAAACTAAGAACCATGATCTCGAATGAATTAGAATTATATACGACCACGACTCCATCCGTCCATATTCTTTGACTCCAACATTTTATCTTCTTCTCCGTTGGCATTGTTCTCCAAGATTGGACGGTGTCCTCCCAATTTTGGAACACGATTTCAGCAAAAGAATGAAAATCGTATCCGGAATTGCTGGTTTACTCATTATACTCGGCAATTTCCAATCAAATCCATGGAGTAAATTAGCCAAAGTCGATTGAATCACCTTTATCCCTAAACTGCACCCAGGAGTAAATTAGCCAAAGTCGATTGAATCACCTTCAATGGTGCGGTTTCACTGAAATTGGTCGTCGGTCTTGGTGCCCTTCCCCTCCTGTTCAGACTCATTCCCGCCGGTTTCAATGGTGTGGAACATGATTATGAGTCTGATTTCTCTCCAGATTTTTTATTTTCTAAAATTAAATTTTAAATTAAATAAACTCGGGGGTAAAATAGTCATTTTACATTTCATTTAACAGAAAATATTAACTGTAACGGAGGGAGGGACCAATAGTGAAAGTAAACAGTAACCACAGGGGCAAAAATGTGAGATTTCGAATTCAGTGACCAATACGAAAAATAGGCCAAACCACATGGACCAAAACTGTAATTTACTCTATAGAATATGTTAAGTAACAATGACCAAAAAATATTGGTAATTTTTGCTGTTATATAAAAATTATTATTAAAGACATATTTATTTATTTGATTACTATTTTTTTCTTAAACTTTTATACATAAAGGTTTTAGGTTCCAAATAAACATTATATTATTATATTCTTATATTGTCATTTACCTCTCAAATATAAAACCAGTCGATTAAGACAACAAAATGATGTTTACTTTTTTTTTTTTTCTTTGCATTGTTGGTAAAATAATCACCATCAATATCTTATATCTACTACTCTCCAACACGAACTTGGTAAATAATACCAAGTCAACTTGGTAAATGATAGCAAGTCTAAGAGCCAACGAATTACAAAGCATTCATATACAACTCGTTAGACTCTACATTAAATGAACTTGGTTTCCGATTAGAATCGGACTTGGATCTTGGATTATCGATCAATTGCTTACTTTTGCTTGTTTCAACTTAAAAGATAAAAGCTCAAAACGTCATTTTTAAGCGTTTAAGTAGTAAAAGAAAACCGTTTTGGACTGATTTTCGAGAAACTATTGAACCACGTTTTGCACCTATGAAGATCCATCACTCATTCAACCTTGAAAATCATAATAGGAGTAGCATGTGGTTCCATTCAATACATCGCACAAAAACTTACTAGCCCTTGACAGTTGACACATATACATATATTTCATAACACGCCTAATCCATCAATAAAACCTGACGTTATTATGATTTTCAATCCAACACCAACCTAACGACGTTAACGTCCAAGATAATCCTCATTGGGAAAGGCTTCTCGGGAACCACAAATTAACGAAGCTTAATCAGAAGAAAAGCAGTCGAAATTGTGATGTGGTATTTGATCGTTGCAACTATCCTGCACTTCAAGTGGCATATCGGGTTGTGTCAAGTCAATGTTGGGTCCATGTATAAATTGATCAAAAGAGGAGGGTTCACCGGGGCCATTAAACCCCCAAGAAGATGTCGTCTGAAGAGAGAAGGCATGTTGAACTTCCATCGCGTAAATCATGCTAGAATTTGTCACTAAACCTGTACAAATTATGAAAAAGTAGAGGTGAACATGGTCGTATTCAATAAGTTTTTTTTTTTGCCTAAAACCTGACACCAAACCAAAAAGAATGGGTTTGTAGCCCTAGAAAACCGATTTTGTTTCTTTTTTTTGGTTTTTAGAGTCGACCATATTGGTTTTCATGTTTCATTCTTTTTTTGTTTTATGTCGGTTTTTCAGTTACATAATGCAATCAAAACACCAACACGCCAATAAATGGACGTGTTGAAATCAAAATCCATAAAAGCATGAACACAGTATGTTTTGAATACCATAAACGTCCTAAAGTTTCTGTCTTTCAACACAACTATAATTATTAGTACAATGAAAACCAGAAAGACATCAAGAAACTACCGAACCAACGGTAAACTTCGGTTTTTCATTTTCTGAATCAAGAAACTATATCATCGTTTTTCCAAAACCACTAGATTTTTGGTTTTTGATACTGTTTTTTTTTTTTTTTTTTTAGCACACCCTACCAAAAAAACTTATTAATCTTTCTTATATCCTAAAGTCGCCAATGACATTACATTATTCTAGTGTGAAAAATATTTAGATTTTGATTATTGGGCTTTTACCTACGAATCACCCAACTCATTGCAATGTTAGATATAAACTTAAGAATTGAATTGTGAGTAGATGTAACAGTTTTTTGTGACGGTTAATTTATGGTACATACCACCGTGGTTAACATTTCTAGGCATGACCCCATGGAAAGACGAGTGGTCGGATAAAGTCCCATTGGGTATTGCATCAAGGTCTAGACCTTTGAAGCTGGAAGAACTTTGCGGAGTTGCATTAGGGGACGGGGTCGAGCCCCGGTTGTTCACAAGAAAACTCATATTTGCTCTCCTATCTGTTGAATTTCAAAAGAAGCGTTAGAAGATAAGAAATAATTAAGTTGGCATGCATATATGGGACTAAATTCGAGCATACGCGTTGAAGTGAACGGGCTGTCTTCTGATTGTGGTCTCCTTCGTCTCGCATTGTGTGCCGAGAGGCGTCTACGACAACTACGCTTCCTATCGTCGAATTCTGACAACTCGTGTAACCTTCAAAATCACCAATCAAATTGTGTTACATTACCTCTTCATATAACAAATTGTAGATAAAAAAATCAACATTGACACATGATCTAATGTATTTAGTGACGGCAAGTTGTGGTTAACGGCCAACATTAAACGTGGCATCTTACCTAAAGTCATTTGTAACAACAAAGATATTCGAATCAAGTAATAACAAAGTTAACGATGGGTTTTGGATGTATAGCGACATCTTTTTGATGAGAAATCATTATTGCCCACATATAAACTACTCCATTTGAGCATCCGTAATGGTTAACAACTACTGAAGTTTATTTTGTATGTCAAATAAGAAAATAAAAACTATTTTAATCCATAAACCTTATGAAGGTTTTTTAATAATTAAACACTTATCATCGTCTATTTGAAGTGTTAGTAAAATCTTCTGCTGTGACCTTTTGTTTTTTAAGCATACATCATAATTATATTGGTGTTATTTTATCAAATTATATAGTTAGAAAAATACAAAACAAAAAAATTCTATAAATTTAAAAAGGATATGTAATAAATTAGATTAATTAATAAAAATATAATAAAGTTATAAATATGCAATATCATTAAAGGGGATAAAATGGAAATGTTATTAACACGAGGTATAAAAAGTAATATTGCAATAGATGTTTAAGTAGTTGATAAATAATAAGTGGTTGAAATTATACCCTCAGTTGATGTTGACTAGTTCGTCACAAAGTCATAAATAAACTCTCATGACTCATGAGAGATGCTTCTTAACGGCCATGCTAATACATCTTAGTGAAATCCTTTTACGACAAAGAACTTCGAATTAGGTACGTGAAAGTTAAAGATGGGTTTTGGCTATTAACTAAGGTTTTTGGTGATGGAAAATCATTGCGACGGATAAACTGTCGCAGTGGGCAAGTTGTAATTAGTGGCCATCACAAATACAAGTTCTTATCGGAACTCATTTTTGAAAAACAAGGCCTTGTACATGGGTAATTGAAATTTAATGAGAGGTTTTGCAAAGTTTTGAAGGCTTTCAGTGATGAACGATAATCATTGGATACAGACAAGTCTTATAAGGTAATGGCACGTTGTGATTAACATCCATCGCTAATAGATCTCAGAGAAACTCATTGCGACAAAAAATAGGCATTCGAACCATGTAATGTGTAACTAATGAGAGGATTTGGCTATAAACGATGGTTTTTGGTGACCGAAACAAAATCAATTAAACTGTTCCGTTTAGTGATGGCAAGTTGAGGTTAACACCCTTCACCTATACATCTTACACGATTTCAGTTGTTACAGATAAAAGTTCAAATTAGACACATGAAAGTTAACAACTTTATTTTATATATATATATATATATATATATATATATATATATATATATATATATATATATATATATATATATATATATATATATATATATATATATATATATATATATATATATATATATATATTGTAATATAACAAGGGTCTTCTGATGATATTAAATCTTTGACGAAGCATAAATGTGGCGGTTAGTGATGAAAATTTGTGATTAACGGCCATCACTAAATGCGATATCTTAACGAAAGTCATTTGTGAGAAAGAAGGAACTAGAATCGGGTAGCTAGACAGGTTGTGGCTTTTTAAATTTGGAATTTTTTGATGGAACTCATCATTGTGACATTTAGTGTTGGCAATTGTGACAAAGAAAGTCATTTGTGACAAAAAAAAAAAAGGCATTTGGATTAGGTAAACTAAAAGTTAACCACGTGTTTTGGCTATTTAACGGCGGGTTTTTATATTATTTTTTTTTCTCGTTTTCAAAGCCCCTCTTTTGCCATGATCTGAATGAACATAGTATTAACGGATAACATAAAACTTGCCTGCTACATTGCTGGCAAAACCGCCGCTCCATCCCTGCAACAACAACTTTCGGGCTTTTTGAATGATCAGCACAAATCCTATGCCGACGGTGGTAATCTTTAGCCGATGCAAGGTCAAGATTACACCCTTCCACTTGACAACGTGCGAAGTGAGAATTTTGATACGACCCACGAGATCTCTTCAAGATCGGAGAACATGATGATGCCCGCCCAAGCTTCAACCCGATCATGGCTTCACCAGATATAACCGAACTTTCTTCCACCATGTTAGAAAAAGTGTAATTATCACCATTTTCGTGGCTAGAAATCGCTAAACTCTTGGGCATTTCGATCTCCCAGTTCCACTCCATAGTCACCAACAAGGGTGCGAAGATTTTTCTTGAAATTTGCACTTGAAAACCAAGATTTTTGAGAGGTAGGTAGCAAATAGATTTCGTGTTCCCTTCGAAAGAACAAGAAATGCTGATAAGTATTGTATATGAAGTTAAGAACAGTAGTCCCACAATGGCATTAATGGCGTTGCTTTCGGCTCGTCACTATATAAATCAAGTGTCGTAATTTCATTCTGTCAGATTTGCCCATGTGGACACTTCAGTTTCCGGAATTAGCCAAGACAGATTAAACGAAGAACATGCTTTCGCATGTTTCCATCAATCCCATCGCCATCTTTACGAGCCAAAAGCTGTTTTTTACAGCATCACTTGAATTCACAGTCCAATTATTATATCTGCCATTCATATTAACTGCAATGGAAAGAAGGTTGTTGAAGCTTCATTAATACCAAGAACACTAACCCTCTTTGCTGTTATTGATTGGTCATGCTCTTTCGTTTTCTGCCAGCAGTTTAATAACCTAATTCAAATCTTGCATTCATTCAATGCAATCTAAATTTAAGATGCCCATGTGTTTTTAAGGTTGTATAGAAACTTATGATTCATTATAAAATTTTAGAAATCTGGGCACGTTGACACCTAACGTTTAGTGCACCTATTTTCGGGGTCAGGGAGCTAGGGTATGTAGAAAAATCGAATCCTAACAAAAAGAAACTAAAATTTTTTGTAACCGTTAATTAGATTTTTTTAGAACGCCATCAACATGTATGTATTTTTTTCTACTTGTGTATATTTATAACATCCAAAATACACAAAAATCCTACTAAAGGGGTTTCCAAACTTTCTCCCCAAACAATTGTTTGTACTAGACGCTCAAGAATCATTATATAATGATATTGCTAATAATATATAGTCATATTAGGATCACACCAATAATAAGTATTAGACACCTTAGTGATCACTGTTAGGGTGCAACGCTTTACATTATTGGATGATTTAGCGGCTAAGCTTATCTCCACGTCAAATCCGACTTTACATGTTGTTCATGGAGGTTATTCATATTTTGTTCAGATTTGTTGTTCACAGTTCATTAATCCAATATGCAAACAATGTTCATATGCCAAATATTTGATCCCAAACATATTCATTTATCAACTATTGTTCATATTTCAACTCTTCTGTTCAATATCACGACTTCCAGATTTCACTTTGTCTGATTCAGTCCAAATTATCGATCCATTCTTGTTCATTCAAGCCCAGTTTCATTTAGATCATGTTATTGTTCAATAATAGATATTCCCTATTATGAGTTTCTTTTATCAATTACAAATTGGTTCAATTCATGACGTTCATTGTTATAAAAGATTCTCTAGAGAGGTGTATCAAAGTCCTAATTTCAAATCTTATATACAAAGTATATAGTTGTTTTTCGTCACTCTTCGAATCTATATATCAACTTGTACATATTTAATAATATCTTATTCATTTTCTCAATTAGTTTTGGTTTGAGATTTGATTTGATTTGATTTTTGCACAAATTAATGATTGATCAAACGTATGTTGTGCTGAAATCGTATGATGATAAAAAATTGTTGATGGAATTTGATGTGTGCTGAAACGAGTTGTCTATATTGAATTTATGTACAACTACAATCGAAGATCAATAGTGACGATAATGATATACTGAAGCTGTTAATTCAAATGGGTTAATCAAGAACAACGATTTGAAGACTTTTAATTTAATATTTCATTACCTGGACTTGATGATTTTCTTGGAAAACTTCATGATGAACATTTTGACATTGACGGTGATTTTGGTGTCGTAAACCATTTCGATCTTCGATCACTTGATTAATCTGACAAAATGTTGTTTGTGACTTTGGTGGGTGGATGAATTCAATGGATTGGGAACGACAAGATGTTGGATTTAATGATGGAAGTATTGACGAAATTAACAAAGTCTCGATTGACTTCAGTGTCAATCGATTCCTATTAATATAAATAATGGATCAGAGTAGTCAATCGGGGAAAAGTGAAACAACAATGGCAATGTGTGACATCATATTCAGTGAACATGGATGTCATCGGAATTAGAGAAACAATCTTCGCAGGTAAAGATGATGTCGAAGTGAGTGAGACATGTTTACTTTAGTGTCTGATGACTTCATTGGTTTAGGGCGTTTATCGGAGAATAAGCAAACAACAGTGAAGTATGTGGATGTCTATGATGATTGAATTTGATGGTGAAGGTGGAAAACGAGAGAATATGACAACGAAGTGGGTGATACGTGATCCGAATTCGCTAGGAAGGTTTAAAATCAACCAAAGTGGGCATTCAGTGATGAGACTTCGATGGGAAGCAATAAGGGATGAAAAGATTGAGGAAGACGAAGTGTGACAACTAAAATTTTATGTAAGTAATAGATAAATATAAGTGTAATTGAGGTTTAAAAAGTTTAATACTTATATTGGATGTATGATGTAAATGGAAAAATGATCAAAGGAGGTAAAAATATGGGAATTTATGCTTTACGGCCTTGTACTAAGTCATTATGAAGTGTTGTATCATTTAGAAACTTGTTATGAAAGGAAAAGGGTAAAAATTGGAAATTTGGGAATAAAAGTGAAGAAAATATTGTTAAATCTTTAAAAAAATTAGTATCTAAAAATCTATAAGGTTTTCTGTAGCGGTCGCACCGCAAACCCAGGGTGGTCATGTCATGATCGCCGTGTATCTCAGCTTATCTTTTAAATGCTTAATCTGTTAAGCCAGCGACTACGATGTAATACCGTGTTACTAAACTATAGTGAGATTGCGTTAATCTTAGTGTAATTAAGGTTAAATAGGTTTTTATATGAGTTAGGATGGTTAGAAACCCATTTGGGAGGAGTTTTAGCTTGAAAAGTGCTAAAAATAAGTCACACGGGGTCATGTAAGAAGCCTTAAAAACAACCCGAGAGCCTTCCAGACTTACACGGGGTTGTGTGGTTTCACATGGGGTCGTGTAGAAATGGTCCCAAAATGTCCGAGAGCTAGAACGAGTTGCATGGGGTCGTTTTCGCGAGCACGGGTCGTGCTGTGAACATTAGTAGAGCTAATGTGGACATTAGCGGCGCTAATGACGCAGCAGATCCACTTAGAGCTGTTTTTGCTTCATTTTAGGGAAAGAACTCAATTCGTATTTTTCTCTCTAAAACCCCAAAATAATATTCCAAACCCTCTAGAGTCAAAATCGGAGCGTATAGTTTGAGAATTGAAGCTAGGATTCGATATATTGCGGTTGAAAGGTAATCTCCTACATTCTAGCTTCGAATTTACGGTTGATTTGCTACGTTTGAGTTAGTTCCAGGTGGTATGGGTGAACCACCTGTAACTAAGCATGAGTTGGGTAAGTTTCTTTGATTAGTACGTGAAAGTGAGTTCTAATCTTAAGCTTTTGTCTCGGGTGTGATAGTTATTGCGTACTTGTGGTCGTTTGAGTGTGATGTTGCAGGAATTATAGCTGTAACTTAGATACTGTTTTTATCTATTGTTATAGTTTCTTTCACCCTATTTGAGTACTCTTTTGAGATGTATTGATATTGAGATTGTTGAGCATTGAGTTTTGACCCGAGCTATTGTGATACAACTAAGGCTAGATAGGAGCATGGTACACACGGTTCAGGAGTTCTTAGATGAAATGTGTTTTGTTGAGATGTTTATTGCAGAAAAGAAGTATGATATGTTTTGATTTGGTTGCGTATAACCAATATTGAGTATGTGATGTAAAGAGTTATAGTGTGTGTATCACACTAAGGACTGAGATAGTCCATTGAGATTGACTTAAAAAAGATATTGGATGTTATAATCCGATTAATCTTAAATTACTCACTAAGCTCATGTGGCTCATAATATTGTTGTTAAATGTTGTTTGTGTTTAGGTTCTGGTAGTGGAGATCGCGGGAAGCGTAGCATAGAGGGATAGCTGGATATCGGACTTGGACTTACTTGTTTTGTTTGAACTATGATGTTGACCCGGTTTTTGTAAAACTGTTGTAAATACTTGATGTACATAGGTTAAGACTTAAACTATGTTTTTGGTAACAACCTTGTATGACGTGTTTCTTAACTTGAGTTACACCTTTTAATTATGTGTTGTTTTGAGAAAAAAATCAAGGTGTAATTCACATTTGAGGAATCGGGCGTTACATACGACTCTCTAGAAAACATCCACTAAGGCTCCTAATAGGTAAACATACAAACTTTATAGACATGCATGTCCAATACATGTCAAACACTAACCCTATGTTAAAATGAGGCTAAAACACCAAAATCCTTTGCATGGCTTAAGAGAGCTTGAGCATGCTCTTTCTTCTTGGCTCAATAGTTCTAGAAGTGACTTATAAGCAACTTAATAACCTGGAGTTCCTTCAACTCCAAGAACATCATGTATAAATGGACCGAAAATGCCATTAAACATTTCTAGCTACATAAAGTTTGGGACTTTATTACTCACAGAGGTCCAAAATGTGTATAGAAAGCTTGATCTAGTCTTGAACTTTTCTTCCTTGTACCACCACCTTCTTCTTCTTCTTCAAGAAACATTCCAAAGGCAATAATGAGGCTCTCAAGCACAAGAGACGCTAGGGTTTTGCTTTGGGTTTCTCATGAGGGTTGAGGCTAGTGAGAGGCAGAGGGCATGGAAGTTAGTGCCCTTAAATAGGGCTCAAGGTCCAAAAATTAGGGTTTTGCAACCCAGGGGCATCGCGCCGCATAGCGAAGTTGGTCCTGCCGCAACCAATCGTGCTCCGCATGTTGATCAAAAAACACTTCTACGCTCCGCATCCTTCCACTCAATGTGTCGCATAGGGCCAAGATTCATCTAATAATTACAATTAACTCTTTAAAACTTTAAACTCATACTTGGGAAAACAGACATTAGAAACTTGACCTCACAAAGAGGAACCATAAATATATTACCCCTTGACTCTTGCGAATGCAAGACAATCTGTTAATGAAGAGGTTTGGGTAATGATAAGATTGAAAGGTTTTCTACAAATCTATGAACTAAATAATTCCTAAAGGCCAACAAAAAAATTACTAAAGAAATAAATCAGAAAAACTAACCTTTAGATTTAATCCCGAAGCTAGCAGCACAAGTGTCCCGCCTCAAATGAGATCACACCCAGGGAGCTGGTAGGTCACGAAAATTCCAGAGATATTAGGGTAAGTTGGCGCAGAAAAATAGGTACCCCAGGGTCCCTATTTATAGCCTCTAGCTGATAACCTGATAAGCCTTTAGATATAAACCTTTTGAATTCGAATCAAGATAAACCTTATCTTTTAATTCAAATTTATTTAATCTTGTATATCATAATCGAAATTATATATATCTAATATATAATTTCGCTGGTTAATCTGCCTGTTATATTTGTCACTTACTCAACTATTGAATAATTACAAACTAGCCCCTGCACCTTTAATTAATTAAATTAATCACCAAATTAATTCCAGATTAATTTCTAATTAATTAATATAGTTTCTAATTAATATATTATCACTTTAATATATTAATAAACTATTTATTTTATTTCTATTGATTTATTAATCTTATAATAAATCAATCTTTCTCTCTCGTAGACTTTCTACCAAACCTCCAACTATGAGGGCAACCCAAATGGACTTTGCTACTATTAATTAGGTAAATACAAATTATTAGTCATGGCTTAGACACCTAATCCAACAGTCTCCCACTTGGATAAGTCTATGACTATAATTACCAATTTAACATCTAATTAATCAACAAACTGTAGCTTCCTAGAAACTGCTACCGAACTCTGACCCAGTCAGTTCTGTCCATAGATAAGTGATCATATGATCCTCCGTCCAACATGATATTTTTCAAACTCAAGACATGGATTAAGATCAATCTCAGTCCGATAATCTGTTTCTCGATCTCTGATTTGCATATGACTTTAAGACTACTAATTGAACACATCAATTTAGTCCTGGTTGGCCAACACTTTCAGTCAACTTCAAAATCATCGAGAGGCCTACATATATATGTTTCCCATCAGGGTCAAGGAACGAATAAGCTTCGACTCATATGCTTTATATCTTTTACCAGTCAAATCACTCACAACAACACGTTTTATAGCATCGAGTTACCGATGCGTTTTCGCATTATTAATGAGAAACTGCCTTGCAAATTATAAATCATGTCTCCGCTTCAAGATCATAAGATGTTATCATCTCAACATTGCTTGTGATATAATCCATGAAGCAATCTTTTGAGCGTGGGTTTATCCAATACTCAAATCTCCATTTTCTAAGTACTCATGAACGTTGTAGCAATGCTGTTGTTATGTCTAACTCCTTAGAAAATATACAAACCAATTCATGACAGTCTTCATTCATACAAAACCTTGTGGCTGATTCATGTAAACACCCTGAGTCAACTTCCCGTTAATCAAAGCGGTTTTGACATCCATCTGCCAAATTTCATAGTCATGAAATCTAGCTATGACAAGCATTATCCTAATAGATTTTATCTTGACCACTGGTGATAAGGTCACATCATAGTCAACCCCCCGGGTTTGAGTAAAGCCCTTCGCAATCAGTCGAGCCTTAAAGGTGTGTACCTTTCCATCCATGTCGGTCTTCTTCTTGAAGATCCACTTGCACCCGACTGTCTTTTGACCCGATACATTATCAACCAAGTTCCAAACTTGATTGTCATACATGGACTTGATCTCGCTGTCCATTGCCTCTTTCCACTTGGCAGACTCAGGGCCCGCCACTGCTTCCTGGTAGTTAGCTGGCTCATCCAAATTTATCAGTGTCCTATCACTGACAAACGTGTCACCATCCGTAGTTATATGGAAACCATAAAACTCGGGTGGCATGCTAACTCTACCGGAGCGCCTAAGAGGTAATGATATATATGTCGGACCTGTTGGATTAGGTGTCTAAGCCATGACTAATAATTAGTATTTACCTAATTAATAGTAGCATAGTCTATTTGGGTTGCCCTCATAGCTGGATGTTTGGTGGAAAGTTAAGTAGAGAGAAAGAGTTTATTTATTATATGACTAATAAATCAAGATATTGTTTGTTAATATATTATGGAGATAATATATTAATAAGAAATAATATTATTTGATTAATAATTAATCAGAAATTAATTGGATTAATTTCTGTGGCATTAATTAGATTAATCAGGAGGTCAGGGATTAAAGTCGTACAAATTCAATAGTTGAATTGCGGCGCGCGGCGCGCAAACGTTTTGGCCGCGGCGCGCGTACAGATAATCCGGAAAAATGGGCTGCGGATAGGGTTTAGCTTTGCCACTTGGTTCCCTATAAATAGGGACCCCTAGACCTCATTATCAGTCGCTCATTCTATTATTTTTCTCTCTGGAATTTCGATCCATAATCCTCTTAGTTTGGGTATGACTTTCATTTGAGGCAGGATAATTTTGCTGCTCAGCTTCCAAGAAATTAAGGTTTGTTTTTCCTATTTGAACTTTAGTTTTTTTTTATTAGCCTCCTAGTTTTGTCATATGTTCAATTAGAAGAAAACATAGATCCTTATAGGTTGCATGTGAACTTAGGTTATTTAGTTCATGGTTTGCAGAAAACCTTTCAGTGGTATCAGAGCATGTTTTGTTTTATTGTTGAATTGCTATAACTGTTTTAGGGTTTAAAGCTTCTAAACCCTATTTTTGTATGGATCGACTTTTAGGATTAGGGTTTTGGAAACCCTAATCCCCCCCCAATGTAATTTTCGATTTTGGCTTTAGGGTTTTAGGAGGTTTTCTATTTTTGGTAACTTTATTTGTTAATTAAATGGATAACCTTAAACCCCATTATTTGAAATCGATGTTTAGGGGGTTTAGGATAGGTTTTAATTAATTTGATTAATTTGGATAAACCTATCTTCATTTGAATTAATTTAATTAATTGTTAATTAAAAGATAATTCAAAAGGGATTTAATTAATTTTAAAATTGCGAAATTAATGGAATAAATCCGGAAAAATATTTTAAAATGTTTAAAATATTTAGATTTAATTAATTTAATTTATTGGTAATTAAAATTGATTAAATCGATTTTAAGGTTTAATTTAATTTAAAATTTAATTGTTAAGTTTAGTAAAATTAAAAGATAAACCTTAAATATTTTAAAGGGTTTTAAAATACATCTTATATATGTTATTAAAAGTTAATACTATATATATATATATGAGATAAATTTGGTTAGTCAAATCAATAGTAGGCCTCATTCACGAAGCTGGTCTATAAAGTGGGTATAAGGAGACTGCCTATAAAATGGCAGTGTAATGGGTGAACACTCTCATCCACCGCTCGCCTGATCAGTGGAGGGTCGTTAGCCGAACGGGTTTGACAGAACTGCTAAATCATTAAAAGTATAATGATCAAAGTACTAGAACCATTTACAAGACAAAATCCCAATCTAGTTACTTTAGGGAAAAATGTGAATTTGATGCTAACCCATGAAATTGCACATTGCACTTTATGAAACGTTGGTGGAGCGTGTGTGGTTTACCGGCACACCAATGGGGGTTCATAAAGAGTGGCAGTGGGTGTCTCGGGTGTTATCATTGTTGATGGAGCGTGTATGGTTTACCGGCACATCAATTTGAGATGATAATGGACCCCGAGAGTACCAAGCTAATTTGCATGGTTATTCACACCCGGTTTGTGATCCTCGGCATCCCAGTCACAAACGGTGGGACATATCCGAGATTAAACATGCTATTGAACAGTTCAATATATCTCAAAAGAAACTAGGAATTCCATTTATAATAAGATTATTTTTCCGCAGTGGAATTTGCTGAATCGTCATTCGCCTACCTTTATAAAATTTGCTTATAGATTACGGCATCCCTCTTCTATGTTGCAAATTGTTATAGTTGGATCCTAGCCTTATTTTATATTGGGTTATTATAAGGACCGACATGTATCTAATTAAACTTACCTTCTTTTATAGATGTCTTCTGCTGATCAATCCGCTCCCCATTCAAACTCCAGTGTTCCCTCTATCCTCTCACTGTGTTCCAAGGTTCAATTGAACGGGACAAACTACAATGACCGGATTAGAAATATCAAGATGGCTCTGAGGTACGAGAACAAAGAGTATGTCCTCGAAACCAAGCTTGTCGATATTGACCCTGAAACTGCTACTCCCGAGGAGATTGCCTCGTACCAAAAACATTCTGATGATGCGACCAAAGTGGCCTGCATCATGATCGCCACCATGAACCCTGAATTGCAAAGGATATACGAAGACTACTGGCCCTTTGAGATGCACAAGGAGCTTGCGGAAAAGTTCCGCAAGCAAGAGCGCATCGAGAGGTGCGAGGTGGTCAAAGACTTCACGAACAGCAAACCTAAAGATGGAGAGTCCATCTATGCTCATGTGCAAAGAATGCAAGGTTACGTGGAGTGGCTTAGAAAGCTTGCGATGCCTGTACCTGAGGAGTTGGCCGTTGACATAGTGCTTAAGTCCTTACCGAGTTCTTATGACCAGTTCAGGCTGGCTTATCATTTGAACAACAATCAGGCTAACCTGACTGAGTTGCATCGTATGCTTCGGGTTGCTGAGGACGGGATGAAGGGTAAAGGTGTACCCTCGGTCAATCAGCCCGTCTTAGCCATTGGAAGTGGCAAAGGAAAGAAAAGGAAGGGCCCTCCTAAGCAAAATTGGAGGGAAAAGGTTCAGGTCGGGTCGTCCAGCAATGGCTCGAGAACCAAGTCTTCTCACATTCCTTGTGTAGCCAACCCCAATGAAGCCGACTGTTTCTACTGTAAAGAGAAGGGCCATTGGAAGAGAAGCTGCCCCAAATACTTGCAGGATGTCAAGGATGGGAAAGTAAAGCCATCGACAGCAGGTATATACACTATCTCTAAAAACTCACCATCTTCTAATTCTTGGGTCCTTGATACAGGATGTGGTTTTCACATTTGTTCTGATCTGCAGGGCCTAAAGGAAAGCAGGGAGGTGGAGCACGGTAGACTGAACCTGATCATGGGCAATAGGAGATTGTCCCCTGTTACCAAGATCGGCGTTTATAGTTTAGTGCTTAGTAGTGATGTTAGCTTAGAGTTATTTAATTGTTGCTATTCGCCAGAAATGGCAAGAAACATTATTTCATTTCACGCTTTGTTCAGACAAGGATTTCAATTTTCTTTTGACAATAATATTAGTTCGATTTCTGTTTTTAAAAATGGTATTTTGATTTTTACTGCTTATCCTTGTGATGGTGTGTATGAAAGTGTTGAATGTGTTGACAATTTAGGACATAGTGTAAATTATATTGATTCTACTAGTGGTGTAGAAAAGGCATGTCTGTGGCATAGTCGACTCGGGCACATTAGCAAGAAACGCATCGCCCAACTCCAAAAGGATGGAGTGTTGGAATCATTCGACCTCAGGTCGGATGATGTATGCGAATCTTGTCTGTTGGGCAAGATGACTAAATCACCTTTCAAAGGGTCTTTTGAAAGAGGTGAGGGTCTGTTGGACATCATTCACACGGATGTGTGTGGTCTATTCAGATCAACCACAAAGGATGGCACACGGTTCTACGTAACCTTTACTGACGATTTTAGTAGATACGGTTATATCTACTTAATCAAGCATAAGTCAGACACTTTTGAAAAGTTCAAAGAGTTTAAGAACGAGGTAGAGAATCAATTAGGCAGGAAGATAAAGATGCTCAGGTCCGATAGAGGCGGAGAGTGTCTAAGTATCGAGTTCCTAGACTATCTAAAGGAATGCATAATAGTTTCGCAGTTGACACCTCCCAGGACACCACAGTTGAACGGTGTTGCGGAGAGGCGCAACCGAACCCTGTTGTACATGGTTCGTTCCATGATGATTCGAGCTTCACTTCCCATTCACTTCTGGGGGTATGCCTTAGAGACTGCCGCCCATATCCTCAATCTTGTCCCTATTGAAAAGGTTGCTAAAACACCTCATGAAATGTGGACGGGGAAAGTTCCATCTCTGGCACATATCAAAGTCTGGGGTTGTGAGGCTTTCGTTAGACGAGAGACTCAAGACAAACTCGCAGAAAGAAGCGAAAGGTGTTTCTTCCTTGGTTATCCCAAACAGTCCTTTGGATATCTATTCTACAAACCGAGTGAGGACGTGGTCTTTGTAGCTAGACGAGCGGTCTTTCGAGAGAGAGAGAGAGCTCATATTCAAAGAGGACAGTGGGAGTACCATTGATCTGGAAGAAATTCAAGAGTCATCAGATGACGCAGCCTTAGGAGAAACTAGCAACCAACATGAGGAAGAAGTTCCTGTTGGTCCGACAGATGTATCCTTACCTCTTAGGCGTTCCGGTAGGGTTAGCATGCCACCCGAGTTTTATGGGTTCCATATAACTTCAGATGGGGACACGTTTGTCAGTGATAGGACACTGATAAATTTGGATGAACCAGCTAACTACCAGGAAGCAGTAGCGGGCCCTGAGTCTACCAAGTGGAAAGAGGCCATGGATAGCGAGATCAAGTCCATGTATGACAATCAAGTTTGGAACTTGGTTGACAACGTACCGGGGCGAAAGACAGTCGGGTGCAAATGGATCTTCAAGAAGAAGACCGACATGGACGGAAAAGTACACACTTTCAAGGCAAGACTGGTTGCGTAGGGCTTTACTCAAACCCTAGGGGTTGACTATGACGAGACCTTCTCACCAGTAGCCAAGATAAAGTCTATTAGGATTATGCTGGCCATAGCTGCATTTCATGACTATGAAATTTGGCAGATGGACGTCAAAACCGCTTTCCTTAATGGAAAGTTGACTGAGGATGTTTACATGAATCAGCTAGAGGGTTTTGTCGACGCAAAGTATCCCAATAAGGTGTGTAAGCTTGAGAGATCAATCTACGAATTGAAGCAAGCTTCTCGCAGCTGGAATCTTTGTTTCCATGAGAAAGTCAAAGAGTTTGGTTTCTCTAGGAGCGAGGATGAGTCCTGCGTATATGTCAAGGCTAGTGGGAGTATAGTCACCTTTCTGGTGCTGTATGTCGATGACATACTGCTCATGGGAAACGATATTCCAACCTTGCAAGATGTCAAGGCTTGGCTTGGGAAATGTTTCGCCATGAAGGACCTAGGAGAGGCTGCCTATATTCTCGGGATAAGAATATTGAAAGATAGGAAGAAGAGACTAATTGGACTTAGTCAGGGTACATACTTGGAAAAGGTACTAAAAAGGTTTAGTATGGAAAATTCCAAGAAGGGAGAGCTACCTATCCAAAGTAATGCAAAATTGAGTAAGACTCAAAGTCCGAGTACAGACGAAGAAATAGCTGAAATGAGTCGGGTACCTTACGCTTCGGCTGTAGGATCGATCATGTACGCTATGACGTGTACTCGCCCTGACGTGGCCTTTGCTTTAAGCATGGTCAGTCAGTACCAGGGTAACCCTGGAAGGGCGCATTGGATAGCTGTGAAAAATATACTCAAGTATCTGCGAAGGACCAAGAACATGGTGTTAGTCCTCGGTGGCAGTGATACCTTGAGAGTTGAAGGATATACAGATGCCAGTTTTCAGACGGATAGAGACAGTGGTCGGTCTCAGTCGGGCTGGGTATTCCTTTTGAACGGTGGACCAGTTACTTGGAAAAGTTCCAAGCAAGAAATAGTGGCTGATTCTACGTGCGAATCAGAGTACATAGCAGCAAGTGAAGCGTCAAAGGAAGCGGCTTGGCTGAAGAACTTCATCGGTGACCTTGGAGTAGTCCCGAGTATTCAGGAGCCCTTGGAACTGTTCTGCGATAACGAAGGTGCGGTCGCCTTGACAAAGGAACCGCGAGATCATGGAAAGTCCAGACATATCGACAGAAAGTACCACTACATCAGACATAGGGTAGAAGAAGGTCACCTCCTTGTAAAGAGGGTATCATCAGAAGATAATCCTGTAGATCCCTTGACATAGGCTCTGAGTAGGATTAAGCATAATCAGCATGCTAGGAGCATTGGATTAAGAGATGATATAAGTTTTTGTAATTAGATAGGTTTTGAAACTTGTAACAATGTTGTTGTATTTGACTTTTGTGATTTAATAATGGAGATTTATTAATGAGTAGTGGTTTACTAATTTTGTCAATAATATATCATTGTGTTTCATTTTGCATGTTTTACTTCCTGAATAATTGGATTATTCAAATATCCACAGGCGCTCATAGTTTTAGGGAGTAAGTATGAAGCAAGGCTGTCATGAATTAGTTGTAGATTGTCTAAGGAGTTAGACATTACAATAAGATTGCTGCAACATTCATGAGTACTTGGAAATGGAGATTTGAGTATTGGATAAACCCGTGCTCAATGGATTGCTTCATGGATTTCATCACGAGCAATATTGAGACGATAATATCTTTTGATCTTTAAGCTAAGACATATGAGTTATGATTTACTAGACGGTTGTTCATTGATAATACGAAAACGCATCGGTAACTCGGTGTTATAAAACGTGTTGTTGTGAATAATTTGTCTGGTAAAAGACATAAGTATATGAGTCAAAGTTTATTCGTCCCTTGACCCTAACGGGGAACAGATATCTGTAGGCCTCTCGATGAATTTGAAGTTGACTAAAATGGTTGGCTAACCGGGACAAAATTGGTAGTCTAAGAGTCATATGCAAATCGGAAATTGAGGAACAGTGAATCAAACCAGATTGATTTTATCCATGTCTTGAGTCTAAAAATATATTGTTGGACGGAGGATTATCTGATCACTTATCTTTGGACAGAACTGGCTAACTCAGAGTTTCGCAGTGGTTTCTAGGAAGCTTAAGGTGCTGGTTAATTAGAGGCTAAATTGGTAATTATTGTCATAGACTTATCCAAGTGGGAGACTGTTGGATTAGGTGTCTAAGCCATGACTAATAATTAGTATTTACGTAATTAATAGTAGCATAGTCCATTTGGGTTGCCCTCATAGCTGGAGGTTTGGTGGAAAGTTAAGTAGAGAGAAAGGGTTGATTTATTATATGACTAATAAATCAAGATATTGTTTGTTAATATATTATGGAGATAATATATTAATAAGAAATAATATTATTTGATTAATAATTAATCAGAAATTAATTGGATTAATTTCTGTGGTATTTATTAGATTAATCAGGAAGTCAGGGATTAAAGTCGTACAAATTCAATAGTTAAATTGCGGCGCGTGGCGCGCAAACGTTTTGTCCGCGGCGCGCGTACAGATAATCCGGAAAAATGGGCTGCGGCTAGGGTTTAGCTTTGCCACTTGGTTCCCTATAAATAGGGACCCCTAGACCTCATTATCAGTCGCTCATTCTATTATTTTTCTCTCTGGAATTTCGATCCATAATCCTCTTTGCTTGGGTGTAACTTTCATTTGAGGCAGGATAATTTTGCTGCTCAGCTTCCAAGAAATTAAGGTTTGTTTTTCCTGTTTGAACTTTAGTTTTTTTTATTAGCCTCCTAGTTTTGTTATATGTTTAATTAGAAGAAAACATAGATCCTTATAGGTTGCATGTGAACTTAGGTTATTTAGTTCATGGTTTGCAGAAAACCTTTCAGGACCAACATAAACTCCTTCCTCTTGTTGGGTGCTAGTTTCTCTTAAGGTTGCGTCATCTGACGACTCTTGAATTTATTCAAGATCAATGGTACTCCCACTGTCCTCTTTGAATATGATCTCTCTCTCTCTCTCTCTCTCTCTCTCTCTCTCGAAAGACTCCTCGTCTAGCTACAAAGATCACGTCCTCGCTTGGTCTGTAGAACAAGTACCCAAAAGACTGTTTAGGGTATCCAACGAATATACACCTCTCGCTTCTTTCTGCGAGTTTGCCGTGAGTCTCTCGTCTTACGAAAGCTTCACAACCCCAGACTTTTATATGTGCTAACGAGGGAACTTTCCCCGTTCACATCTCATGAGGTGTTTTAGCAACCTTTTTAGTTGGGACAAGATTGAGGATGTGGGCGGCAGTCTCTAAGTCATACCCCCAGAAATGGATGGGAAGCGAAGCTCGACTCATCATGGAACGAACCATGTCCAACAAGGTTCGGTTTCGCCTCTCAACAACACCGTTCAACTGTGGTGTTCTGGGAGGTGTCAACTGTGAAACTATTCCACATTCCTTAAGATAGTCAAGGAACTCGATACTAAGATACTCAACACCGTTCAACTGTGGTGTTCTGGGAGGTGTCAACTGTGAAACTATTCCACATTCCTTAAGATAGTCAAGGAAATCGATACTAAGATACTTACCGCCTCTGTCGGATCTAAGCATATTTATCTTCCTGCCCAATTGATTCTCAACTTCATTTTTAAACTCTTTGAACTTTTCAAAGGTGTCTGACTTATGCTTGATTAAGTAGATATACCCATATCTACTATAATCGTCAGTAAAGGTCACGTAGAATCGAGTGCCATCCCTTGTGGTAGATTTGAAGGGTCCACACACATCTGTGTGTATGATATCCAACAGACCTTCACCTCTTTCAAAAGACCCTTTGAAAGGTGACTTGGTCATCTTGCCCAACAGACAAGATTCGCATACATCATCCAACTTGAGATCGAATGATTCCAACACTCTATCCTTTTGGAGTTGGGCGATGCGTTTCTTATTGATGTGCCCAAGACGACAATGTCACAAGCATGCCTTTTCTACATCACTAGAAGAATCAATATGCAATACACTATTTCCTAAATTATCAACACAAGTCACTGTTTCATACACCATCACAAAGTAAAGAATCAAAAATAAAAGTACCATTCTTATAAACATAAATTGAACCATTCAAATTGTTAAAAGAATATTGAAAACCTTGTCTGAACAATGCATGAAATGAAATGATGTTTCTTGCCATATCTGGCGAATAGCAACAATTTAGTAAATCTAATCTAACACCACTACTAAGCACTAAGTTATAAACTCATATCTTGGTAACAGGTGACGATCTCCTATTGCGCATGATTAAGTTTATTCTCCCATGCTTCACCTCCCTACTTTCCTCTAGGCCGTGTAAATCATAACAACTGTGAAAACCACATCCTGTATCAAGGACCCAAGAACAGGAAGATGATGAGTTATTAGAGATAGTGTATATACCTGCTGACGATGGCTTCACTTTGCCATCTTTGATGTCCTGCAAGTATTTCGGGCAGCTCCTCTTCCAATGACCCTTCTCTTTGCAATAGAAGCAGTCGGCATCTTTGGGATTTGAGATATGAGGAATGCCGGAAGACTTGGGTCTCGGGCCATTACTGGATGACCCGACTTGAACCTTTTCCATCCAATTCTGCTTGGGAGGGCCCTTCGTTTCTTTCCTTTGCCTTGACCAATTGCCAAGACGGGCGGGTTCACTGAAGGTACACTTTTACCCTTCAGCCTATCTTTTGCAGTCTGCAGCATATTATGCAACTCAGCCAAAGAGGTCTGAGTGTTGTTCAAATGATATGCCAGTGTGAACTGGTCATAAGAACTCGATAAGGAGTTAAGCACCATGTCAATGGCCAACTCCTGATCGACTTGCATTCCTAGCTTCTGCAGCCTCTCCACATAACCTTGCATCCTTTGCACATGAGTGCAAACGGACTCTCCGTCCTTTGACTTACCTGTCATGAGGGCTCGGACAACTTCGCACTTCTCAACACGCGCTCGCTTGCGGAACTTTTCTGCAAGGTCCTTGTGCATCTCGTAAGGCCAGTAGTTGTGTAGGGATCAACTTCAATGAGCTCAGTGTCAAGAACATACTCTTTGTTCTCAAACCTCAGAGCCATCTTGATATTCATCATCCAATCATTATAGTTTGTGCCATCTAATGTCACTTTAGAACATAGTGAAAGGATGGAAGTAACATTACTGTTGTTGGAGTGGGGTGCGGATTAGGGAGCAGAGTTATCAGCGGAAGACATCTATAAAAGAAGGTAGTTTTTAATTAGATATAAAATTCATTAATATTAACCCAAGAATAATAATAAGGCTAGGACCCAACTATATAATTCACAACTTAGAAGAGGGATGCTGTAATCTAATTGTAAATTGTATAAAGATAGGCGAATGACGATTCACCAATTCCACCGCGGAAGATAATCATATTATAGTGAAATTTCTAGATCTTTTGAGATATATTGAACTGTTCGATAGCATGTTTATTCTCGGATATGCTCTATTGTTTGTGATTGGGATACCGAGGATCACAAACTAGATGTGAATAACCATGCAAATTAGCTTGGTACTCTCAACGTCAATTATCATCTCTAATTGATGTGCCGGTAAACCACACACGCTCCATCAACAATGATAAGATTGAGAAACCCATAGCAACTATTTGTGAGCCCCTATTAGTGTGCCGGTAAACCACACACGCTCCACTAACGTCTCACAAAATGCAATGTGCAATTTCATGGATTAGCATCTTTTCACATTTTTCCTAAAGTAACTAGATTGGGATTTTATAAAACTGTTCCAGTACTTTGATTAATAACATTATACTTTTAATGAGATTAAGCGGTCCTATCAAACCCGTTCGGCTAACGACCCTCCATTGATCAAGAGAGCGGTGGGTGAGAGTGGACACCCATTACACCGCCATTTTATAGGCAGTCTCCTTATACCCTCCTTATGGATCAGCTTCGTGAATGAGGCCTATGATTGATTTGACTAACCAATTTATCTTATACATATAATATTAACTTTTAATTATAGTATATATAAGATGTATTTTAAACTTTTAAAATATTTCTGGTTTATCTATTTAATTTTCGAAAAATTAACAATTATTTTTAAAAATAAATTTAAACCTTTAAATGATTTAATTTATCTTTTAATTAAACAATTAATTAAATTAATTAAATCTGGATAGGTATCACAAATTTATCAAATTAATTTAAACCTATCTTAAACCCCCTAAATTTCGAAATTAGTAAGCAATGGGTTTAAGGTTATCCAATTATTAAATAATCACAGTTACCAAAAATAGAATACCTTTTAAAACCCTAGCAAATTTCGAAAATTATAAAGGGGAGGGGCTAGGGTTTCTAAAACCTTAAACCTAAATCGATTTGGCCATATTAGGGTTTATAAGCTTTAAACCCTAAATATTAGGAAAACAATTATAGCAATTCAATATGAAAACAACCAAATAGCTCTGATACCACTAAAAGGTTTTCTGCAAATCTATGAACTAAAACCCTAAGTTCACATGCAACCTAAATTAGATCTATGTTTTTCTAACTTTGAACATATAAATAATTCCTAAAGGCCAATAGAAAAATTACTAAAGAAATAAATCAGAAAAACTAACCTTTAGATTTAATCTCGAAGCTAGCAGCACAAGTGTCCTGCCTCAAATGAGATCACACCGAGGGAGCTGGTAGGTAACGAAAATTCCAGAGAGATTAGGGTAAGTTGGCGCAGAAAAATAGGTACCCCAGGGTCCCTATTTATAGCCTCTAGCTGATGACCTGATAAGCCTTTAGAGATAAACCTTTTGAATTCAAATCAAGATAAACATTATCTTTTAATTCAAATCTATTTAATCTAATATATCATAATCGAAATTATATGTATCTAATATATAATTTTGCTGGTTAATCAGCCTGTTATATTTGTCACTTACTCAACTATTGAATAATTACAAACTAGCCCCTGCACCTTTAATTAATTAAATTAATCACCAAATTAATTCATATAGTTTCTAATTAATATATTATCACTTTAATATATTAATAAACTATTTATTTTATTTCTATTGATTTATTAATCATATAATAAATCAATCTTTCTCTCTCGTGGATTTTCTACCAAACCTCCAGCTATGAGGGCAACTCAAATGGACTTTGCTACTATTGATTAGGTAAATACAAATTATTAGTCATGCCTTAGACATCTAATCCAACAAAGATATCATAGCTTAACATACAATAATATACACACGTAACCACATAATAGCACGTATAGAAAGTGAAACTCACATGTCAACAAATAGAACTCGCAACATACCAAATACTTATACATTGGTTACTGAAAGGCATATCGGTCAATGGTCAATCTACAGATATGTTATAATTGATAAATAACCTAATGAAGTCCACTTAAAATTATGATTTGAGTCCAATATAATGAATACTTACTTAAAATGGCCTACTAAATTACAAAACTTCACGTGCTAGTTATTTTAATCCATCATATAAAACTTTCTAGCACAATTGTATATATTTATATCTCAAGTACCAAGTATAGGTAACATTTTGACGTAAAAATATAACCCTAACACTTGTTATACTCATTAAAACTCATTTGACCATTTAGCTTTTAAATTGTTAATCATTGGATAAAACTAAACAAATTTGTATTTAACATGGTAAGTAACCAATATTTGTTTAACACAATCCAAATCAACTCCTTTTTGGTTGATTCGATAAAACTAAACCCTACACCCCAAAACCCTAATTTCACCCTTTTAAAACAACATAATCTATCATGATTTGGGTTAGAAATCACATACCTTGATACTTATTGATTATCCATGAGGATTATTCTTCACATTTTCAAACCAAATCACCAAGAACAAAAACCCTAAAATTGGTAGTAACTTTGACCCGTTCCAGAAACACGTAGAAACCTCCAAAATAAGATCCCAACGGTTAGATTGAAGATTAATGACTCGTGAAGCTACCTTCTAAATTTAATTGTCATCCAACAGTTGACGAATGCGTACGAGCCATTCTCCCAGGACTGTGTAATCCTGACAAAAAATCCAAATTTATCTGTTCTCTCTCTCTCTCTCTCTCTCTTTTTTATCTCCATACTACTTATATAATCTATATTCGGGTTTTAACCCTAAAATCCCTTATTTATGAGACGCAATGGGCCTAATTAACTAAGTATGAGGTCTAATAAAGCTCATACATATAAGAGCTGATTAAAACAAGTATAACCACAACGAAACAAAAAGGAAGCCCAAATCCAACAAAAGCCTCTATGTTTCAAAAGTTTTTATTTAATTCCTTTGGTCACCATGAGACTTCAATAAACCTAATACAAAAATTATAATCGTTTCCGACTTAGTTATCATTTATTTCTAGAACAATTTTTGGGGTCTTATACGAATGAAGCGTTTCCAACTTGGGAGTGGCTGCCAAGATGAGCCAAAGGCTATTGCAGCGAATAGAAATTATCGTAGAATGTTAGACTATTACCCAAAATTTATGCATAGTGTGATTATTATCCTAAGGTGTGCCTATAAAAATATTTAGCATCGACTGAAAAACTAGAATTACTCCTCGTCCCTTTGGAAGCACCTTGATTATTATTACGATTTTTATTCCACTTATTGCTCTATTTTCTGGGTTGTGTGTGAAGGGTTTCTATGCAATCAATGAACACAAAATATTCCTAAGGTTCACATGCAACCTTAATAAGATCTATGTTTTCTTCTATGAAGATTAGAACTAAAAACCTAAATGATACAATTCAATTCTAAAGAAGAATTGGGAAAACCAACCTTTGATCTTATGATCCTTCAAGCAAGCAGCAAAAGAATCCTACCTCAAATGCAAGTCACACCCAAGTGATGGAAGAATCAGTCCAGCAGAGTAATTCCAGAGAGAGGGAGGCGTCGGATTTAGGGCATCCAGGGGGTTCCTTATATAGCCTCCTAGGGTTACACCTGAAACCCTAGAAAGCCTCCAAGTGGACAAGGCTTTTGGACACTTGGACCAGACTCCCCAAAACCCTAATAGGGTTTCGCCAAAACCCTGGAGGCTCCTCCAGGGTGGCGCCAACTTTGCCCTAGGTTTTTACCTGGCCAGTTATTCAACTATTGAATAAATGTCAAACCAGTCCCTGCACATTTTAATTAATTAATTTAATCACTGAATTAAATCCAATTAATTCTAGATTAAATCTTAATTAATTATTATAGTTTCTAATTAATATATTAACACTTAAATATATTAATAAACCATATATATATATATATATATATATATATATATATATATATATATATATATATATATATATATATATATTCTATTGATTTATTATACAATTAATAAATCAACTATTCTCTCTACTGAACTATATATCTATCCTCCATCTATGAGGGCAACTCAAATGGACTTTGCTTTTATTCATAAGATAAATACAATTATAAGTCATGGCTTAGACACCTAATCCAACAGTCTCCCACTTGGATAAGTCTATGACTTTAATTGTCTGAACTCTGACCTGGTCAGTTCTGTCGAAATATAAGTGATCTGATGATCCTCCGTCCAACATGATATTTTCAGACTCAAGACATGGACTAACATCAATCTTGGTCTGACACTCTGTTTCTCGATTTCTGATTTGCATATGACTTTAGAGACTACTAATTGAACACATCAATTTAGTCCTAGTTGGCCAACACTTTCAGTCAACTTCAAAATCATCGAGAGGCCTACAGATATCTGTTTCCCATCGGGTCAGGGGACGGATAAGTTTCGACTTATATGTCCATATCTTTTGCGGGTCCAAATACATACAACAATGCGTTTTATAACACCGACTTACTGGTGCGTTTTCGCATTGTCAATAAGCACTTGTATCGCAAATAACATATCATATCTCTCCACTTAAAGATCACCGGATATTATCGTCTTAACATTGCTCGTGATATAATCCATGAAGCAATCTGTTAAGCGCGGGTTTATCCAATACTCAAATCTCTATTTTCTAAGTACTCATGAACGTTGCAGCAGTCTTACTGCAATGTCTAACTCATTAGACAGTCTGCAACCAATTCATGACAGTCTTAGTTCATACTTACTTCCTAACAGTATGATCGACTGTGGAGTTTTAAATAATCTAATTATTAAGGAAGTTAAACATGCAAATATAGAAACACAGAAATAAACAATTGACAAAGGCAGTAACATTACTCATTTATAAATATCAATTATAAAATCACCGAGTCAATTACATTTATACTGTTACAAGTTTCTAATCTATCTAATTGCTAAAACTAATATCATCCTTCAATCCAATGCTCCGAGCATGCTGATTGTGCTTGATCCTATTCAGAGCCTTAGTCAAAGGATCTGCAGGATTGTCTTCTGATGATACTCGCTTAACCAGTAAGTGCCTTTCTTCTACTTGATGTCGAATGTAGTGGTACTTTCTTTCGATATGCCTGGACTTTCCATGGTCTCGCGGTTCCTTTGTCAAGGCGACCGCTTCCTTAGACGCTTCACTTGCTGCGATGTACTCTGATTCACACGTTGAATCAGCCACCGTTTCCTGCTTGGAACTTTTCCAAGTGACCGCTCCACCGTTCAAAAGAAATACCCAGCCCGACTGGGACCGTCCACTGTCCCTATCTGTCTGGAAGCTGGCATCTGTATATCCACTCACTTTTAACTCATCACTGCCACCAAGGACTAATACCATATTCTTTGTCCTTCGCAGATACTTGAGTATGTTCTTGACTGCAATCCAATGTGCTTTTCTAGGATTACCCTGGAACCGACTAACCATGCTTAGTGCATAGGATACGTCGGGACGAGTACATGTCATAGCGTACATGATCGACACTACTGCCGAAGCATAAGGCACCCGACTCATTTCAGCTATTTCCTCATCGGTACTCGGACTTTGAGTCTTACTCAATTTAGTATTACTTTGGATTGGTAACTCTCCCTTTTTGGAATTTTCCATGTTAAATCTCTTTAACACCTTTTCCAAATATGTACACTGGCTTAAACCTATCAATTTTCTCTTTCTATCTCTAAGTATTCTTATCCCGAGAATATAAGCCGCTTCCCTTAGGTCTTTCATGGCGAAACACTTCCCGAGCCAAGCCTTAACATTTTGCAAGGTCGGAATGTCGTTTCCCATGAGCAGTATGTCATCAACATACAGCACCAGGAAAGTGACTATACTCCCACTAGCCTTGACATATACATAGGACTCATCTTCACTCCTAGAGAAACCAAACTCTTTGACTTTCTCATGGAAGCAAAGATTCCAGCTGCGGGATGCTTGCTTCAACCCGTAGATTGATCTTTCAAGCTTTCATACTTTATCAGGGTGTTTTGTGTCTGCAAAACCTTCTGGCTGACTCATGTAAACATCTTCAGTCAGTTTCCCGTTAAGGAAAGCGGTTTTGACATCCATCTGCTAGATTTCATAATCATGAAATGCAGCTATGGCAAGCATTATCCTGATTGACATAATCTTGGCTACTGGTGAGAAGGTTTCATCATAGTCAACCCCCAGTGTTTGAGTGAATCCATTCGCAACCAGCCGAGCTTTATAAGTATGCACTTTTCCATCCATGTCGGTCTTCTTTTTGAAGATCCACTTGCATCCGACTGTCTTTCGACCCGGTACATTGTCAACCAAGTTCCAAACTTGATTGTCATACATGTACTTTATCTCGCTGTCCATTGACTCTTTCCATTTTGCAGACTCGGGGCCTGCCACTGCTTCACGGTAGTTAGCTGGCTCATCCAAATTAGTCAATGTACGATCACTGACTAACGTGTCTCCGTCCGAAGTAATATGGAAACCATAGAACTCGGGCGGCATACTAACTCTACCTGAACGCCTAAGGGGCAACGAAATGTCGGTGGGTCCAACAGGAACTTCTTCCTCATGTTGGTTGCTAGTTTCTGTTGGATTAGGTGTCTAAGCCATGACTAATAATTTGTATTTACCTAATTAATAGAAGCAAAGTCCATTTGGGTTGCCCTCATAGCTGGAGGCTTGGTAGAAAGTTCGGTAGAGAGAGAGGTTGGTTTATTATAGGATTAATAAATCAATAGAAATAAAAGATATGGTTTGTTAATATATTAAAGTGATAATATATTAATTAGAAACTATAGTGATTGATTAATAATTAATCAGAAATTAATTGGATTAATTTCTGTGGCATTAATTAGATCAATCAGGACGTCAGGGATTAAAGTCGTACAAATTCAATAGTTGAATTGCGGCGCGCGACGCGTCAATGTAAAGGCCGCGACGCGTGTACATATTCGTACGAATTCAATAGTTGAATTGCGGCACGCGGCGTGCAAACGATCTGGCCGCGGCGCGCGTACAGATAATCCGGAAAATGGGCTGCGGCTAGGGTTTTTAGCTTTACCCTTTGGTTCCCTATAAATAGGGAGCCCTAGACCTCATTATCAGTTGCTCAATTCTATTTTCTCTCTGGAATTTTCGTGACCTCCCTCTGGCTCCCTGGGTGTGATCTCATTTGAGGCAGGACACTTGTGTTCCTTAGCTTCAAGATTAAAACTAAAGGTTAGTTTTCTGATTTATTCTTTTAGTTAATTTTTGTTTGGCCTTTAGGAATTAGTTACATGTTCAAAGTAAGAAAACATAGATCTTTTCTAGGTTGCATGTGAACTTAGGTTATTTAGTTCATGGTTGCGGAAAACCTTTCAGTGGTATCAGAGCGTTTGGTTGTTTTCTTATTGAATGGCTGTAATAGTTTTCCTAATTAGGGTTTAAAGTTTATAAATCCTTTTTTGGCCTATATTTCGATTTTAGGGTTTAGGGTTTTTAAAACCCTAGCCTCTCCCTTCTTTTTCGATTTTCTGCTTAGGGTTTTGGAAGGTTTTCTATTTTTGGTAACTTTAATTGGTTAATTAAATGGATAACCTTAAACCCGGTTTGTTTGAATTCGATAATTAGTGGTTTAAGATAGGTTTAAATTGATTTGATTAATTTGGAAAAACCTATCTACATTTGAATTAATTTAATTAATTCTTTAATTAAAAGATAATTCAAGGGATTTAATTTAATTTTGATTTAATGGTTAAATTTCGAGAATTAAAGGATAAATCCTAAAATATTTTAAAAGGATTAAAATATCAAGATTTAATTAATTTAATTAATAGTTTAATTAAAAGATAAATTAAATCAAATTAAAGGTTTAATTTAATTTAAAATTTAATTGTTAAATTTCAGGAAATTAAAAGATAAACCAGGAATATTTTAAAAGATTTAAAATACATCTTATATATATTATTAAAGGTTAATACTATATGTATAAGATAAAATTGGTTAGTCAAATCGTTAGTAGGCCTCATTCACGAAACTGGTCTATAAAGTGGGTATAAGGAGACTGCCTATAAAATGGCGGTCTAATGGGTGTTCATTCTCACCCACCGCTCGCCTGATCAGTGGAGGGTCGTTAGCCGAACAGTTTTGATAGGACCGCTTAATCATTAAAAGTATAATGATCAAAGTACTAGAACCCGTACAAGAATTCCCAATCTAGTTACTTTAGAAAAAATGTGAATTTGATGCTAACCCATGAAATTGCACATTGCACTTTATGAAATGTTGGTGGAGCGTGTGTGGGTTACCGGCACACCAATGGGGGTTCATAAAGAGTGGCAATGGGTTTCTCAGGTGTTATCATTGTTGATGGAGCGTGTGTGGTTAACCGGCACATCAATTTGAGATGATAATGGACCCCGAGAGTACCAAGCTAATTTGCATGGTTATTCACACCCGGTTTGTGATCCTCGGCATCCCAGTCACAAACGGTGGGGCATATCCGAGATTAAACATGCCATTGAACAGTTCAATGAATCTCACAGATCTAGGAATTTCATAAGACTGAAATTGATAAAAGTTATCTACCTTAATGACCACTGTGTTGTGACTACGGCATCCCTCTTCACAGCATAGTTGGGGTATTTTGGATCCTAGCCTTGTTAAATAATATATATTGGGTAATTATTTAAAAGGATTAATTAAACGAATAAATTCAAATTTTATATATGTCTGAAGAAAATGTCATTCTCCTCCTTCTCCTCCTTCACCCATTTCTGAGAGCTTCAGAAAGCACCTGTTTAGTATGGTAAGGCTGACTGGCCTTGACTATATGATATGGTTTTGCAATTAGAGAATAGTTCTTAGTTTTGCTGGCGAACCATATCCGACTGAGTGTCCGCTCCCAAACATGGCATCACACAGCAGCTTGTGATGAGCATGACTCCTTGACTATTGAGTCCAAGGAAGTTCGTTGCCTTATGCTATTGATCATTGACCCCGAGTTCCGCAGGGATTTAGAATTCCTGGGGTCAGATAAGTTAGCACAGCTAGTTGAGGAAAGGTTCCGAGAACTGGTTGATAAAGGGAACGAACTAGGATCTTCAAAGAGCTTGAAGTTGCAAGCTTGAAGGAAGTAGCACCAGTTTGCATGTTCCCGAGATTGAGGGATACATAGGCGAACAGTATAAAACTGGTTTCCCTTTGGGATCGGGAGTTAAGCATTAGCTCAACTCGCTGATCTGTTCATCCAGATGAACAGAAAGGGTAACCGGATAAGACAATCGTGGAAGTGCATTCAATGTCGACTCTGTATGAATCGTTCATGGAGAAGCATAGTTCCATTAATTCAGCTGCTTCAGGATTGAGTCCAGTATTAAGGTGCATCAAGAAATGATCCAGATCGTCTGGACCGATTGTTCGATGTTTCAAACTGGGAATCCATAAGGTGGGACACAGTCACAGAAAGATTGGAAAAATGCTCTAAAGCCAAACTGTTTGGCAGACTCAGTAATATCTTAAAACTCATAATACCTGATCCTCATTTCCTTGATACAGGATGTGTTTCTCACATTTGCTCTGTATGCACGGACTCTGTAGGATGCGGGATGTTGTCGCACAGGAGCATATTCAGATTGGATATGGAGCTCGTGCATTTTTGGAGTTAAGCTAGATATTTGTTCTTGTTATTGGTTTATAGATACATTTAACATAGATTCGCATTGTACATTGTTCTGAGGATAATTCTGGTTTAATGAAATTTTTTTTTAAAAAAAATGGTTGTTTTAATTGTCCTCGAAATGTTGTGTGAATGTGTTAATGGCATAAATGGTAATAACTTGAATGTTGATACATCCAATGGGATTGGATTTGTAAATTGTGTTCTTTATGATTGTTAAAGTGAATTTTATGAGAATCACTTCAACCAAAGGTCCAGTTGGACAGGACTTTGGAATCATTTGACTTAGAGTCACATGATGAATTGAGTGCTTAATAAAATTAATTGTGGCAAGAAAGGAATCGCCCAAAGATCCAATGGATAGGATTTTGGAATCAGTTGACTTGGAGTCAGGTGATGATTGCATGTCTTGAACAATATTAACAAAGTCATAAATTTACATGGAACTGTAAAGGTATTAAGATTTTGAGCAACAGACACATAAGTTACTGTGTATTGCTCGAATCTTCGAACAGAACACGATTAGTTATGCTTCATGATATTTGCCAAATGGTTTGACAAATATGGCTTCGTTTATCGGAATAAGCAATTGATTGGAACTTTGAAGTGTTCAAAGATTTCAAAGGAAGCATAAGATCAATAGAACCTGAGTAACAACATAGACTGAGAAAATGTTTCACAGTTTATCCTCTTCCAAGAACACTAATGGTTATAATGTGTCTTAGGGATGATGGAGCATTGATCGAAATAGTTTTGATCCTCGGTGTATAAGATACACTGGATACATTTCCGACTAATATTTCAATGAATTGAATATTCAACCAGTCAGACCGTAGAAGCCATATTCCGACCACATCTTAGACTAAGTAGGTTATGTTGACACTGTCTGGAATGTAAAGCTGGGATCGTCCCACTAGTGCATAGAAAGTCCAGGGTCATGTAGCATTCGTCTGAATCTCATGACAAGCCTGAAACTGATCAGCAATGTCATTTCATTGGCCACTCCAGTTATCCTTTGAAAGAAGAGTACTTTTTGAAAGAACTCAAGTTCTAAGGAAACAGTGGGAGTAAGAATAATTCTGAATGAGTTCAGGGATTAGCCAAGTGAAAGAACCTTTAGTCACCATTGGGACTTGACCAGGAATTAGATTCCTGTTAAACCTGACATACCCTCTCTTCGCTTGACCAGTAGTTATTGTCACTGTCATAAGGAGTTATGATTTGGGTGATATACCGGGTAGTGGTAAAACACTAAAGATGGTACGGATAAGTAATCCGACTGCTGGAAGCATTGGTGAGCCCAGTTGCTGCCAAATAAGAGAACCTTACCGCGAGACACAGTCTATGTGACAGTTTGATTGATCTTTACAACTGGTCTAGGAACCAGTGGGAGTAATTGAATAATCGAAAGAAGGGAACATAGAAATGTACTTACAGAACATCTGGTTGAATGAGTCATCACTTGGAATCAAGCAATTGATTCTGAGAGAAGCACTCTCAATAGAAGATGTAATCCGAGAGGATTCTGCGTGGCATAGTGTGAGTCGTTAGTGGAGCGTGTGTGGTTTACCGGCACACTAATAGGGACTCACATAGAGCATGCCATTACAAAAGGTACATGGCCTCGGGATTCGTCCCATGGGCATCTCGCAAGAAAGGATATTAGGATTCTCAAAATAGGCCAAAAGGTTTGGATTTTGTGAATAGCCTGAAAGATTTCCTTTAATATGTCGGAAAGGTTTGGATTTCGGTTTCGCAAAATGTGCCATAAGTTCTGGATTTTGTGAATAGTCCGAAAGAGTCATATAACGGTGTCAAAGCCAGTGGGAGTATCGTTGTTATCTGCTATCATTGTATGTGGGTTACATAATGGTTCTAGGAAACGTCTCTTATCATTACAAAGTGTAATGACTTGGTGTTAAGAAACGGTTTGCTATGAAAGACTTTAAGAGATACAACATACTCAGGTGGTTGTGAACATCTATTAGATAGATCAGAACTCTGCCAATATGATCTTGATGAGATTCAAGATGCATAACCCCAGGAATGGAGTTTCCTGTCATTGCAAAGTGTAATGAATTGGCATGAAAGAAACAAAGAAGGTGCAGCATGCTCACGTAGTTCATAGACATCTATCAGATAGATGAGACTGACAGTATTGACTTAGCCGTTGAGAATATGATCTTGATGGGATTCAAGATGCATAAGAAAGAGTTCCTGAAAGGAAATGGTTTTCGGAAATCATGATACAAGGATTATTGGTAATCTTAGGATTCCGAAAGTGCTTGGAATGAGATTACATCAGGTTCCTCGAGCCTCTTGGACAAATCAGAAGTGTTATGAACATATCCTGATGACTTAATGCTTAGAGCATTGTAAGTTGGATTCAGGATATTGCCTGGCTGAGAATACTAAATGGATTTTTGAACAGACATGAGAAATCATTGGGAAATGATTAGGGTGATTGATTTGAAAGGGTTTTCAAATCGGTAATTGTTTACACCAGAACGTGGTGCTATAGGACTTCATGGTTAAAGAATTTCGTTGGTTTCTGATGGAGCGCGTGTGGGTCACCGGCACATCATGACACCTCGAAATTGTCTTAGGGTGTAGTCATGTGGACTAAAGACCCGAGAACCATGGGCAGTCACGGTACACATCACCGGAATGGAGTTGTGAGAGAGAATGACAAAATGACATATTGAGATATCATCGGAAGAGTATCCGATAGGATCATCTGCAATAAAGTGTATAAGTGTTAGACACTTGGATACATAGAAAGAGTGAAAATGTCATAGACATAGATATAAAAGGCTTGAATTGAAAGTTTAAAAGAGAATAAGAAACCGATAATAGTTATGATAAATCCGACTTGGTGATTACCTCGTGGAGACTTGGTAATTAGCAGGAGTAGCTGCCAGTCAGATTTTATGTTTCACTTTTGCATGTTTACTTCCTGAATAATTGGATTATTCAAATATCCACAGTCGTTCATACTCTTAGGGAGTAAGTATGAAGGAAGACTGTCATGAATTGGTTTGTAGATTGTCTAAGGAGTTAGACATAGCAATAAGATTGCTGCAACGTTCATGAGTACTTGGAAATGGAGATTTGAGTATTGGATAAACCCGCGCTCAATGGATTGCTTCATGGATTATATCACGAGCAATGTTGAGACGATAATATCTTATGGTCTTAAAGTGGAGAGATATGGGTTATAATTTGCAAGGCGGTTGTTCATTGATAGTACGAAACCGCATCGGTAACTCGGTGTTATAAAACGTGCTGTTGTGAGTGATTTGTCGGGTAAAAGATATAACATATTAGTCGAAGCTTATTCGTCCCTTGACCCAGACGGGAAACAGATATCTGTTGGCCACTCGATGATTTTGAAGTTGACTGAAGCGCTGGCCAGCCAGGACTGAATTGATTCGTTCAATTAGAAGTCTAAAAGTCATAAGAAAAATCGGAAATCGGGAAACAGTGTGTCAGACAAAGATTGATCTCAATCCATGTCTCATGTCTGAAAATATCTTGTTGGACGGAGGATCATCTGATCACTTATCTATGGACAGAACTGACTAGGTCAGAGTTCGGCAGCAGTTTCTAGGAAGCTGCAGGTTGCTGATTAATCAAAGGTTAAATTGGTAATTATAGTCATAGACTTATCCAAGTGGGAGACTGTTGGATTAGGTGTCTAAGCCATGACTAATAATTTGTATTTACCTAATTAATAGAAGCAAAGTCCATTTGGGTTGCCCTCATAGCTGGAGGCTTGGTAGAAAGTTCGGTAGAGAGAGAGGTTGGTTTATTATGGGATTAATAAATCAATAGAAATAAAAGATATGGTCTGTTAATATATTAAAGTGATAATATATTAATTAGAAACTATATTGATTGATTAATAATTAATCAGAAATTAATTGGATTAATCTCTGTGGCATTAATTAGATCAATCAGGACGTCAGGGATTAAAGTCGTACAAATTCAATTGTTGAATTGCGGCGCGCGGCGCGTCAATGTAAAGGCCGCGACGCGCGTACATATTCGTACGAATTCAATAGTTGAATTGCGGCGCGCGGCGCGCAAATGATCTGGCCGCGGCGCGCGTACAGATAATCCGGAAAATGGGCTGCGGCTAGGGTTTTTAGCTTTACCCTTTGGTTCCCTATAAATAGGGAGCCCTAGACCTCATTATCAGTTGCTCAATTCTATTTTCTCTCTGGAATTTTCGTGACCTCCCTCTGGCTCCCTGGGTGTGATCTCATTTGAGGCAGGACACTTGTGCTGCTTAGCTTCAAGATTAAAACTAAAGGTTAGTTTTCTGATTTATTTTTTTAGTTAATTTTTGTTTGGCCTTTAGGAATTAGTTACATGTTCAAAGTAAGAAAACATAGATCTTTTCTAGGTTGCATGTGAACTTAGGTTATTTAGTTCATGGTTGCGGAAAACCTTTCAGTTTCTTCCAAGGTTGTTTCATCGGGCGTCTCCTGAATTTCTTCGAGATCGATCGTACTCCCACTGTCCTCTTTGGATATGAGTTCTCTCTCTCGAAAGAACCCCCGTCTTGCTACAAAGACCACGTCCTCGCTCGGTATGTAGAACAAGTATCCAAAAGACTGTTTCGGGTATCCGATGAAGTAACACCTCTCACTTCTTTCTGAAAGCTTATCTGAAGTATCTCGTCTCACGAATGCTTCACAGCCCCAGAATTTGATGTGTGCCAACGAGGGAACTTTCCCTACCTACATCTCGTGTGGTGTTTTCGCAACCTTCTTGGTTGGGACAAGATTCAGGATATGGGCGGCAGTCTCTAAGGCATACCCCCAGAAATGGATTGGAAGTGAGGATCGACTCATCATGGAACGAACCATGTCCAACAAGGTTCGGTTTCACCTCTCAGCAACACCATTCAGCTGAGGTGTTCTTGGAGGCGACAACTGTGAAACAATTCCACATTCCTTGAGGTAATCGAGAAACTCGATACTAAGATACTCACCGCCTCTGTCGGATCTAAGCATCTTTATCTTTCTGCCCAATTGATTTTCTGCTTCATTGTTAAACTCTTTGAACTTTTCAAAGGTATCTGACTTATTCTTGATTAAGTAGATATACCCATATCTACTAAAATCGTCGGTAAAGGTCACATAGAACTGCGTGCCATCTTTAGTGGTTGTTCTGAAGGGACCACACACATCTGTGTGTATGACATCTAACAGACCTTCACTTCTTTCAAAGGAACCTTTGAATGGTGATTTTGTCATCTTGCCAAGTAAGCAAGATTCGCATACATCATCCGACCCGAGGTCGAATGATTCCAACACTCCATCCTTTTGGAGTTGGGCGATGCGTATCTTGTTTATATGGCCAAGGCGACAATGCCACAGACATGCCTTTTCTATACCGCTTGAAGCATCAATAGCTAATACATTTTTACCATAATTATCAACACACATAATAGATTCATACACTCCATCACAAGGCATAACATTAAATATGAAAACATTATTTTTGAAAACTGAAATTGAACCATTCAATTTATTAAACTCGTAATAAAAGCCTTGTTTAAACAATGCATGAAATGAAATTATGTTCTTTGCCATATCAGGCATATAGCAACAATTATGTAAATCTAATCTAACTCCACTACTCAGCATCAGTCCATAAACACCGATCTTGGTAACAGGTGACGTTCGCCTATTGCCCATGACCAGGTTCAGTCTGCCATGCTCTAGCTCCCTACTTTCCTCTAGGCCCTGCAAATCAGAACAGATATGAAAACCACATCCTGTATCAAGGACCCATGAACGGGAAAAAGATGAGTTATTAGATATAGAATACGTACCTGTCTGTGACGGTTTCACTTTACCGTCCTTGACGTCCTGCAGATACGTTATGCAGCTCCTCTTCCAATGACCCTTCTGCTTGCAGTAAAAGCAGTCGGCCTCTTTGGGATTCCGAACATGTGGAATTCCAGAAGACTTAACTTTCGGGGCACCGCTAGATGACCCGACGTGAGTCTTTTCCCTCCAGTTCTGCTTAGGAGGGCCTTTCTGTTTCTTTCCCTTTCCGGAGCCAATAACCAGGACAGGCGGGTTGACAGGGAACACAGCCTTTCCCTTCATCCCGTCCTCAGTCGTACGAAGCATGCGGTGTAACTCAGCTAGATTTGCTTGGTTGTTGTTCAAATGATACGCCAGTGTGAACTGGTCATAAGAACTGGGCAAGGAGTTTAGCACTATGTCAACTGCTAAATCCTCATGGACAGGCATCTCCAGCTTTCTAAGCCTTTCCACATAACCATGCATCCTCTGCACATGTGCACAGATGGACTCGCCCTCCTTGGGCTTGCTATTAGTGAAAGCTTTTACAACCTCACGCCTTTCGATGTGTTCTTGCTTGCGGAACCTTTCCGCGAGCTCTTTGTACATCTCGTAAGGCCAATAGTCCTCATAGATACGCTGCAATTCAGGGTTCATAGTAGCAATCATGATGCAAGCCACTTTGGTTGCATCATCATAATGTTTAGTGTACGCAGCGATTTCCTCGAGAGTGGCGGTTTTAGTATCCACATCAACAAGCTCGGTTTCCAGAACATACTCTTTATGTTCAAACCTTAAAGCCATTTTGATGTTGCGGATCCAGTCATTATAGTTGGTGCCGTCCAACGTCACCTTTGAGCATAATGACAGAATCGAGGTGACATTACTGGGGTTTGAGTGGGGAACGGATTGGTCAGAAGACATCTGAACAAGAAGAAGGTAGTTTTAATTAGATATGATAATAATAATAATCCTCATATTCACCCAAGAATAAATATAAGGCTAGGATCCTACAATAGCAATCTACAATACCGAAAAGGGATGCCGTAATCAATATTGTAAATTTTATAAGGTAGGCGAATGACGATTCAGCCAATTCCACTGCGGAAACATAATCATATTATAATAGAATTCCTAGTTTCTTTGAGATTTACCGAACTGTTCGATCGCATGTTTTAATCTCGGGAATGCCCCACTGTTTGTGACTGGGATACCGAGGATCACAAACCGGGTGTGAATAACCATGCAAATTGCTTGGTACTCTTGAAGTCAATTGTCATCTCAAATTAACGTGCCGGTTATCCACACACGCTCCGTTAACAATGACAAAATCAAGAAACCCATTGCGACTCTTTGCGGACCCCAGTTGGCGTGCCGGTAAACCACACACGCTCCACCAACGTTCCACAAAGTGCAATGTGCAATTTCATGGATTAGCACCAATTCACATTTTTAACCTAAAGTAACTAGATTGGGGTTTGTTTTAAGGTTCTAGTACTTTCAATTATAGCATTATACTTTTAAGAGGCTTAGCGGTTCTATCATACCCGTTCGGCTAACGACACTCGACTGACCAGGAGAGCGGTGGGTAAGAGTAGATACCCATTAGACTAACATTTTACAGTCAGTCGCCTTATACCCTCTTTATAGGACAGTTTTGTGAATGAGGCCTACTAACGGTAGACTAACCAATTTTTCTTATATATATTAAATTAACTTTTAATCATAAATATATATATATATATAAGATATATTTTAATCTCATTAAAATATTTTAGAATTAATTTTATCTTAATTTTCAAAAATTTTAACTAATTTTTTGAAAATTTTAATTAATTCTTTAAACCGATTTAATTGGTCTTTTAATTAATAAATTAATTAATATAATTAAATCTAGGTTACAGATTACCAAATTAATGAAATTAATTTATCTGTATTGGTCCTTGTGATTCTCGAAATTTACAGGCCAAACAAGAGGGGTTCAAGTTATTTCAATTGATCTTATTACCAAAAATAACAACACACAATTATGGCAAGCAAATCAAGCAATCTAAGCGGACCATTAGGGCATGGCGGCTAGGGTTAGGAAACCCTCGCCAAGCCGTCGACAATCAAGCCTCCCAAGAAGGTATTTTCGCAAAATACCTTGAGGCAAGAACAGATCTCATGCAGTTCAAATCAATTTACAAGAAAACAGCGTAAGCTCTGATACCACTGAAGGGTTTCTATGCAATCAATGAACACAAAATATTCCTAAGGTTCACATGCAACCCTAATAAGATCTATGTTTTCTTCTATGAAGATTAGAACTAAAAACCTAAAGGATACAATTCAATTCTAAAGAAGAATTAGGAAAACCAACCTTTGATCTTATGTTCCTTCAAGCAAGCAGCAAAAGAATCCTGCCTCAAATGCAAGTCACACCCAAGTGATGGAAGAATCAGTCCAGCAGAGTAATTCCAGAGAGAGGGAGGCATCGGATTTAGGGCATCCAGGGGGTTCCTTATATAGCCTCCTAGGGTTACACCTGAAACCCTAGAAAGCCTCCAAGTGGATAAGGCTTTTGGACACTTGGACCAGACTCCCCAAAACCCTAATAGAGTTTCGCCAAAACCCTGGAGGCTCCTCCAGGGTGGCGCCAACTTTGCCCTAGGTTTTTACCTGGCCAGTTATTCAACTATTGAATAAATGTCAAACCAGTCCATGCACCTTTTAATTAATTAATTTAATCACTGAATTAAATCCAATTAATTCTAGATTAAATCTTAATTAATTATTATAGTTTCTAATTAATATATTAACACTTAAATATATTAATAAACCATATATATATATATATATATATATATATATATATATATATATATATATATATATATATATATATATATATATATATATATATATATATATATATATATATATATATATATATATATATATATATTCTATTGATTTATTATACAATTAATAAATCAACTATTCTCTCTACTGAACTATATATCTATCCTCCATCTATGAGGGCAACCCAAATGGACTTTGCTTTTATTCATAAGATAAATACAATTATAAGTCATGGCTTAGACACCTAATCCAACAGTGTGGACACTGAGTAGAGAGCTGCGTAAGCGAGTTAAGGACATTCAATATTTTCTTCATGGGATTCGTGAAGCAAGAGCATGTTTTTGCCCCCAAGAAAAACAGGAATGGATCTGTATTAGTGATAACATCTACAATGCTATGATATGAGACGGGGGTAATTGACAGAAAATTGCATTACAAGTTCCACTTCGTTGATTAGAGAATCCACATCGCATAAAGCATCTGCAATATTATTTAGAGTGTGATAATAACTTGTAATCGATGATGCACCCTTCTTCTTATTTTAGAATTGATCTTGCTATTGAAGCATTCTTGACATTTTGTTGTTTAGAAAACAATCATCAAGCTTATACACATATCCTTGATGGCTCCTATAAATCCTTAGTGGTGCAATTAACGCTTGAGATTATTTGAAGAAGATTTTAGTCACACGTTGAACAAAACCATGACTTAGCACGTAAGACAATCGACTCCCAATCCTCATCATCATCACCTCATGGTTTGGACTTACATTGATATGACCAATAACTTTGGTGCCTTTGCAAATATCAAGAAATATCTGATGCCATAACCTGTATTTGGAGCCATCTATTGTTACCTTAAAACTAAATTGAGTATGCATATTTGTAACAACATACACAAGTTGGTAAGCAACATGCATAGAAATAGATGAGGCAGCCGAAGAGGACATGCTTCCCGAAAACAGAAAAAACGCATGAGATAAAAAACAAAACAGAAATCAGGATGCTTACCATAGTTAGAAGGATTGTAATAGTGTAGGGTAGTAATCCTTCGATCTAGAGTTGAGTGAGAGCAGCGGAAACTATGAGTAGGCGGTCGTCAATGCTTGAGGTTCAATGGTAGTGAGAAAAAAATCGACCGATAGAGGAGAGTACCGATGTGCCAGCTGACAGGTGTGGCGGTTCTTGGGCGGCCGGAAAAAAAAATTATGTATGGAACATAGGAATTGATACCATGTTGGATTGTGAAAATAATCGATACTCGATAGGGCTTGGGCTTGTGATCATGTATTCCATTCTATAAATAGTACAATCACTATATAATATTTACATAATATACCTTAAACTATAAGTGTAAAAATAAAACCAATACAAACTAACACCAATATAAATGAAAGATTATGAAACCGTGTCTAAGCAATATATATGGAACTCCAATTCCAAAGTCATGACGTTTGAATAGGTTAAACAACTTAAAGGTGAACTGGTATATATTTTAATGCTAGTAGGATTCAACGAAAGAACTATTCTGTTGCAAATTAGAAAAAAAAAAATGTTCATAAATAAGCATTTATGTCTAAAACCAAGCTTGGCATTTCCGCTTTTTAGACGAATGGACAATTTGTGATTAAAAGATAAAATGGCTACAAATTACTAATACGATGATTTGCAGTTGTTGTACCAACAATAGCTATGAACGAAGAAGAAAGTTACGGCAATAACTGTTTCTTTAATATGATCCGTATATTCCATATTTGTCTTGTGATATATGGTTCAAAGTAACTATTTAATTATTATTTAAACATTTAATATACGTCATCCTTGGACATATGTACCACATTAGTCTTGCTAGTACTTTTGAATTCACAGGAAATATGCATCAGATTTCTTAATTTTATATTTTAATGTCATTATTTTCTTATGACTTTTTATATGTTATCGAAAGACTACAATTATTTAGGCCATTTAAGGTGGGTGTTTACATGAATCTCTAAGAACAACGAAACAACCCATATATGTCATATACATTATTAATTCAAAAGAAACCCTTGTAGCGTCTTATAATTATAACAATAGTTAACCTATGCATAAAATGATTTAGGTCAAATCTAATTAAAATATTTTAGGTGTTTTACAGTAAGCCAAAATGAAAAAAAAATATTGTAACTTGCTTTTAACATAAAGGGGACGAATTTTTGGCTCAAGGAATGGGTAGAGTATATGAACACACATGGGATGTGGGCGTAATATATAATGGAGGATAGGTGGAAAGGTAAAAATAAGGACCCATAATGAGTAAATAAGTTAATTCCTTATTTAATGTTTTAAACATGCCATCCTATATGTTTAAATTAGTTGACAAACACACAACCCATAATGGGTAAATAAGTTAATTCCTTATTTAATGTTTTAAGCATGCCATCGTATATGTTTAAAATAGACGAAATCTCGCGCGTTGCGTAGGTTAAAATTTGTCATTAACATTATTTATAAAATAATAATTCTTCCACAAAATTGTTATATAAACTTGTAACTACTTTGAATAATAAACATCTATTGCAATCACAATACTCAATAGCCGTTACCCGCGACTTGCGCTTGAGTAAAGTTAAATATAATTCTCAATTTATTGTTACTTTTCTATTTTTATTATTAACTAACTAGACGTAAGCCCGCACGTTGCGCAGGAATATAATTAAATGTTAAAAAATATTGAGAGACATATGATGTTTAAAATAACAAATTCAATGCAATATGTCATTTTCAATAATTTATTAGCTTATAGAAAAATTTATGTTACTTTTTAACTTAATAACTTTAGATGAAAACATTTTTTTTTACTAATAATCGGGTTAAAATGAGATGTTATTATTAAGAATGATGAAATACATAACCAATGGAGAAATATATAACAAAGAAGTATTATATATGGTAAATCACGTGATGAGAATAACATTTACCTGTTTAATGGACCTATACCGGCGAACATTATATTTTGATGTAAAAAGTAAATTTTAATAAGGTAAAAACAATATTGTGTCCTCACAATAAAAAAAATACAAAATTGTATATTAAAAAAATATTATGGCATCATAATAGAAAACTAAAATTTTGTAGGTTAAAACAATATTATATCCTTACTATGTCTTAAATATATTAGTATAATTAATTTCGCTTCTCTAGTTGATGTGTGATAAGATATCAAATAGTAAATTCCTTTGAAACTTTGATTAAAAAATGTCTTTATCATGAAATGACAACTAATTAATATTATAGGCTTTAAAATCCATATAATAATCCTGATTGTTGGATAAAAAAAACAAATAAATTGTATTATATAAGGTAAAGAATAAATGTTAGATTGATGTGTGAAGATTGTGTGTGACAAATACAATAAAATTCAAATTAATGTGGTAAAAGATACATTAGTTATATTTAACCATATTGTTTTGAATGGTCTATTTTATAAGAGATATATATACAATATACAATATACAATATACAGATAAAGATTTAAATATAAAAAATAGATATAAGATAGTTCAAATGTCTATTATTAAAAATTTATATGCATATATTTCGTATGAATCGAAAAAATGTTTTCGACAATGCCACTTTTATACAAACGACATATTAAACTTGTAACATAATCGGGGTTTTAATACTTTAAGAAATTTAAATCTTCATTTTTTAAGTTTCAATATTTATGCAAACTCAAACCAAATATTAGAGCCATTTAAAACTTTGAGATGAAAACATACTTTTATGATAAAATGACCACTTTATAGCAGTGTTGTAAAAGTCGGCCTAGGCGGCCGCCTAGGCGGGCGGGTTCTGCCTACGATTAGTGGTAGGCGGTCAAGCTAGGCAGATTTGGTCAACGGCGGTCAAAATCGGGTTTAGGCGGGCCTAGGAGGGTCTGGGCGGGTCTAGGCGGCAAAATTTTCAATTTTTCAAATTTCAAAATTCTAAAATTTTCAAAAATTTTCAAAAACTATCAAATTCTAAAAACAAACAAATTTTTAAATTTTTAAAATTTAAATTTAGAAAATGTTATTAACTATGATAATCGGTTGCTAAGTTACAATTATCGATAATTAAAATGATAAAAAATGTCATTAATGAGTCTAAACATTTTGATGTTTGATGACTTACATATTTAAACACTTTGATTTGCAAATTTTTATACTTATTTATTCATTTTTTAGGGATATAGGTAATATCTAAATTTTAAAAAATAAATTTTGTTACAATTAATACTCCCCGCCTAGGCGCCGACTAGTCCTCGCCTAGACCGACTAGTCCTAGGCCCCAGTCGACCGCCCGCCTACCGCCTAGCGACTTCTACAACCTTGCTTTATAGATTTTGAAAGCCATATTATGATCAAGATTTATGTCTAATGGGAGCAAATGAGTGGTATTATATAAGGGATAGATGAAATGTAGGATAGATGTAAGAACCCGCGAAAAAGTTGTAAAAGGGTAAAACGGTCTTTTGACACGTTATAAAACTATTATGTAAAATAATATGTATTCGTGAAATAATAATATAAGAAATAAGAGTTTATGTGAAATTTGGAGTTTTTATCGCGTGAATAGTAAAACTTGACCAAAAAGGGCAAAATGGTCATTCAACATGGAAATGACCAAAATGTCAAGAAAATGTCAAGTTAGTAGTTAATGGAACTTAGTTAGTAAATATATGAACTTTTGGACCACTTTTGAACAAAAGGAAGAAGTTAGGACCAAAATGCAAAGTTTTTATAAACATTTAATTTTATATGTTATATAATAATTATTCCCTATCATATGAGAAATCAGTTGAGAGGATTCTAGAGAGCACGAGAGAGAGCTAGAGAGAAGAAGCTTGGAAAATTCAGCAAAGGAATCAAGAATCCAACCTTGGAATTAGAGATTCCAAGCTTTGAAAGGTAAGGTTTCCTTAGTTCTAACCTAGTTCTTGGGTGTGTTCTTGATTTGGTCTTTGGAAGAAATTGAAACTGCAAATTTCAGTTATAAATCATGTGGGTTAAGTAGGTAATACTTCCAATAAGTCATTAGTTAAGAACTTAACTCAAAAAAACATGGAAGTAGATTGCTATTCTTGAGAATTTTCAAGTTTGGTCAAGAACTTTAATTCTTGTACTTGATTGATTGAAACGATTTTAATAGCTTAAAACCTTGTACTAATGGAGGGTTTTAGTCAAGGAACAAACCCCATACGATTAAGAACAGAAATAAGTGCTCAATGGGTGAAAACTGCGCGCTACAGTGCACAAATCGCGACTGATCAGGACACTGCCCAGGCGCTAAGCGCAGTGCGCCCAGTATCAGGGCGGGGTGCGCCCAAGCGCAGTGCGCCCAACCCTGGCGCAGTGCGCCTCCAGACAGGGACCAAAAATGTTAAAAACCATAAAGGTCAGAAACCATAGTTAGGCATGTCCGTTTGGTCTGAAATTTTAGCCATAAACCTAAAATGGTATACGAACATGTCGGGAATTGTCAAATCTGTAATCCGACCTTGCGGAAAAGTCACTGTAGCGGCAGTGGCTAAACTTCATATTTATGCCAAAACTTGATTTTTGGAATTTGAGCTAGACTTGTCCAATGAACTCTAAATTTGAAACACAAGTCTAATATGGCCTAAGATTTCATAGAAAAGTGTCGGAACTGAAATACGACCCCTCGGGGGTACTGTAGCAAAGTACGTGTATTTCGGAGAAAACTATAAAACGAGTTTATTAATGGTTATACATTTATTATAACCTAGAGTTGAGACGTATGAGGCTTTAGAACTATAGAATTAATTATATTGAGTATTTATATACTACTTGTATAGGTGGTGCTTCGAACGTTATTGAGCACGGGAAAGGAAAAGGAATACGAGAAGCTTAGAGACTTGTAATTACACCAAGGTGAGTTTTATGAGGATTTTCTATAGTACATAGCAAAATGATATTTTCAGAAAATGAGATTTCCTAATACTTTTAAGTACTAAAGTTGGAAACAGTTTTAAAGTAGCTCTATACAAGAGCTAAGTGTTTTAAAGCAGATTTTTAAAGCAGTATAGTTTATAAAGTATATTGAAAGAAGTTTCTTGTGTGAACTAAGATGTCAAAACTAGTTTTTGAAAGTATTTTCAGTAAAGAGTTATAAAATGTTTGAGTATGAGTTGTTTATAAATTGTGTCACATTTTGACCAATTTGAGATGTAATGAGATAAGTATTAAAGAAAGAAAGAAGTAAGAGCTAGTTGTCCGGACTAGGATCACCCACATAATCGGGGGATCAGAAGACACTACTGGGATGGTACCTCCCGTCGCGAAGTAGTTGTCTAGCTTAGTATACCCTTGTGCTTGAATCTGTTCCAAGTCAGAAAGGGGAGACAGAATGAGCATAACCGAGCGGACAGATCTGTTCTGTCCCGCGAGGGGAGCTAGTTGGATGAATTAAAATAACTTAATTCATGAGTTTCAGTTGGTCACAAGAAAATGAGAAAGAAAGCAGTTTTGAGAAAGAAAGTATTTTTATTAAAGCTTGAAAGTAAAGAAGAAAAGATATTTTGAGATTTATGTTATAAATCAGTTTTGAGCAGTTTACTTGTAATATTTCAAGTTTTGAACAGAAAGGTTTTTGGGTCTAAACCCATATTACTCACGAGACTTTATGTCTCACGTATACTATTTTTAAATGCTATGTACTTAGGTGAAAGGAGCGGAGGTTGCAGTTGGGACCAGTTTACATACTGTAAGTTTAAATTATGGTTGTCTGTATTGAGTCTGTAATACCCCCGGAGTTTAAGTTTGTAAAATAAAAAAAAAAATTAAGTGGCTACTTTATAGTCACGAGTTGTAAAATATGTTTGTAACGTAAACTGTATTTGTACTTAAATTTGGTTTAAGAAAAAGGGGTGTTACAGTTTTGGTATCAGAGCCATAGTTTAAGGGAATTAGGTTGGAATACCATCCTAGGCTTAAACTAGCAAGAGTAGTAGTAAGGTGCCTTAGTAATATAGAGGTACACTTAGACTTATAGAAGTTATAAAGTGAGTATGATTGCTACTAAAAATGCAGTCAAGATAGGGAGATAATATGTTACCGCTTTCAAAATACTATATAGAATTGCGTATTAAACAGATATTGTATTCATCTATATAGTAATGGAAGGCGGAAGACAAGCTGACAGGGGTGAGGGCAGTCACACTTCTTCAAGAGGAAGTGGACCACATGTTATTCGAAATGATGAGGCCGAGCCAGGGGTGAGGGCAGTCACACTTCTTCAAGAGGAAGTGGACCACATGTTATTCGAAATGATGAGGCCGAGCCAAACCCACCACCACAACCTGTCACTATGGAAGCAATTCAGTACCTAATCAATAACTTACAAAATGAACTGAAGCAAGATGTGCATAACATAATAGACAGCCGAATGGGTGAACCTAGTGCCCAATCATCACAAGAAGTCTCCAAAAAGACGACTGAGGAAGAGGTTGGTGGAGGGAATAAGAAGGAAGAAAAGGGCTGTTCTTTTAAGTCCTTTATGGCTTGCAAACCGCCCGAATACCATGGCAGTTTTGAGCCGAAGGTAACAATGCGATGGGTCCGAGAGATCGAACAAGTGATGCAAGCTAGTAAATGTGGAGAAAAAGACCAAGTCAACTACGCCTCCCGGCAGCTGAAGGATGATGCTTTGGTGTGGTGGAACACCAAATACGAGAGTTTGGGTAAAGATGTTGTATATGGCTGGTCATGGGCGGAGTTTGTCTCGTGTCTCAAAGATAAATTCTGTCCCACGAGAGATCTAGAGAAGATGAACGAAGATTTCTTGACGATAAAGAAAGGAGACTTAACGGTTGACGAATATACAAAGAAGTTTTGTGACATGCTGCCTTTTGTGGGAGAATCCTACCCTAGTGAGCGATCCCGAATTAACCGCTATGTCCGGGGTTTGCCATGGAATTATGAGTTAGAAGTAAAGAAAGCTGAAACTTTAGATGGGGCGATCAATGCTGCCCGAACCGTGGAGGATGTTGGAAAACGAAGAAAGGAGGAAGGACCTGGCTTTAGTGACAAGAGGAAGACAGTTAGTAACAGTGGGAACATAAAGAAGAAAGGAAAGATAAGTTCAAGTCAGAGTCGACAGGGAAGCGTAAAAAGGTGTGAGAAATGTGGGAAAGAACACGGTGGCGAGTGCCGAGCGGGATCAAACGCCTGTTTTAATTGTGGTGGACTCGGTCACAAAGCGAAAGACTGCAAAGCCAAGAAAGCCAGTGAAGTGGAGTGCTTCTCATGCCATCAGATGGGGCACTATAGTTTCAACTGCCCAAACAAGGGAGGAGAAACTATGGTGTCAACAGCTCAGAAAAAGGCTGAGCCCCAGAAGGTGAAGACTCGAGCTTTTCAGATCACCAGGGAAGAAGCGAGGGAGACGCACGATGTGGTCTCAGGTATACTACTGATCAACTCGACACCTGCATATGTGTTGTTTGATTCTGGTTCTACATATTCATTCGTGTCCCATGGATTTGGAGCCCGATTGAGAGTCCCGTTAGAATTGTTAGACATGGTTTTTGAAGTGGAAGTAGCAGATGGAAAGTTTGTCGAAGTTCAGCACATGTACCGAGATTGTGAACTTGATATCAATGGCAAGAAGTTCCGACTTAATCTTCTTCCCATTGGAATTAAGTCCTTTGATGTGATAATTGGAATGGATTGGCTTGGTGCAAATGATGCGAAGATAGCTTGTGGTCAGAAGAGGGTGTCTGTTAAAACCTTAGGAGCTAAAGTGTACGTATATGGAGAAAGAAGCAAGCATGTGCCAAGTCTCATTAGTGTGGCAAAAGCCCGAAGGTGTATCAGAAAAGGATGCGTATCTTTTCTGGCCTATGTGATGACTGAAGACAAATTAAAACAGACGTATAAAGACATAGAAGTAGTAAAAGAATTCCCAGAAGTTTTCCCAGATGAATTACCAGGCTTGCCACCAGAGAGACAGGTTGAATTCCGGATAGATCTTGTTCCAGGGGCTTCCCCAATAGCCCGAGCACCGTACCGGTTAGCACCAACAGAGATGCGGGAATTAATGTCCCAGTTGCAGGAGTTACTAGATAAAGGCTTCATCAGGCCTAGTTCTTCTCCGTGGGGTGCTCCAGTTCTGTTTGTAAAGAAGAAGGATGGATCAATGCGAATGTGCATTGACTACAGAGAATTGAACAAGATTACTATCAAGAACCGTTACCCGTTGCCTAGAATAGATGATTTGTTCGACCAGTTGCAAGGAGCAGATTACTTCTCAAAAATTGATTTGAGATCTGGATATCACCAAGTCAGGGTAAAAGAAAGTGATGTAGAGAAGACAGCGTTCCGTACCCGATACGGGCATTACGAGTTCTTAGTGATGCCATTCGGTCTTACCAATGCTCCAGCGGTTTTTATGGACTTAATGAATCGGGTCTGTAAACCGTTCCTAGACCGATTTGTTATAGTGTTCATTGATGACATACTGATATACTCAAAGAATAAAGAAGAACATGCGAGTCATTTGCGAGCAGTGCTTGAAACCTTGAAGCGAGAACAGCTATATGCAAAGTTCTCCAAGTGCGAGTTTTGGATGCGAGAAGTACAGTTCCTTGGTCATGTTGTGTCTATCCAAGGTATAAAAGTTGATCCAGCAAAAGTTGAAGCAGTGATGAAATGGGAGCCACCCAAGACGCCAACAGAAGTTAGAAGTTTTCTCGGTCTTGCCAGGTATTACCGGAGATTTATTCAAGATTTCTCCTGTATAGTTGTGCCACTTACACGATTAACCCGGAAAGAAGAGAAATTCAGATGGCAAGAGGAACAAGAAAGAGCCTTCGCTACATTGAAAGAGAAGTTGTGTAACGCGCCTGTCCTCACGTTACCAGATGGGACAGAAGACTTTGAAGTATACAACGATGCCTCGCATCGGGGACTTGGCTGTGTATTGATGCAGAGAGGAAAGGTTATAGCATACGCTTCCAGACAGTTGAAAGATCCAGAGAAAAAGTACACAACCCACAATCTAGAACTTGCAGCGATCGTATTTGCCTTGAAGATTTGGAGACATTACTTGTATGGTACAAAGTGCAAGCTATTCACCGATCACAAGAGTTTGCAGTATGTGTTCACTCAAAAAGAGTTGAACATGAGACAGAGCAGATGGCTAGAGCTGATCAGTGACTATGATTACGACATTGTATACCATCCGGGTAAAGCAAATGTAGTAGCAGATGCATTAAGTAGAAAAGCTCCTGAGAAAAGAATCAAGGCAAGATCAATGCGCATAGAACTGGTGTCCAGTATCATAGAACAGATTAAAGCAGCTCAGCAGAAAGTTGAAGAAAGTGGAGACTTAAAAGCTGAAAAGCTAGGAAAAGACCTTCAGTTTGAGACCAATAGTCAAGGATTAAAGACCTACAGAAACCGCATTTGGATACCGAAAGCAGGAGGATTGAGAAAGCTGATTCTAGAAGAGTCGCATAAGTCAAAGTATTCCATACATCCAGGGAGTACCAAGACTTATCAAGATTTGAAAAGACAGTATTGGTGGCCTGGAATGAAGAAGAGGATAGCTAAGTATATCTCCAAGTGTGTTATATGTGCACAAGTCAAGGCGGAACATCAAGTCCCGCATGGGGATGCTCAGTCATTGCATATCCCAGCCGGAAAGTGGGAAGATGTAACCATGGACTTGATTGTCGGGTTACCGAGAACGAGAAGAGGTTATGATAGCATATGGGTCATAGTAGATCGGTTGACCAAAAGTGCACTATGTCTAGCCATAAAAGAAACTACTCCATTGGAGTAGTTAGCCCAGTTGTATACAGATGAAGTGTTAAGAAGATATGGTGCACCGTTGTCTATCGTGTCAGACAGAGACCCCAGATTTACCTCTAACTTTTGGAGAGCTTTACAAGATAAAATGGGGACGAGAATTCAGCTAAGTACAGCGTATCATCCACAAACGGATGGTCAGAGTGAACGAACGATCCAGACATTAGAAGATATGCTACGGTCATGCGTGATGGAATTTGGAGGCAGTTGGGATGAACACCTGCCATTAGTGGAGTTTGCATACAACAACAGCTACCATTCTAGCATTAAAATGCCACCTTTTGAGGCATTGTATGGTAGAAAGTGTAGAACTCCTTTATGCTGGTTGGAGGCGGGTGAAACAAAGCTTACAGGGCCAGAGATTGTTAGAGTAACTAATGAGAAGATTGGAGTAATTCAAGCCAATATGAAAGCAGCACAAGATCGGCAAAAGAGCTACTCAAATCTAAAGAAGAGACCGTATGACTTACAAGAAGGAGATTGGGTGATGATAAAAGTGTCGCCATGGAAAGGAGTGGTCAGATTTGGCAAGAGAGGAAAGCTGAGTCCAAGATACATTGGACCTTTTAGAATCCTGAAGAGAGTTGGGTTACAAGCGTTCAAGATAGAGTTACCACCCGAACTCAGTGGAATACATGATACCTTTCATGTATGCTACTTGAAAAAGTACTTTGGTAAAGAAGAGTTAGTAATACCGTATACTGACCTGAGGGTGGAGACTCCTAGCAAACTGATTGAGGAACCCGAAGCCATCCTAGAAATGCAGACTAAGAAGCTAAGGAACAAGGAGATTGACCTTGTACTAGTCAAGTGGAAGCACCCGTTAGGGTCAAACCTAACTTGGGAGACGCTAGAAGAAATGAAGAGAAGATATCCGAATTTCACAAACTACGAAAAGATTCCGAGGACGGAATCCGCTTAAGGAGGGGTGACTGTAAGAACCCACAAAAAAGTTGTAAAAGGGTAAAACGGTCTTTTGACACGTTATAAAACTATTATGTAAAATAATATGTATTCGTGAAATAATAATATAAGAAATAAGAGTTTATGTGAAATTTGGAGTTTTTATCGCGTGAATAGTAAAACTTGACCAAAAAGGGCAAAATGGTCATTCAACATGGAAATGACCAAAATGTCAAGAAAATGTCAAGTTAGTAGTTAATGGAACTTACTTAGTAAATATATGAACTTTTGGACCACTTTTGAACAAAAGGAAGAAGTTAGGACCAAAATGCAAAGTTTTTATAAACATTTAATTATATATGTTATATAATAATTATTCCCTATCATATGAGAAATCAGTTGAGAGGATTCTAGAGAGCACGAGAGAGAGCTAGAGAGAAGAAGCTTGGAAAATTCAGCAAAGGAATCAAGAATCCAACCTTGGAATTAGAGATTCCAAGCTTTGAAAGGTAAGGTTTCCTTAGTTCTAACCTAGTTCTTGGGTGTGTTCTTGATTTGGTCTTTGGAAGAAATTGAAACTGCAAATTTCAGTTATAAATCATGTGGGTTAAGTAGCTAATACTTCCAATAAGTCATTAGTTAAGAACTTAACTCAAAAAAACATGGAAGTAGATTGCTATTCTTGAGAATTTTCAAGTTTGGTCAAGAACTTTAATTCTTGTACTTGATTGCTTGAAACGATTTTAATAGCTTAAAACCTTGTACTAATGGAGGGTTTTAGTCAAGGAACAAACCCCATACGATTAAGAACAGAAATAAGTGCTCAATGGGTGAAAACTGCGCGCTACAGTGCACAAATCGCGACTGATCAGGATACTGCCCAGGCGCTAGGCGCAGTGCGCCCAGTATCAAGGCGGGGTGCGCCCAGGCGCAGTGCGCCCAACCCTGGCGCAGTGCGCCTCCAGACAGGGACCAAAAATGTTAAAAACCATAAAGGTCAGAAACCATAGCTAGGCATGTCCGTTTGGTCTGAAATTTTAGCCATAAACCTAAAATGGTATAAGAACATGTCGGGAATTGTCAAATCCGTAATACGACCTTGCGGAAAAGTCACTGTAGCGGCAGTGGCTAAACTTCATATTTATGCCAAAACTTGATTTTTGGAATTTGAGCTAGACTTGTCCAATGAACTCTAAATTTGAAACACAAGTCTAATATGGCCTAAGATTTCATGGAAAAGTGTCGGAACTGAAATACGACCCCTCGGGGGTACTGTAGCAAAGTACGCGTATTTCGGAGAAAACTATAAAACGAGTTTATTAATGGTTATACATTTATTATAACCTAGAGTTGAGACGTATGAGGCTTTAGAACTATAGAATTAATTATATTGAGTATTTATATACTACTTGTATAGGTGGTGCTTCGAACGTTATTGAGCACGGGAAAGGAAAAGGAATACGAGAAGCTTAGAGACTTGTAATTACACCAAGGTGAGTTTTATGAGGATTTTCTATAGTACATAGAAAAATGATATTTTCAGAAAATGAGATTTCCTAATACTTTTAAGTACTAAAGTTGGAAACAGTTTTAAAGTAGCTCTATACAAGAGCTAAGTGTTTTAAAGCAGATTTTTAAAGCAGTATAGTTTATAAAGTATGTTGAAAAAAGTTCCTTGTGTGAACTAAGATGTCAAAACCAGTTTTTGAAAGTATTTTCAGTAAAGAGTTATAAAATGTTTGAGTATGAGTTGTTTATAAATTGTGTCACATTTTGACCAATTTGAGATGTAATGAGATAAGTATTAAAGAAAGAAAGAAGTAAGATCCAGTTGTCCAGACTAGGATCACCCACATAATCGGGGGATCAGAAGACACTACTAGGATGGTACCTCCCGTCGCGAAGTAGTTGTCTAGCTTAGTATACCCTTGTGCTTGAATCTGTTCCAAGTCACAAAGGGGAGACAGAATGAGCATAACCGAGCGGACAGATATGTTCTGTCCCGCGAGGGGAGCTAGTTGGATGAATTAAAATAACTTAATTCATGAGTTTCAGTTGGTCACAAGAAAATGAGAAAGAAAGCAGTTTTGAGAAAGAAAGTATTTTTATTAAAGCTTGAAAGTAAAGAAGAAAAGATATTTTGAGATTTATGTTATAAATCAGTTTTGAGCAGTTTACTTGTAATATTTCAAGTTTTGAACAGAAAGGTTTTTGGGTCTAAACCCATATTACTCACGAGACTTTATGTCTCACGTATACTATTTTTAAATGCTATGTACTTAGGTGAAAGGAGCGGAGGTTGCAGTTGGGACCAGTTTACATACTGTAAGTTTAAATTATGGTTGTCTGTATTGAGTATGTAATACCCCTGGAGTTTAAGTTTGTAAAATAAAAAAAAAATTTAAGTGGCTACTTTATAGTCACAAGTTGTAAAATATGTTTGTAACGTAAACTGTATTTGTACTTAAATTTGGTTTAAGAAAAAGGGGTGTTACAATAGATGTATGAAACAATGTGGGACGAATGAAAAATATTCAAATTAACGTGGTAAATTATAAACAATTTATCTTGAACTACATTGTTTAAAAGGTATATATATAAATATATAGATATATAGATTTAACTATTTTGAAAATAGTCTTTGAATATATTTGTAAGTTTATATGATTTTAAATACTTTTAAAAGTTATAATTTCATTAATAAGTAGTAAGTTTTATTTTTTGCGCTTTTTTAACAATAATTAACCAATTTATAATCATTATTAGGGAGAAATTGAAAAGTCATGGGAGTTTCAAATCAATATGGTGCAAGTATTTATGCTTATTTTATAAGATATATAGATATAGATTTAAATATTACTTGTTTTACCATCTTTTTTGTTTCTATCATAATAATTATTTAAAATAACGACCATTTTTTTAAGGTAATGTAATATAAATTATAATTTTATGTTACTATATATTATTACTATCGTCAATTAAGTTAAAACCGGTTATTATTATTAAGTTGTTGTGGAATACTTTTAAAAACCACTTGTTATCATTAAAAAGTTATAAAATTTTAAAGTTTAGGTAGAAAGTTTTATTTTATTTTTAATTATATTACAATGATAAATGAACTCTGAGTCATTACTAAAAGAACAATTAAAAAGTTGTGTGTATTTCAAATCAATATGATGCACATCTTTAATAAATTGTTAGTTACATCCACAATGATGAAACTCAATCAAACAATCATATATGATATTTCAAAATAATATTGTACATCTTCAATGAATTGTTACTTAAATGCATTGAATTTTTATTAATATTGCAACCCTTCAAATTCCAAATAAGAGTTATTTAGCATTAAAATGGTACAATGAAGAGGTTTTTCTACTTATGGTGTTGAATTGATACTTATGGTACTTAATTAAATAGGATTGAAATATTTAAATTGTATTTGGTAAATTAAATAAATAACATGATCATCTAATATATGTTATTATGTTATATTTGAACATTTACATTTGAATATTTCTAATGCCAATAAAACTAATAATATGTTAGTTCTACCTTTTTGAAACTTTTATTATAGATTATTTTTGCATAATTGTTTCAAAGTAAAGTTTCAAACCATGTGTTCTAGAATATGATTATCGAATGAATGTGTGAGAAGTTATTTGACAGTAAGGAATTTCTAAGTCTTTAATGTATTTCATTGTAGGAAATGTGTTTATATTTTTTTCATTAGTATATAATAAATCAACAATCTAAAAAAATATATCATATCAATTTTTAAAAACATTGGAACTAATATATTATATAAAAACCTACTACTCATTATTATAAACTCAATTATAATATTTATAAGTATACATGTATTTGTTTATTGATTTATATGAATGTATTCATGAAGACTTTGCATTTTTATGAATCAAAATACTTGAGAAACACAAATGAGTTCTTCTTTAATTAATATTATTTCACGATTGTAGGTTAGTATACATATACATTCATTGTTTTATATTGTTGTACATTATTTTTTAAGCTTAAGGTCGTGTAACATATATGCATATGAGATGTATTCATTATCAACAAATACTTAGAATATAATAGAAAAAACACAAACTAATAATTACGATTTAAAAATTACAATATATTTTTATTTTCTATATTTTTATATTATATTGAAATTGGACATCGTTTCATGTTGTCATATTATTACAATTATATATATGCGTAAAATAATCATCAATAAAATAATTATACTTTTCTAATTATATTAGTTATACACCCAACGCCGAAATTCAATCAAACAATTATATAGGATATTACAAATAAAAACATATATCTTCAACATATTGTAACAAATAAATTGAAATATAATCATTTTTTTCTCTTGGATCTTTGCGTATAACATAAACATTTTATTGAAATATTATTAGACACCCGACGACGAAATCCAATCAAACAGTTATATAAGATATTACAAAATAAGAACATACATCTTCAACATATTAGAACAAATAAATTTAAATTGAATCTTTTTTTTTTTTGTCTTGGATCTAAATGTATAACATAAACCTTTTATTGAAATATAAAGAAAGTAGAAGTAAATACAAATTGAACAAAAAGAATAACTAAAATAACTTTTAGCATTTTAAAATTTTGATTGTCATACCCGTCTTTAGTTCTTCCCAATACACAACTCTTCTTGCATCTTCTTTTCCATCTTCATACACTTTAGATGGCAATAACAAAAATATGAGAAGAAAATACATGTAACAAAACATGAAAATAATGTTCTTATATAGGGAAAAATATTTCATTAACTACCAATTAATTGGAAGAAGTTGAAAAAGTGGAAGTTTCAAAAGAATATGGTGTAAGAATGAGACCTATCTTGAACCATATTCATTTGGATAGCCTCTATTATAATATATATATATATATATATATATATATATATATATATATATATATATATATATATATATATATATATATATATATATATATATATATATATATATATATATATATATATATATATATGTGTGAGTGTGTGTGTGTGTATATATGTATGTATGTATGTTAGTAACAAGTGACTGATCTCATCAGCACGCTTATTCAATTAAGGTGGACGTCTATGTATGGTTATAAAAACTTAATTATTTATTTTTTTTCGTTTTTTTAGTTTTTAGAGCTTATTTTTTATAAAAAAATCGAATATGTAGAAATTTATAACTTTTTATTCTTTACAAATCGACAACCATATTGATATAAAAATGATTTTTTTTCGAAATTTAAGCTAGTTGAGATTCGCATATAAATTACATGTTAATTTGAATTGTGTTTTATTCACTTTTGGCATTCACAATATCATATGATATTGACATATGAATCAGAATAAATTTTCGTGTAAATATGAGTAAAATTCACTTGTGAATCATAGTAAATTTATTATAAATGATTAAAATATCGAAGTAGTAAAAACATTCTAAGTAAATTACCCAAATTCATATTTCGGAGTAATTTCACAATACCATATGATATTCACATGTGAATCTTAGTAAATTTTGGTGTGAATGTGAGTAAATTCAGTTGTAAATTAGAATAAATTCATTTTAAATGGTTAAAGTGTTAAAGTATAAAAAAAATTCTAAGTAAAAGTTTCTAATTATATTTCTAAGTAATCCTCAATACCATATGAGATTGAGATGTGAATATGAGTAAATTTTCGTGTAAATTTAAGTAAGTTCACTTTTGTATCATAGTATATTATTTATAAATAGTTAAAATGTTGAATTAGTAGAAATTTTAAATGTAAAATTTTCAAAATATTTCTATAGTTCATATTCATATTGCGAATGCAGGGTGAGCTATACTCATAATTTTTTTATATATCGATATGGATGTCTATTTGTAAGGAACAGAAAGTTATGAGATTTGGTATATTCAATTTTTTATAAAAAGATCAATGTCAAAAATTAAAAAAAAAGAACTAGGTCTTTTGTTATATTCCTCTACATGTACGTCAAAGTAACACATTTACAACATATTTTTTGTCTGTTAGTTATTTTTTTGGAACCAGCGAATAGATATATGGTTTCACCTGAGGGTAATCAGTCCCGCAACCCAAGACGGTTGGCGATTACCTAAGGCGCAAAGGCCTTTCCCCTCCACCTAATTCGCCTTCCAGGAAAATCCCCCACATGGGGTTAGTCGGAGTCGAACTCCAGACCTCCCACCACATGGGTATATAACCCGGGTGCATCCACCCAGCTAGGCTAGGCTTCACTTGTGTCTGTTAGTTCTTTTGATTCCGGTGATCCGAGATTAGTACATTGATAACAATAATAAATTTAATATTTTATCAAAATCATATATATATATATATATATATATATATATATATATATATATATATATATAGAGTTAGTATTAAATACAATTGCTAAGTATTGTGTGAATGTAGGACCAATTTTGGACCATTAGATTGATAAAATCAATGGCTTAGATGATAGTGGCATTTGTGTAATTAAAATGAAATAATAATAAAAATACACGCGTGTTCGGCTGATGAAGGGCAATACAGTAAATTTGTAAAACGTAATAAAAACGGAATATTGCTAGCGTCACGGGACACGATCATGTTTACGGTTGGATGCGGTGGTGGTTTTTGACGCCGTTTGCGGCTGCCGGAGGCGACAAAGATGGTCGTCTGGAAATCCACATATTGATTATCAGAGAATAAACTTATAAAATTGTTGTTCACGTAAAAAAAATAGTTACGTAAAAGTTTTCAAAGTCTATTCTCAGAGAATGGTTTGTAAAATTGTTGTTGACGTAAAAAAAATAGTTACGTAAGAGTTTCAAAGCCAATTCTCAAACCATTCTCGGAGAATGAAGTAATTATATATGTTTACAGAGGCTTGTGAACTGCTATATGGAAAGCCTCATTCTCTGAGAATGCCCCATTCTGTGAGAATAAAAGTGAACCATTCTCATGAACGTGAAGGAATGTTACTGCATTCTCATAGACATTCATCCTCATTCTCTTAGAATGCTCCATTCTATGAGAATGCCCATTCTCTGAGAATGAACATGAACCATTCTCATAACGTGAAGGAATGCTACTGTATTTAGACATTCATCCTCATTCTCTGAGAATGCCTTTCCAAAAACCCAGAAGAAAAAAAAAAGGCGGAGATCGATTTTTTTTAAACCTGCAAATTAGACTGATTGCTTCAAAACCGACTTGATCGTGCTTCAATTTGCTTCAATCGAAAGTTCACGGCCGCGAATATGCTTCAATCGATTCATGGTGGAGCCGTTCTGGTTTTCTTCACGGTGGTTTCCGACAAGCTCCATCACATTCGAAGCTTTTCCGGCGGATTTCGGATTCACATAAATCGAATAGAGCTCCGATCTTTCTGTGGGTTTTTTATTTGAAGTTGCGTAAAACCTTGGAAATTTGCCAAGGAAGAAACCCACGAGGATTTAAGGGTTTCTCAAATGAAATTGAATTGGGGAAGAAGATAAGATAGATCATAAGAGTTGCAACTGTAGCGTCTTTATCCTTGTTGTATTCCCGTAATTGCCCCTATCAAATGATTGGTCCAGAATTAGTTCTACAATCACACAATATTTAGAAAATGTATTTGAACCTACATCTATATATATATATATATATATATATATATATATATATATATATATATATATATATATATATATATATATATATATATATATATATATATATATATATATATATATATATATATATATATATATATATAAGATCGGTTGAGAACATAAAAATTGGTGAGGACTGTGACGACAATTTTTAGACTTAGGATTGAAAAAATAAGTGGATGGGATTCAATTTTAATTATCGTCAAAATCTCGCGAGATCGTGTGACATTTTGGTAAGTATTTGCAAGATTTTGACAAATTCCAACGAATGTTAAATGTTTGGAGGCTAAAATGATAAATGAAATAAGAAAATAAAATAAAAAAATTTCAGAAAAAACCCCACATACACCTTTCACATGCAATCACCATCCCATTCTCTCTCTGCCAAGTGTCGCCCAGCCATTGGCTAGACTTTTTTTTCTACCCATTTTGTTTTTCGGCAATAACTTTTTTTTTACAAAAAAATAAGAAAAAATTAAAGTTCTTAAAATTTAATTCTCTATAAAATGAGCACAATCATGAAAATTTGAAAAAAAATATTTTTTTAATTTTTTAGTATTATAAAAAAACCCAGAAAACAATATATTCCATAAATTATGAAAACTTAAATGATACTTATACTCACTATAGTAGTGACTCTGTAAATTTTTTTTTTTATAAATACGTTTTTGAAGTATTCATATTTTAATTTTAACAAATATTTTTTTATAAAACATAATGAAATGTTTTTTTTATCCAAATTCAAAAAATATAATAAGATGATTCAAAATATTTATGATTTAAAAAGTTATGATTCAACATTTTATGATCCTTAATTTGTTATGATCTAAGAATATTTTGGTTCAAATATTTTATGATCCTTAATTATATTTTTTATGTATGATTCAAAATTAAATGTGTCAAAATTTTATAATCCAAAAATGATATTGATCCAAAAGTAGTATGACTTCAAAATATTAAGCTGCTTAAATTTTTTTATGATTCAAAACTTTTATAATTGTTAAACACTAAAAACCCGAATTAGTTCAAAAACATAAAAAAGTCAAGAAAAATAGAAAAAACAAAATAAAAACACTATAACTTCATACATGTTGTGAAAACATTAAAAAATTAAAAAACCAAAAATAAAAATTAAAAAAACGAAAAAAATTAAAAAAATTAAAAAAGTGAAAACCGAGTATACAGGTACTTCAAAAAAATTAAAAAAATAAAAAAATTATTAAAAAAAAGAAAATAAAGAGAAAACCCCACTTATATGACGTTCTATTGATGTTTGTCGCACGTAATTAAATCCCCGAGTCCGTATTACGTTCTACGGACGTGCGTCGTATACGAACGTGTCACGTCCAAGTATTTGGTTTGACGTTTATGCCCTTGACGAAGTGGGTGGTGGAGAATTGTCATCGCAATTCTCACCAATTTTTAAGTACTCACGGATCCACACTATATATATATATATATATATATATATATATATATATATATATATATATATATATATATATATATATATATATATATATATATATATATATATATATTCTAAAGAAGAGATCTCTTCTTTTCTAAATTATGTCTATTATGGTATAGTAGTTTGCTTTCTTAGTATACATAATTATCATTTTGAACCAACTGAACTCTTTGGTAACCGAACAAAAGGATATCAAGTAGAGGTTCGGCCCTGATGGTGGGCAACCTAGACGTCCGTCAAGGGCACATGTCTCCAGGGGACCCAAAATTTTTTGGGCTATATTGTATATATGTGTGTATATAAAATTAAATTTCTTTATAATTTTAATAGGCTAAGTAGACCAGTAGCAATAAGCCCCAAAAGGAGGAAGCTAGGTTGTTTTCGTTTAGAGCCTGTGACCGACATTGCTGCATTAGTCACTCGTAAATTCTCAAAGCTGGAAGTGGGAAAGATGAAAATTAATGTGCATTTTTTTCAAGTTCAAGCAATCGTTTCAAGAAAAACAATGATTTCAGATACCCATATGTTTGAGGGGCCCATTTTTTCTTATCGTCCCGAGCTTAAAATATGTTTGGAACACCCCTGATCATGTATATACTTAGTATGATACTAATAGCTATATTTGTGTGATCTTATAGTTGTTATAATAAACAACATGGAAATAAAAATTAATACCATACCATATTAATCTCTAGGAAAATTTGAATTGCTTAGTATGATTCACATATAAATCTTGATACATGTAAATCCACATGTGTTTCTCGAATATAATACAAGTATTTTGGAATTATATCAATTTGGATATCTATTAGTTGAGAGCAAAACTAAAAGTTTTATGTAATTTTTAAGTAGATATAAAATCTTATATTTTGTCTTGATAACTTTTGCTGTTAATATTGAATAGAATTGAATATATAAGTATGATGTTAGTTAGGAGTAAGTCAAGGGATATTTGCCTTTAGATATTCTTCGTTCTTAAAGTCATATGTGAAAGCATATTCTCTGCGTGTAACTTGGAGACAAAACTGTCTACAGCTATATTTCCCTACCTATGAATTTTGAGGCATGTCGCTATTGCTGTTCGATATGAGTAACAAAATAGATGCTGTAATATATAGTTTATTACACAATTGCCACCTCATTTTCAGCCATTGATTTCCATTGATCTAATGCATATCATCGGTATTTCGGTCCTCTCTAGAAAATCGACTCCTCTTTAAACTCATCCCAAATTAATAAAATTGTGTTACTAAGTTTTTCACCAAAGGTTTCCACATGAGTAACAAGTGGAGGACTGGAATCATGTCATCAACTTCCACTAACAGGATAGAAAATACAAATTCTATAATATTGAAACAAAATTATAGAATTGAACTTACTATAAAAAGTTCATACACTTGCTACAATAAGCGTAAAATTCTATTATTGTTTAAGAAGACTCCCTTAGTTATAGGAGTGTATATAGGTCGGTTTAGATCCGTTTTAGGGTAAAACCGAACACAAACTGATTAATTCGGTTTTTGGTTTCTAGAACCCATTGGGTTCGGGTTTTAATTGGTTTCAGTTTCAATTTATGAAGTCGGTACCAGGTTAAACCATTGGTTTATGGGTTTTGGGTTTCAAACCACTTTCCAACAATTATAAAAAAATATAGAAAAATAATAAACACATTCTAGCTATTCTTTTTAAACATCATTTACAATGAATAACAATTGGATATATTTTAATGCACTTGACTATACAAACAATAAGATATTGATGTTAGCCTTTGACATATTTTAGTGGATATTATCAATGTACTTTTGATTTTTAATAAATTGTAACATTAGAAACTCAGTCGGTTTCGTTCTTAGTGGGTTGGTGGGTTCGGTTTCAAACCGAAATTTTCGGTTTTTGAAAATCTCAAACCCAAACCGTCGGTTTCTGTTTTGGTTTCGGTTTTTTTGTTTCGTTTTTGTCAGTTTTCGGTTTTACTCACCCTAGTTAGTTATCTATTACTCATATTTAAAATTTACTAGACTCTTCCATATTGTTAGTTTTGGTTTACAAGTTCTCTCGGTAATTATTCACAAAATCTTTCCCTTTTCATCAAAAACTACGATTAACAAACGAAATATAATCAAGACATAAGATTTAAAAACCAGATAAATAATTCCTACAATACAATGACCCCAACTTATTTTACACTATAAACTAGAGGGGTCAAAGTACTTTCTCCCAAACATTGAAACCAAAACCTAAGGTATAACCTTCCTATCCAAACCCCCCGGTATTTGAGTAGAAAAATGTTGAAAATGCAATTTCAACACCCTCAACTCTTCCATCCAAACCATATAACTAGAATTTCTAGCCAAAACATCAATAGAAACCTCCTTCCTCTCAACCAACCCCCTTGCATAATTTTCAAATTTTTCAATACCCGCCCACAACTCCGCGAGCCGCCTCGGGTCACCCTCACTCCTAACATTCTCAAGCCACTCTCGCGCCTCCTCTAATTTTGCCCAAAAACACGAATCTTGTGTCAAACTGGCAAACTTACTCCTTCGACTGTATCCGTTCGTGTCATTTAACCTATCACGTTCTCGTTCCTGCCACCACTTATCAAAAACCGCGTACCGTCTCTTTCTCCCGCCATTTAGATAATGTCCCTTTATACGGTGCTCCCCATTTCGGTAGTACTCGGCTATGTCTAGTGGCTCGACTAGGAGTTTATAGAATTGGGACGCGTTAACCCATTTGGCCCGTTTGTGGAAATTGTGCGGGAGTTGATTCTTTTCACACATGTCAATTAAGCTGTTCCAAAACTCGCCGAGCTTGTTTATGTTCATTAGCACTTTGAAATCGCGTTTAGATGGACCGCGTAGTTTGAACGAGTCGTAGTAGCCAAGTTGGTCGTCTGATTTGTCACAAGATGCTTTGTACCACTCGATTTGGGCCCGTAACGGCGTGATCTTGGATAAAGAAATGGCTAGCCTTGCACTCTTTAGATTCGGTGTACATCCGATTCGCCTAGCTATCTTTAGACAATCTTTTGTAAGTCTAATCGCCTGTTCCTGTTATCAAGTCCGTTATAATTAGGTGTTTGTTTGTTTTTAACTTAATCAAACAAACGACAACACTCAATGTGGTAAGTTATAGATATGTTTGTTTCTTATTTTTTCTCTTTCCGTTTTTCGACTTGTGTCACGAGTGTTTATTCTTTATTTTATACCTAAAAAACGCCTTAGTAGAATATTTCAAATATTTAAAAAATTAATCATCTTTTAAATATATATTTTTAAAAGAAGGGGACTTACATGACCGGATGATATCGATTGTGAGGCTAATGTAACCCCAGCTTCGTAGGTGTTCGATTCACAAATTTCTTCTTCAGTTCGGTTCAAGAACTGTAAACTAATCTTTTCGACATAATTTCCATACTCTAGATGATCATCAATACTGGAACTCGGAGATCCCGAGGCAAAACTCAAATAAAGCATTCTAACAATGGCGGTAGTGTCATCGATGCAAACCGCTCCGTCGTTCGAGCAAAACATAAAGTTCCCAAATGGTACAAACGAAGAACAGGAGGTCGCGAGTTCAGGCGATCGAGCGGTAGATTCAACGCAGTGGAGTACGAAATTAAATAGCTCCGATTTCTCGTTTTCGGTGAGTTGTGTACCCAGATCCCGAATGGAAAACGGCGAATTCATGGTTAAGTGCCATGATTTCAGGAGGGTGTGGAGGTGGGTGCTGATCGGAGATAATGGTGCGAAGAGCAACCGTGGGAGGAGGTCGAATTTTGATACTAGGTGACAGAAATTGCCGCCCCATCGTTGTTGTTGGATTGCTCGAGAAAGGGGTTCGTTTCCGATCAAAGGGGAGCCGAAGGTGAAGCAAATTACCGACGTAGGGGAGGAGGTTGATTGGAGATATGAAAGGAGCCAAAGTGAAGCCAGGGCGGCGATGGCGCCTCCGATTGAATGTCCGGTGAACACCACCGGTTTTGGCTTTTTCATGATTTCGAACATCTACAAGATCAACACAATCGTTATATTCCGATAAGTACTGCTTCTATTACGAAAAACAATCGGACGATTGCGAGAATCCATGATCGGAGAACTGAAGATAAAGGAGGAACGAAACCTGATTTTGGAAAACCGGAGTCCGGTATATAGCCAAAAACACTTGCAGTAATCCGGCATCCACCATGGCGGTATTCTCGCCTCCTTGATTCTGAAACGCTGAAAACATACCTCCGTCGCAATCACCGGAGAAGGGAGAGCCACCGGAGGCAGCCGACAGAGGCACTAGAATGCCGCAAGGCGGGTCTAACCCATCCACCAATTGGACGCCGGAAAACGCCACATACGTAACACCGGCGACTTCATCAGTCAGAAACCCTTGAGGCGCCATGACGTTTGATCGTCCACAGATCTTCCATGACTCTGATAACAGTGGCGTTGACCCCAAAAACCTCGCAAGCATCTCACTCGTCTCGAACCTGCAAAATTCATCAACGAATACAAAATCATCAATAAATACCGCAGAAGAAATTGACGACACCATGTTCTACGAAGTTGCTGAATGAATTTTCTTCGTCTTTAAATCCAATTGATAATATAGGAGTCCACTTCTGCCACATACTTGTTGGAATTTTCAAATCCAGAAAATATTATCCGTATGGAAAAAGAAAGAAAGAAGACGATTTGGGAAACTTACGGTGAAGCTTCTGCTTCCATCGTCAAGTTGATTCTGATTTCTTTATCTTTGTTTTTTTCTTCAATTGGGATTGAAATTAACGGAAGAATTTGGTGCGATAGTTTGAAATCAAGATCATTTCTGAGGAAGAAATTGTGCACAAAGTCTTTAGAAGGCGGCTTTGGGAAAGTTGGCTAGATAGTTGGGTCAACTGATCAATAGTCCATGCTTTTAGACGTTAAATGTTGGATAATAAAATAACGAGACCTAAAAATAATTGGTTATTTGACTTATAAGATGATTTTAACATGGTATTTTAAACCTGAACACTTTTAATAACTAAATGGGTATGTAAGACTTTTGTTTTCTTTCGGATGGAATAAATTAGGGGTGATTATGATATGATATCAATTTTCTTAAATTATGTATCATATTAATCATAGATAGTATATAGATATGTATCAATATCGATCAAGAATATTTTGTATCATTTTGTTTGACTATTGATAACTTTGATCGGTACAAAATGGTAATGTAATACAACGAACACAAATAAAAACTAAAAGCAACCGAAGAATATTGAAGAAATGAGGATGTAACATTCATAACAGTGCTTTCTTTAGTCTGTTGTGATCGAATAAAGTACAATCCTGCATGATAGCTACCAAGAACCAGAGGCCTCTCCTGAAAAGGGGCCTGCAGTAGGAAGCAATGAGTTTCTGAGAAAAGAACGAAAGCATGTAATTGTTTACACAATTTGCCAATTGAAAGAAGGTTATGCTGAAACGAAGGAGCATATAGAACATTGTGAAGAATAACGTTTTTAGTAATAAGAGTACTTCCAATTTCATAAGCAAATGTTCGTTCACCATTAGGAAGAGTGATGTGATGAGGAAATGTCAACGTATGAATTTCAAATAATACAGATCTATCATGGCACATATGATCACTAGCGCCAGAATCGATTATCCAAGTAATCGAACCAGTATTAAGAAAATGACATTTCTTATGATCGTATGAAGTAGATAGAGAAGAACTATTACCAGCAAAATTGACATTGGAGATACTCTGTCTGACTGATCGGAAGAAGTAATTCCTCCTTTTGTACTGAGATGACTGCTGAGCATCGAAATCAACTGCTGATATTGAGTGTTGGTGAGATCTAATGACTGTTGAGCATCGGTTGAAGAAGTTGAATCATTCTTCGTCTCCTCAGTAACAACATTTGAAACCATACTTTTTCCTTTTGTGACTTTTAAATCCTTAGGGAATCCAATGATGCGATAGCATTTGTTGATAGTATGTCCAGATTTGTGACAAAAATTGCATATAACTTCTTTCTTTCCATCGGAATTACTTTTAGAATGATTTGATACAGTTTTGGCATTCATGGAAGTTGATTCAGGTAGAAAATGAGATGCAGAGTGAACCTCTCGTTGTTTCTCATCTTGAATTAGAAGAGCATATGCTTGGCCTACCGAAGGAAGTGGTTTCATCATGAGAATACTTTCTCTCACGCCTCCATATTCACTGTTTAATCCCATGAGGAATTTGATTAGATTTTGATTTTGTTGTGTCTCTTGAATTTGATGAATTGCTCCACGAGTACAATTTAAGATTGGAGATAAAGCTTTCAATTCATCCCATAGTTTCTTCAGTTTGGTGAAACATGTTGCTAGATCATCAGATCCTTGTGATAGTTCAGAAATGGATCTTTAAAGATGATACAATTTAGCTCCATTTGACTGACCAAAACGATCACTCAGATCTCTCCAAATATCCTTAGCAGAAGAGGAATATAACACGGATTCAGCAATATCGCTTGATAAAACGTTGAGGATCCAGGAAGTAACCATGTCGTTGCAACGTTGCCATGTTTCGAAGCGATCATCATCAGGAGAAGATTTCGTGATCTTACCATTGATGAAAACTAACTTGTTCTTAGTAGAAAGAGCGATCATCATAGCCTTATTCCATGAGTTGAAATTTGAGCCATCGAATTGTTTTGACACAAGCAACATTCCTGGATGATCTGATGGATGAAGATACGTGAATCGGATGGACTTGTATTGTTTGATGTTGAATGAATGGATTGAGGAGGGGTTGACGAACACATTTTTTCGAATCAAAAGAAAGAAAGATTGAAGAACTAAGAATTGATTGAGAATCATGATTCTAGCTCTGATACCATATTGATTTGAGAGAAGAGAGAGATTTGATTCAATCTTATTCAATTGAATTGAATATGAAAGCTAACTATTGCATTAAATATACAGAAGCAAAGAACTAACTAAAAGCTAACTAACAACAAAGCTACTGTACACGTAGACTAACTAACATACACATGAGCTAACTAACTTTCTAACAAACTAGCACGTGTAATATATTAACAATTAAAGTAATTTTTAATTTTGTGTATGTAATTTAGCAAATGTATATTTTTTTTACCTAGTAACGCCGCCTACTCTCATTTTGTTGTTTGTTTAAAAATATAAGCACAATTGAATTATAAGATTTTATGTATGTAAACGACAAATTAGATTAATTTTCTAAACCAGTTTCCAATCTCTAGCAAAAAATTTGTGTCATGACCAAAATGTCACCTGCGAAATTTTAGGCCACTTGCGAAAATCTCAAAACGACAAGTTTTTTAGATTTTTGCAGGCAGTCAATGGCATAAAAGTCGGATGGCCTGTAAAATATTTGGAACCTAGTAAAACTATATACAAGTTAAAAAAAATAAAAAAGTTCTATTTGGGATGTTAGATTTTAGCAGGGCATCACTTGCGAAAATCATGTTTTCTCTTATGGCATCATGTCACATGTGTTACTAGCAAAAAAAACATGTACTTTCTAATAAAATGCTTTATATTCATGTAAATCGTACTGCGAAAATGTTTACCCATAGTGTGAAATGAGAAACTCGAACTGCAAAATTCAGACGTCGGTGCTGTGCTTAAAATGATTATTTTATAATAGATAATACTCTTTAAAAAATTTATACATATTTCTTTGCTATCATTTTTATGTGAAAAAAGGAGAAAAACATGACTTCAAAATTATCATAAGAGTATATTGTTGTGACTTGTGTTGGTGGTTCTTGGCATTCGGTCAACGGTGAACTTTAGTATGTTAGGCCATTTGTTAACAATTAAGGCATATGTATTCATTCAAATATATATTTTCGGATTTATTAGATTTGGTGAAGATGAAAACGAGTTTAGAAAACATACAAATATCAGTTTGTTTTTCCAACACCATCTATTGAACTATGTTATGAAGATAGTCAATGAAAGTGATGTAAATCATTTGAAAATTCTTATTCAAAAAGACTCAGCTATTGTACATACGTACCTGGTAGATAATGATATGGTGGTAGACGTTTCGATTATAGAATACAATACAGTTAAAGATCCATTATTGGGGGAAACCGATCTAGTAGAATAAGGTTTGGTTATATACAATGTAGTGATAGAGGAAAAGACTCAGTCTAGAACCGATCTAGCTAAAGAGGTAGCAACAATCAGGAAGGTATCAAAATCTCGCAAATTGTTCCTCATTATAATGTTACATATGAAAGACCAACAACACCTCAATTTCATTATGTTGATCCTTTACAACCACAAAATCATGAACCCATTTATTATCCAAATTATTAACTTACAAGTACGTTGTTGGTGATGATGTTGCTACATCACAATGATGATACGCACGGTGGTAAAGATAATTATACATATTGTCGAGAAGTACTTCCATTTGTAGATGATGCCAATTTACTTCCCTATGTAGAGCCACTAGATTTTTCCTAGGCATATCCGACCTTGAAAAAAGTGATACTAAAAATGAATGGGCGGATGACGAATACATGTACACATAAACCTCATTTATGGTATGCCTCCAACACCACAATATATAGACCCTGTATATACATATACCTATCACACAGTCTAAACCATATCCGAATGATTAAAACCCTACAAACATTCAAACACAAAGCCGCTAACATTGCATCTGGAAGTGTTAATGAGAGTTTTTCGGTACAAAATTGTCAGATCTAATAAACAAATGATCTAATAAAAGAATATTACAAGCATCCTCCTACCACAAAAATTGCGCTTTGTGTATATCGGCTATGAAACTAGAGAATACTGGCATATTCCGGGTGAGAAAATTTGTGGACAATTATACTTATTCTAAACGTAGTTAAACTCAAACCATTTTCAAGCAAACAAAAAGGTATTGGGTCATTTGGTTGCGGAGGTGTTAGGTAGTGATCACGAAAAAGTGTATCGAGGAACCTAAATCTAACCGGATTTTAGTTCGCAGTATAAAATTCATATATTATATACAAACAAGCATGCCATGTGAAAGTGCATGCACTTAAACTTCTAAGGGGGTCTCAAGAGGATTCATTTTCTAAACTCTCTGTGTACTATTATAACTTGCAGAAGCATAATTTTAGAATAGTGACATACAAGCAAACAATGATGAAGAACGATTTGAGTTCATCTTCCATTTCGATTGGTTGCACAATAATTTTATTTATTTATGAATTCATATGTTTATATAGCAGCTGCTAAAACTTATGATTCTTTTGTAGGTACAAGCCTTTTTTAACTATTGTAGGTGTACCACTGTTATAGGCGTGACCCACCTAAAGGGTTACTTCAAACCATGTTGATGGTTGTTATGATGGAAGGGAGCAATCAAATTTTCTAGTTGCATACGAAATATGCAATAATTAATGCCTAGAGATGTGGTCATGATTTATACAAAAACTACATGACTACATAGGTGACACAGATCATTTAACCATCATTTCAGATAAAGCGCCCTTGATTGTTATCTCCATTTCAAATATACCCAAATACTCATCATGGTGTTTTTTGTTACTATCTTTTATTAAACAGACAAGCTAGGTTCAAGAGAAGTAAGAAGAAAAAAAAATTCTTTTAGGAGGCAGCCAAAGCATATAAACAGTTAGACTTTGATTATTATTTTGACATGATACGTAATACAAGAGACAATGATTTGCTACCGACATCTTCTATTGTCCAGAGAGAGAGAGAGAGAGAGAGAGAGAGAGAGAGAGAGAGAGAGAGAGAGAGAGAGAGAGAGAGAGAGGTGTTGGGTTTACTTTTTTTTTTATTAACTAATTAAATAATATCTTAAAAGAAAAAGGAAAAAACAAATTAGAAAGAGTATGTTAGTCTTTTTACATGGACCAGGGACTAATAGTGCAAGCTTTTTGCAACCACAGGGACCATCAGTGTGAAAATAAAAAACTTGAATCAAAACTGAAAAAAGGTAAACCACAGGGACCAAATATATATATATCTATATATATATATATATATATATATATATATATATATATATATATATATATATATATATATATATATATATATAGTTAGTTAGTTAGTATTAAATAATAATGCTAATTATTGTGTGATTGTGAGACCAAATCTAGACCATTGGATTGGAAAAATATGTGGCTTTGATGATAGTGACATTTCTGTAAATAACATGAATGAATATTTAATCCACTGATTAAAAACGGGGGAATTAGGGTATAAACGACAATTATTTGTGCCTATACATTAGGAATGCATTATGTTAAAAACAAAAAGGCTACTATTACGAGACATGATCTTAGTCTTAGTTAAAAAACATTACAAATATACAGATGCATTCGGGGAGAAGTAAAGATGCATTCTCGGAAAAAGTTAGTTACGTAGGAGTTTCCAAAGTCCATTCTCAGAGAATGGGTGGTAGGATGTATAACAGTTTTGAAAGTCAATTTTCTGAATATCTAGTTTTCAAAGTATACGTAAAGTCAATTATCCGAATAGTCAAATCTCACAGAATATGTTGTTTTGAAAGTCAATTATCCTCTTTTCTCTATATCATTCCTAGAGAATACAAGCATTCTTAGAGAATGCAAGCACTCTTAAATAATGCTTGAATAATACAATTCTTGAAGAATCCATCTCTTCAAGTCGTATACATCATTGGATCGTCATCTCGTCAACATCAAAATCGAGTTCTGATTGCTGCAAATTGCTCGAGCGTAACCACCATCTCCGGCGACCGTCTCTGGCGGTGCTTATTCTCTATCTTTGACAAACATTTTCATCTGACACCTCTAGTCTCTGGCGCATCGTTCTTCTCTAGTCGCAAGGCATCGGTCCCGCTTCAGAACTAACGGTTTTCAAGCGCAAATTTTTTTCTCGATGATCTTCCTCGCCAGTTCGTCCTCACCACAGACCATATCAAGCGTAATTTTTTTCTCGATGATCGTCCTGGCGAAGGCTGTCATTGATTTTTAAGGGATACAACGGTGATCGGAAATGGGCATCGATGTTAGAAGGAAAGCGAGAGATGGCCTGCTGTTGTTTGATTTGTTGCAATAGAAGGAACTATTGTTGGTGATGAGTCTAGGGCTTAAATGGAGGCAACGGCTATTTAGGGTTTGATGAAAAACCGTATAAGAAAATGACGGAGAGGGGGGGGGGGGGGGAAGAACGAGAAAATCTAGGAATAATTACGTAACTATCTAAATTAGTAGATATAATTAATTAATTACAATGTCAATTTATCATGGTGCCCCTATGAAATTATTGGACCAAAATTGGTCCTACATTCACATAATAATTGTTGAATGTATTTGAACCTATATATATATATATATATATATATATATATATATATATATATATATATATATATATATATATATATATATATATATATATATATATATATATATATATATATATGATTAAATGTGAATTGCAATTATAGTATGAATGTAGGACAAATTTGTGGCCATTAGATCAAAAAAATGGAGGGTTATGATCAACAACGACATGATGGCAATTAAAAGGAAAAAAATTAATTACTTTCAATATTAAAACGGCCAGAAGGGTGAATCAGACTTTTTGGTTTTAATAAATTAGGAAGTGGCGTATTTTAAGGATACCAGTTACGTACGATTACATCCACATACTACCGTTCTCAAAAGAATACAATCTCATTCTCAGAGAATGCTAAGTAGAAAAGAACGTACAATTGTTATTTTTCATATTCCTCGAGAATGCTATGTATATGTTGTTATTTTTTCCTATTCTCCGAGAATGCTAAGTATAAAAAAGAATATAGAGTTTACGTATTTTTAGTTTGGCCTTTTGACACATTTATTCTTGAAGAATGTAGTTAAAATTATACCTTTTTTAATATTCTTTGAGAATGTAGTATATTTTGTACATTTTTTACAAAATAATCTATGAAGTTTGGTGTGATTATACGCTCATTCTCCGAGAATGAATCATCCATTTAGTAATATGTTTAGCAATTCTCCAGAAACACATTATTGGCACTCAATTAAATATATATAACAATGACTAATTGACTTATTTAGTGATAAATATTTGTATGTTACGAAACATGTTTAAAAATACACATGAACAATGTGTATTTTTACGAGAATACTGTCAAAATTCACTCATGAACAATGTGGCAAAACTCCTAACCCAGAAAACCATTCTTCAAGAATGAATTTTACACATTCATTCTCTGAGAATGCAAACACTAAAATATGGGAACCAATCTCAAAAACCGAAAAAAGAAGAAAAGGGAATACGGGAAAGAAGGGGAAGAAACGCCTGGAAGAATATGAACTCAATACATGAAGCTTTTAAGAGCAGGTCAATATCGTTTTTGCTAAAGATTTCATCTTCACCACTTTGCAATTAATGGCTTCACCACCAAAGAATTACCAAATTGACTTCGTTTATTGATCTTGCGCCTATCGTTTCCATCACAACTAACCCCCTTCGTCAGTGTTCCAGCCTCATCTATCGTTGTTGTTTATTAGAACCAGGCCCATGGCCGCCGTCGATCGCTCCCCGCTTCTCCCCCTTCTTCCTCGTTGTTGTTCTTGTGAGAGCCTGCACTGATGGTCATGGCAATGACAAAAGTAGTAGCACCAATCGCCACCTTCACTACCCCATATCTCCTCAATCTGTGCAGAAATTCACCATTAGTTGCAAGATTAGCAATTTCATCATGTTCACCACGTGCGACTTGGATTGTGGATCAGAGCAAGGTATTCTAAACACCATTTGCATGTTCGGTTTAGGGTTAGGGTCTTGAGAAAGAGAGAGAGAGAGAGAGAGAGAGAGAGAGAGAGAGAGAGAGAGAGAGAGAGAGAGAGAGAATGATGATGGAGGGTGTATTAACTGATCGTATAATATGGAAATTGGTAGAGAGAGAGAATGAGATAATCCATAAATAAATAGTGAAATTCCCTAAAATAGGGGATAAAATTAAAATAAATATAATTAATTATTATATTGAATTACTAAAGACCTCCTCACAAATGATTGGACAAGAATCAGTCCTACATTCACACAATAAACGTAATTTGTATTTGAACACACACACACACACGCACACACACACACACACATATATATATATATATATATATATATATATATATATATATATATATATATATGTATGTATATACACATACATATATATATATATATATATATATATATATATATATATATATATATATATATATGTATATATATATATATATATATATATATATATATATATATATATATATATATATATATATATATATATATATATATAAGCGATCCGGTGATGACTCTTCTTAAAGTGAGGACTCGTGAGGACACCTTGAAAAATAGAAAAAACATAAAAATATATATAAATAATAAAATGGATCATAGTAATATATTCCAGAAAAAGAATTCGAAAAAAAAACTTTTGGATCATTATTTTTTATACTGAAACAATGATCCAAAAAGTAAAAAAAAAATTGGATCATTACTGTTTTTCAATGATCCAAATTTTTTTTCCAATTTTTTTTTTGATAATGATATAGTACTATCTTGATTTTATGATTTGTATTTTTTTATATTTTTTTTCAAATTTTTTAAGATGACCTTACGACTCCTCACCGGAACGGGACGCTATATATATATATATATATATATATATATATATATATATATATATATATATATATATATATATATATATATATATATATATATATATATATATATATATATATATATATAGAAACGTTTCAAACCAATTAGTTTTTTTTTAAGAAATTTTGAAATTATGAGAAAATGACATTTGACAAATTCAATGAGGAGATGACATGTGACTTCGAGTTACTTATTTATTAGGATATATATATATATATATATATATATATATATATATATATATATATATATATATATATATATATATATATATATATATATATATATATATATATATATATATATATATATATATATATATATATATTGTTGTGACTTCATATTCGGGGATGATAAAGGGTGATAACTCCGATAGTCTTGAGAGCCTGAGATCACATCAAAGAGAAGAAGACCGTTAGTCGCGCTCTGGGAGGAGGTCCTGGGAGGGCGCTCCGACGGTCAAGTCAATGGTGTATCGAGGGTAAAATTGTAGAGAAAGTAAGTGATGATAGCGGAGTGGATGTATATGTTAGCTGAAGGCCCCTTGGCCTTTTATACCTGATGCTGAACTCGCTTTTGGGGACATCGGTGTCAGGCCTCCAACGAGTTCGGAGGGTGATTGGGCGATCCCCTGGTATGCGATCGTGGTGCAGAAGGGGTACGGGAGGAGCACATGTAGTGCGTCGTGTATACCTTTTGTCGTCTGCATGTGTCAGACTTCCCGATAGGTTGTCGTCTGTGTGGTTCTGCGGAAAGGAGTTGCCGGAGCGGTTGCTCGCAAGAGCGAGTGTCAGCGCCGTGGGGCGGCCCTAGTAGTGTACGAGTAGGTCCAGCGCTGCGGGGCAGCGCTTGTGGCTTTGGACCGATGGAGCTTTGCCAAGTCGTAGCCTATGATACGTTATCAAGTCCCCCTAGTCTAGTAGTTACTGCGCGGACCCAGCGGAGCCGTAATATTCTAGACTTATGGGCAGGACACGTGTAGGGCTGGGGTTCACGCGATCAGGGTTTCTGCCGGTTGTAATAAGACCCTTGTCGCCTTTTATCATTATGGCAGTTTTCGGTGTTCCCGCTTTTCTTTTCGATATCTTTCGCGACTTATTTGGTTTCCATATTTTAAAAACTCTTCTCCTTCCTAGCCGTTATTCTCTCTCTCTTCTGCGACTTTGCCTTTGCTCTCTTCTCTCCCCCCTTTTTCTTTTCGTCATTCTTGTTACGTTTTGTGCTTTCATGGCTTTGGATGTTGGTATCGTTCCCATAGACGAGCAGTGGGATCAACTCGTCAAGCGATATGGGTTTTGCTCCGATGATGGGGTTTTGTACCATAGCGAGGGGGCTGGCTTTTACCACCCTCTGCCGGGAAAAATGGGGATATTTGTGAAGACTTTTGATGCAGGCTATCGTCTTCCTTCCAGCTACTTATGGATGAGCTGTTACGGCGGAACAAGGTAGGGATCACTCAGCTTTCCTCTAATGCTGTAAACAAAGTGGTGTCTTTCGAGCTGCTTTGTCGTTTATTAGGGATTGCGTCCGACCATTATGTTTCTAAACATTACTTCCGATTTTCTCAAGCTAGTGAGGGCTACATGTTCTATTCGCAAGGTCACTCTATTCACGTCTTGGTCGGGGAGAAAACGTCTCCTAAGAATTGGCAAGACAAATGGTTTTGGGTGAATGAGAATCGAGTGGGAAAGATGCGTGTCCATCGTGGTGGAGTGAAGGATCCTGCTCCGGCACTGTTTGCTCATAATCAGGAGGTTGTCGCTACTTTGAATGGCTTCCATGTGGTTCCCGATGAGTTTCTCGAGTACATCCTTGCTGATGGTGGTTTGAGTCCTTCTTGGAGGGCAAAGGGGAAAATGTTGGAGTTTTACTCTATAGTTAAAGGTATGTCTGTGTTTGCCTTTCTTCTATTGTCGTCCTCCTCTTCCTTTTATTTATATATTTTGCTTTTTCGTGCTTTCCAGGTGTTGTGCATCCTGTCTACTTTTAGGACGTTCTGGCTTAGAAGTGGGATGGGCAGCTGGAGTTTAGGTAGGTGGATCTTGTGGATAAGGTGTCTGATCCCTTCTCTTTTCATGGTTTTTCTGACGTTCTTGTTGACGATACTGCCAGTGCCGGCGAAGATGAGGAAGGGGAGAAGACTGAAGGTTCCCCGGTGGTGGACGCGAGTGTGGGTACGTCATCTTTTCAGGGTCCAACTATGTCTAGGGAGTCCGTGAAGGACAGCAAGGAGGGTATTTTGGAGGGTATGGTGAAGATGGGGAAGCGTAAGATTGGCGGGGGTGCTGTGGGTCAGGCGAACCTATTGACTGATCTGGTTCCGGTCCGGCGTCTTAGCCGGCGTAAGTTGTTGTCTGGGTTGAGGGATGCTGGTGTTTTGGTGATAAGGAATACGTTATTCAAATTTCGGATGATGATGCGCAAGTGGTTGACAAGCCTGTTGGGGTGGCTAAGGTTGGCGATAGTGGTGGTGGACTTAGGAGGGAAGAATGTAATTGAGGAATCTGTGACAGTTGTGGAGGTAAAAAATTTGGTCGGGGAGGTTGTGTCGACGGTGGGGGAGGGATTTGGAGTTGTGGGGAAATCTAATGTCTAGTCGGCGATTGGTCGCCTTGTTCTGACCGATTCTTCTTCCCTTCCCTTCCAACCAAACTGTGGAAAGGTATCCTGATGACGCCCTCATCTCTGCCCTGCAGTTCGCGTCTGCCCAAAGTGCTTATATGTTTGCCGCTGGGGCTCGTCGTCTGCAAAGATTTGTTGCAGCTGATCGTGACTTGGACACCCTTCGAGCGTCGGAACAGGAGTTGAAGAGGCAGGTTGATGTGCTAGAGAGGGCTGTTGGGGAGCATGATCAGAAAGTCAAGGCGGCCGTTTCGGAGAAAATGATAGTGGAGGAGAGGTTAGCTGCTTGTGAAGCGGAGTTGGAGAAGGTTGAACAATTGAACGAGGGTTTGGCGATCCAAAACGAAAACTTGGTTTGCGATGTTAGCGAGAGGGACAGGATCGTGGAGAGTAGGGATGCGAAGCTTGAGGAGGTTAGGAAGGATTTGGCGTGGGTGTTGCTGGAGGGGATCCTGCGAGTCATTGAAAAGGTGATGCTTCGACCGGAGTTTATTCACGGTGTCGGTCAGATCAAGCGGTCCTGTTACGCTGCCGGCGAGATGGCTATGCATCGCTGCCTTCGTGCCAATCCTTCTCTTGATTTATCTGATGTTGCAGGTGGGAGCTCCTTGTCCGGTTACGAAGCTGAGATGGATCGTGCCATCGAGGATTTCGTTTCTCTGGACTATGCGTCCTTGTTGAACCTTGGTCAGGTTGGTGTTGGAGATCTGAAAGAGATGCTGAAGCCGAAGTCCTGTAAAGGGCAGTTGGGCCGCTAGGGGTGCCAGCCCAATTGAAGGCACACAAAGACCTGTAATGGGCAGCTGGGCAGCTGGGGGCACCAGGCCTATTGATGCATGCATGCAGGAATTTAAAAAGATGCTAGCGTTGTAAGATTATTTTGCAAAAGAAGGACTTTCGGTTGGGTGATCAATCCCGCCAAAGTCTTAGTATTTCATTGAGAACACAATTTGTTACATTTCAATGCCGTTGTTGTTAAAAAAAAGGAAAAAACAGTCAGCGTTGCTATCATTTGCCTTGCTGGTTTCATCAGAGGTGGAATTTTCTCAAGTTTTGTATGTTCCATGTCCTTGGGATTGCCCTCCCTTCTATTGTTTCTAGGACATATGAGCCGTTACGATGCGCTTCTACCACTTTGTATGGTCCTTCCCACGTGGGTCCTAGTTTTCCTTGCGGTTCTGTGAGACACCACGAGATTTTATTCAAACGAAACTTTATTTATATATATCAAAGTTTTCGGTTACAACGGAAGCTATAAGGAAATACAAGCTAAAACTTTTACTAATAACTAAAAGTTATAACAGCAAATGTCTCCGAGTGTCAACTGGTCCCATTATTATGATGCCGAGTACCTGATCTTATTCTACTGAATGTGTCCTGAGATATATATGTAGATGCGTAAGCCAAAAGGCTTAGTGAATTCATGTGTTTGTGTACAAAATACCACATGCATTGATGATATGAAATATGAAATACAAAAATTACGTTGAGATCTCGGAGTTGTGGGTAAATTTATTTAAGCCATTTTCAGACTTTGAACTAGCATGTGTGCTATCCGAGTCATGACTTCTATACAATGTACTAGTGGGGCTAGACATGTATTGCCGGTATCGACTTAGTAACAACAGGATGCCTCCCGTGTACTAATCGTACCAAATTATATTTATTAGCGAACGTCGTTACGTTCCCTTTTTTTTATATTTACCCAGCAACTCGTGTATACATATATATATAAAGCAATAAGCATCATAAAATATCGAAAAGCAATAAACGTGACAATTATAATGCAATAAGCAATTAGGGCATATAAACACAATATATATCATATATATCTCAGTTTACAAAGGCATCATAAAAACTCACGTTGATGATTAAGTTGTTGTCTAAAAGCCGACACTTTTGGAAATCCCCATTGTTTTCCTAAATTTTGTGTTATTTGATTTGAGTGATACAAATTTTTACAAAACTATGGCTCTATTTATATTTGATCCTAAGCTCCTGCGTCAATGACTTAGCACCTTAGTCATTCTAAAATAACTTGACACGCTATTATTAAAAATCAACACGTATTTAAAACAATTACATGGGCCATTTGTTTGATTAACACCTAACATGACACGATCCTTGCAGTTGATTGGTTAATGTGGATATTGTAATTATACATATAGTATTGTAATTATCCATATAGTAATTATCCGTACGTGAATGAAAATTTTGCATGGAATATTTCTTGAATGCATATTATATTATACCCATGTTCATAATTTTACTAATATATACATATTATGTTTACATATATATAAATGATATAAATATATATATCGTTCATAATTTTACTAATATATACGTATTAAGTTTTCATATATATCAATGATATAAATATATACATATATAATATTATTTTACAACAAAATAAAAATATGAGTCATACCAAATTATTATATAATAAAATTTTGAATATAATATTGGATAGTAATATTACCAAATATAACATATATTATTTTACGACCTACTAAATTTTCATAATTGATGACTTATATAAATAACGTCGAAAAACATATATCGTGAATCATTGTGGAAAAATACTGATTTACATATAATTTATCTTAGTTATTTACTAAAATTTAATGATAGCTTATAATGTTGTAAATATACCTTATTACTAATTGTCGAGAAGACGGGTGTTACAATTCCCTCCTTGTTAGAATAGATTTCGTCCTCGAAATCGAATTAAGTAAATAATTGAGGGTAACGTTGCCTCATTTCGCTTTCAGATTCCCATGTCACGTTAGTACCTCCCCGATGCTGCCATTAAATTTTGACTAGTCCGACTTCCTTTTGACATAGTTTCTTGGTCTTTTTATCTAATATTGCTATAGGGTTTTCTATGTATCGAACTTCGTCATCAACTTGGATATCTGATAGAGGTATGATGTTTTCTTCCTCTGCTAAACATTTACGAAGATAACATACATGAAATGTATTATGAATACCTTGTAGCTCGGGTGGTAGAGCTAATCGATATGCTTGTGATCCGATTCTTTCTAATACTTTAAAGGGTCCGAGAAAACGAGGACTAAGTTTCCCATGCTTTCCAAATCGGATTACTCCTTTCCAAGGAGATACCTTAAGCATAACTTTATCTCCTACTTGAAACTCTATTGGGCGTCTCTTCTTATCTGCATAACTTTTCTGTCGGTCTTATGCAGATTTTAGACGAGCCCGAATGACTTTGACTTTATCTGCCGTCTGTTGTACTATTTCAGGTCCTGCGAATTGTTTTTCTCCAGCTTCTAGCCAACAGACTGGTGTTCTGCACTTTCTTCCATAAAGAGCTTCAAATGGAGCCATACCAATACTAGAGTGGTAACTATTGTTGTAAGCGAATTCTACCAACGGCAAGTGTGTATCCCAACTTCCACTAAAATCAATGGCACATGATCGAAACATATCCCCAAGAGTTTGGATCGTCCTTTCACTTTGTCCATCAGTTTGGGGGTGATATGTTGTACTTAAGTTCACTCTTGTCCCTAGCTCCTTTTGTAATCCTTCCTAGAACTTGGAAGTAAAACGAGTATCTCTATCTGATATAATAGATAATGGCACTCCATGCCTTGACACAATTTCATCGATGTATAACTTGGCTAACCTGTCCATCTGCCAAGTTTCCTTCATTGGTAGGAAATGTGCACTTTTTGTCAATCGATCCACTATTACCCATATTGAATCGTGACCTTTTTGTGTCTTAGGTAAACTTGTCAAAAAGTCCATTGTGACATGCTCCCATTTCCACTCAGGTATGTCTAATGGCTGTAGATTACCATATGGTCTTTGGTGCTCAGCTTTTACCTGTAAACATGTCACACATTTTTCTACGTATCTTGCCACGTCTAATTTCATCACAGGAAACCAATACTGAAGCTTCAAATCCCTATACATCTTGGTGCTTCCTGGATGAATGGAATACCTTGATTTGTGTGAGTCTTCTAATATTATCTCACGAATTCCTCCAATATTGGGCACCCAGCTCCTTCCTTGAAATAACTTTAAGCCTCGACTGTCTTCTTCCAACAGTGATTTTTGTTTCACCATTACCTCACCCTTCAGGTTTTCTTCTTTGAGAGCTTCAATTTGTGCTTCTTTAATTCTTTCAATCAGGTTAGAAATAACATTGATTTTAAAGAATTTGACGAGAGTTACACCGCAATGTTCATTGCGACTTAATGCATCAGCTACAACGTTGGCTTTTCCTGGGTGATACATGATATCACAATCATAGTCCTTAATCAACTCTAACCAACGTCGTTGCCTCATGTTTAACTCCTTTTGGTCAAACACATGCTTTAAACTTTTATGGTCGGTAAATATAGTACATCGCGTACCATATAAGTAATGTCGCCATAACTTCAAAGCAAATACCACTACAGCTAATTCTAAATCATGCACTAGGTAATTCTTTTCATGCACCTTTAATTGCCTAGACGCATAAGCAATTACCTTACCTCGTTGCATTAAGACACATCCTAAACCTGATTTGCAGGCGTCACTATAGACCACAAAGTCTTCTGATCCTTCTGGTAGTGTTAACACCGGTGCTTCACACAATTTCTGTCGTAATGTTTTGAAAGCTTTTGTATGTTGCTCAGCCCAAATGAACTTTACATTCTTCCTTGTTAAGGCCGTTAATGGTGAAGTAATCTTTGAGAAGTCTTGAATGAACCTTCGATAGTACCCTGCTAATCCTAGGAAACTTCGAATTTCCGTTGGGCTTTTTGGGATTTCCCAATTCATCACTGCTTCCACTTTGGATGGGTCTACTTTTACACCATCTTTGCAAATCACATGGCCTAAGAATTGAACTTCGTCTAACCAAAACTCACATTTGGAGAACTTTGCATAAAGTTTCTCTCGCCTTGGTAAATCTAAGATCTCCCTTAGGTGTCTTTCATGCTCGTCCTTACTTTTAGAGTAAATAAGGATGTCGTCAATGAATACGATTACTGATCTGTCTAAGAATGGACGACAGACTCGGTTCATCAGGTCCATAAATGCTGCTGGAGCATTGGTTAGACCAAAAGGCATAACCATGAACTCGTAATGGCCATAACGTGTTCTAAAGGCAGTCTTTGCCACATCTTCATCTTTTACTTTTAGTTGGTGATATCCAGACCTTAAATCGATCTTTGAGAAACAACTAGCTCCCTGAAGTTGATCGAATAGATCGTCGATACGAGGAAGTGGATATTTGTTCTTTATTGTTACTTTGTTTAGCTCTCGATAGTCGATGCACATTCTCATCGAACCATCTTTCTTTTTCACGAATAACACGGGAGCACCCCATGGTGATGAGCTAGGCCGTATAAATGACTTATTGAGTAGCTCCTGTAATTAGGACACTATTTCCTTCATTTCTGAAGGTGCTAACCGATATGGTGCTCTTGCAACTGGCGCTGCACCAGGAACAAGGTCGATAGAAAACTTCACTTGACGGTCGGGTGGTAGTCCTGGTAAGTCGTCGGGAAATACATCGGGATAATCGCATACTACAGGTACATCATTGACTTCTTTCTTTCCTTCCTTAGTATTTACGACATATGCCATAAATGCTACACATCCTTTTCTTAAACATTTTCTACTTTTCTTTATTGACATTAAATTTATACTTGTATGCTTCTTATCTCCGTATATACAAATAGTTCTACCGTCGGGTCTTTTGATATTGACCATCTTTTTATCACAAATAATATCAGCTTTGTTTTGTGATAACCAATCCATTCCTATTATAACATCAAATTCGCCTAATTTTATAGGTATTAATTGAATAGGAAATTGTGTATCCTCTATGGTGATCGTACAACCATTAATGACATCGTTTACACCTACATGGTGACCATCAGCTATTTCAACTAAGTATTCTTTATCTAGTTTTTCAGTTAGGTAGTTCAAGCATCGACAAAATGCAGTAGAAACAAAACTTTTATTTGCTCCGGAATCAAACAAAACATGAGCATTTAAATTATCGATGAGAAAGGTACCTGAAACGACGTCAGGTGTATCTTTAGCCTCCTCTATTGTCATGTTGAATGCTCGTGTTTTAGCCTTTGATGGACCCTTATTAACACCTTGCGCTCCTCTTGCCAACTCTGGGCAATTAGGCCTGATGTGTCCTATCTTCCCACAATGATAACATTTTTGATCATTGAGCTTGCAGTTTTGAGATACATGTCCTAGCTTTCCACATTTAGAACATGCCAAACCTTGAAACCTACAAACTCCAGAATGAGTCTTCCCACATGTAGAACAAGTTCTATATGGTGTAAACCCTTTTTTTGAGGTTGGTGTAAACCTCCCTTTCTTAGCATTGTTATTGGAATGCTCAAACTTTCTTTTCTGGTTGTTCTGGCTTGGGAATAACTTATCATGATCTTTATCAGCTATTTTTGCTGCCTCAACTGCTTGTAAAAAGGTTTTAGGTATGGTTACTTGCACTATTCTTTTTAGATCAGCCCTTAATCCCTCAGTGTATAATTCAATCTTCCTAGATTCATTTGCTGCCAAGAAGGGAGCAAATCTAACTTTTTCAACAAACTTTTCGGTATATTCTTGAATAGTATCATTTCCCATCTCCAGACGTAGAAATTCAAGTTCCAGTTTCAGAGTTTCGCTCCTAGGGCAATAATTCTCTTGTATTATTTCTTTAAACTTATCCCACGAGAGCTGTGCTGCTTGAGAGATTCCATAAGTAATCCTAATTCCATTCCACCAATGTAGTGCTGCTTCTTGTAGTTGAGTGGTTGCATATCTTACCTTTAGGTGTGGCTGGCATTGGCATGTTTCAAAACAAACTTCTATATTATTTATCCAATCCATTGTGGCTATTGGACCTCCTTTTCCATAGAAAACAGTAGGTATGGTACTCATGAATTCTTTATAAATGCATTCTTTTTCTGGTTTGGGATCAGGATGTTCGAGATCTTCTTGATCAATATTATTATCAACTGCCTCCCTAAGTATCCTAGCCGTGTTTTCTTCAGCGGCTTTTAAAATTTCTTCTCTATTTTGTTGCAGCATTTGTGGGACAGATTCCCGAATAGTTCTAGCCACTATATCTGCAATGTTTGCTTCTTGTATAATGTGGTTGGGTGTTTCTCTAGTGCTAGAAGAACCTCTTCCCCTACCCCGACCCCTACCTCGGTAGTGGTACTTCCATGGGCTATATTTTCAGGCATTGGTGTTTCATGGTTAATATAGGCAAGAAGGGCATTTGCGTCAGGTTGTTGAGCAGACATGGTTGTTATTTTCCTATGTATAGTTATGAGATAACTCTAATTATTGCAATTATAAAACATGTAAATAAAGCACGTGTAACAACAACATGTATATATATATATATATATACAACCAAAATTTCTATTTCATTATAATCCGTTAGAAAGTTTGACAATACTATCAACTATTTTACAAGTACATTAACCAAACCATGGCCAAGTTTGATCAAAAACCCCTATAATACAGCAAAAACCTCTTTAACTGAGTCATAACTCATTATATTGTTTCCCATTCAAACCTGGCCTAGATCTAATCTAATATAAAGTCGGAGGATATCTATCAGCTATCCATGTAGCATAGCTGTCAGCAAACGGAAAGAACGGATAACCGGGGTAATCCCCAAAAAAGGCATAAACGCAAACCAGATACGGAACCTCATATATCCCCACTGAACGTATCGAACAAGATAACATACTTTAAGTTTCACGTATGTGAACATATCCTTCACTTTCATGTACCACGGGCGAGTGACTATCGAGTAAGCCTGTTGCAGCTGTTGGGTGAAATTGACTTGTGTCTCTAAAGTATCATGATACAGAATCAGATCACTAACCAACGCCTCATAGTGGTCACGGTGTATGATTAGATGGTCATCCGGTGGTCCTCCTAGGTCTGGAAATATGAACTCGGTAGGGCCGTTTATGTCATCGAGATCAATGTACTCTATCGGCATGGTTCCTATAAATAATTTTTTTTGTTAGTATGTGTCTATGGTGTGGCAAATCTAAGTATCGTAGCACATCCTAATGGTTTAGAGTCAAACGAAGTTAAGGTTACCTAATTCTTAACCTAATTTGACTTAAACCAATTAGGGAAGGCTCTGATACCAACTTGAGACACCACGAGATTTTATTCAAATGAAACTTTATTTATATATATCAAAGTTTTCGGTTACAACGGAAGCTATAAGGAAATACAAGCTAAAACATTTACTAATAACTAAAAGTTATAACAGCAAATGTCTCCGAGTGTCAACTGGTCCTATTATTATGATGTCGAGTACCTGATCTTATTCTATTGAATGTGTCCTGAGATATATATGTAGATGCGTAAGCCAAAAGGCTTAGTGAATTCATGTGTTTGTGTACAAAATACCACATGCATTGATGATATGAAATATGAAATACAAAAATTACGTTGAGATCTCGGAGTTGTGGGTAAATTTATTTAAGCCATTTTCAGACTTCGAACTAGCATGTGTGCTATCCTAGTCATGACTTCTATACAATGTACTAGTGGGGCTAGACATGTATTGCCGGTATCGACTTAGTAACAACAGGATGCCTCCCGTGTACTAATCGTACCAAATTATATTTATTAGCGAACGTCGTTACGTTCCCTTTTTTTTATATTTACCCAGCAACTCGTGTATACATATATATATAAAGCAATAAGCATCATAAAATATCGAAAAGCAATAAACGTGACAATTATAATGCAATAAGCAATTAGGGCATATAAACACAATATATATCATATATATCTCAGTTTACAAAGGCATCATAAAAACTCACGTTGATGATTAAGTTGTTGTCTAAAAGCCGACACTTTTGGAAATCCCCATTGTTTTCCTAAATTTTGTGTTATTTGATTTGAGTGATACAAATTTTTACAAAACTATGGCTCTATTTATATTTGATCCTAAGCTCCTGCGTCAATGACTTAGCACCTTAGTCATTCTAAAATAACTTGACACGCTATTATTAAAAATCAACACGTATTTAAAACAATTACATGGGCCATTTGTTTGATTAACACCTAACATGACACGATCCTTGCAGTTGATTGGTTAATGTGGATATTGTAATTATACATATAGTATTGTAATTATCCATATAGTAATTATCCGTACGTGAATGAAAATTTTGCATGGAATATTTCTTGAATGCATATTATATTATACCCATGTTCATAATTTTACTAATATATACATATTATGTTTACATATATATAAATGATATAAATATATATATCGTTCATAATTTTACTAATATATACGTATTAAGTTTTCATATATATCAATGATATAAATATATACATATATAATATTATTTTACAACAAAATAAAAATATGAGTCATACCAAATTATTATATAATAAAATTTTGAATATAATATTGGATAGTAATATTACCAAATATAACATATATTATTTTACGACCTACTAAATTTTCATAATTGATGACTTATATAAATAACGTCGAAAAACATATATCGTGAATCATTGTGGAAAAATACTGATTTACATATAATTTATCTTAGTTATTTACTAAAATTTAATGATAGCTTATAATGTTGTAAATATACATTATTACTAATTGTCGAGAAGACGGGTGTTACATTCTGCGTGGCTCACTTCGTTTTTCCTTAGGACCCAGTCGTTCACCTTGAAAAATCTTCCTCTTACTCGGCTGTTGTAGTATTTTTTGGTCTTGTTCTTGAGGATTGCTTGCCGTAGAAGCGAGGCTACCCTTTTTTCTTCCAGCAAGTATAGGTTTTGTCGTAGGTTTGCATCAGTTTGTTCTGGGGAAAAGTTAGTGATTCGCAAGGATGTTACCATTAGCTCTTGAGGCAGGACTGCTTCAGTTCTATAAACCAGGCTGAAAGGTGTTTCTTGAGTGTCGGTTCTAGGGGTGGTTCTGTAAGACCACAGGACGCTGGGCAACTCTTCCACCCAGTTTCCCTTTGCATTCCCTAGTCGTTTCTTGATCCCATTCACTATTGTCTTGTTTGGGACTTCTGTTTGGCCGTTGGCCTGTGGGTGCGCTACAGAGGTGAATCGTTGGTGAATCTGCCTATCGGTGCACCATCCTTTGAAGGGATTCTTGGCGAACTGGAGCCCGTTGTCACTAACCAAAGTTATCGGTATGCCGAATCGGGTAAGAATGGTCTTCCACATGAACTTAATGATTGACCTTCCCGAGATGTTGGCTACAGGCTCGGCCTCTATCCATTTTGTGAAGTAGTCTACAGCTACGATTAGGAACTTCACTTTTCCCGGCGCTTCCGGGAAGGGTCCCACTATGTCTATCCCCTATTGGTGAAATGGCCATGGGCCTGCCATGCTTGTTAGCTGGGCGGAGGGTAAGTTCTGCACTGGTGCAAATGTCTGCCACGCAACGCACTTCTTCGTCAACTCCGTTGCGTCCTGGTGGATTTCTGGCTAGTACACGCCCATCTGTAATATCTTTCCCGTTAAAGCCCTTGCCCCTTCGTGTGCACCAGCATCTCCAGAGTGGGTTTCATGCAGCATCTCTTGTCCTTCCCGGCTGGTCGCATTTCAGCCATGGGACAAGGTATCCTTTCTTGTATAGTTTTCCATCCATGATGGAATACTGGGGGGGATTTGATTCTGATTTTCCTGGCTTCCCCTTCATCTTCTGGCAAGATCCATGTCGTTTGTAATCGATGATCGGGGTCATCCACGTTGTTCCTTCGCTTGTTATTTCCTTTGCTTGGGGTTCGTCTATGCTCCGCTCCTTGAGTACTTCTACGAGTACTTTTTTTGTCAAGTGGTCAAAAGACGTTGATGCTAGTTTGCTCAATGCGCCTGTCCGACGATTTTCCGACCTTGGTATCTGTTTGATGGTGAACTTGTCAAATAGCTTGGCCATGTTGTTCACAGTTTCTACATACAGCTTCATTTTGGGATCTCGCGCTTCGTATACTTCGTTCACCTGGTTTGTTACAAGCATGGAGTCGCTGAGGACTTTTATGTCCTTGCCTCCACTTTCTGTTGCTAGGCGCAGGCCGGCGAGTAGTGCTTCATACTTCGCCTCGTTGTTGGAGGTTTGGAAGTAAAACCTCAACGCATATGTCATTTCTTCTTTCTGGGGGTTTTGGAGGATTAAGCCTACGCCGCATCCTTCCTTCCCGGCTACACCGTCTGTGTGCAATGTCCAAGTCGTGCTTTCTTTTTCTGGTGCGGCCACCGCATTGCACTGCCGGCCTTCTGACTCCGGAACTTTGACAACGCCTAGTGATATCAAGTATTTTAGGCGTTGTTGAGCCCTGTTCTTGGTAAAATTATATCATATATGCATGGGTATTCTCACTTTTCGTGTCAGGACTTGTCTGGAGAAAAAGAACAGAAACAGGGACTAAAAGTGTACAAAAAGGAAAAAGTATAGATGCCTCTATTTATAGTTGCAAATTTCCCGTGACCGCGCCGCGGATTTATATCCTGCGCGACGCGGATGTAAGGCGGTGGAACACATTTAAATGACGAAAAAATGGGGAACGGATAAGTACGCGCGCCGCGGATTTCACATTTGCGCGGCGCGGTCACGGGAAATTTGCAACTATAAATAGAGGCATTTCCAGCCGAAAACCCTAGCAAAGACCTGGTGAAAACATCGACCTAGAAGCTCTTTGGCTCGAGGAATCCATTTCAGAAGCTATAATTTGGTATTTTCATGTTTTTAGATTTTATTTCTTTTTAGTTAAACATTTGTAAGCTTGAGTTGAATCTTTGGGTGTGACAACCATCGATCTTCAGCTTAGGGTTCTGTTTTTAGTAGTGTTTAGCTACTGATTTTGATGTTTGGATATTGGTTTTGATAAATGAAATCATTCGGTTAATGTTAATATTGATTTTTCGGTGTTTTGGATGTTAGTTTGTTGTTTGGTTGTTTGATTGTGATTGAAATTGTTTGTGACTTGGTTGGGACTGTTTTCCCTTGCTGAAAACAGTAGCTAACTTGGTTAGGTTAGGCATTAAATCTTGGCTATTAACTGTCTCTTAGAACTGTTAGTTATTAGCTAGTTTGTGCTATGCTTGGTTTTGCTAGTTTGAATGCCTTCAATTGCTCCTGATTCAGAGATGCACTTCTGAGTTCAGAAAGTAACTAGGTTATTTGGACATAGCTAAGCTTGGCTTGGGTATTTGAATATTGTTTTCAAGTAGAAAGATAGAAATTAATTCCTCCGACTATAGCCGTGACACTATTAGTTGGTAATCTCTCATCTAGGCTGACCACGTAGCTCCTGTGGATCGACCCTGACTCCACTATACTAGTGAATGTTAGGTTATTTCTTATTTTGACCGCATGACGACCTCTGCGTGCATGTCAAACTTCTAGTAAGAAATCTGCCAGCGCCTGTCCTTTGATGCTCACTCGCGGGCGATACTCAATGTCGTGTTCACCGAGTTTGATTTCCTATTTTGCCAGTCTTCCTGATGTCTCTAGCTTCATCATTATTTTCTTGAGCGACTGGTTTGTTCTTACTTCAATTTTGTGGGCCTTGAAGTATTGCGGCAGGCGTCTTGCAGCATATATTAACACGAGCACCAATTTCTCCAAGATCGGGTAGTTGACTTCCGGTCCTTGCAGCGCTTTGCTTTCAAAGTACACCGGCGATTGTTTGTTCTCCCGTTCTGTTACGAGTACCGCTGAGATGGCCTCTCCGGAGGCCGACAGGTACATTACTAGTGTTTCTCCAACGACTGGACTAGATAATGTCGGTAGGGTGGTTAGGACTTTCTTCAATTGTTGCCATGCCCTGTCGGCGTCGGTTACAACGCAGCGGTCGTCGTGCGGTCAAAAATAAAGAAAAACCTAACACACACTAGTACAGTGGCAGTCAGGGTCGATCCGCAGGAGCTTCGTGGTTAGACTAAATGAAAGATTACCAACTAGTAGTGTCACGCTACAGTCGGAGGAATCAGTTTCTATCTTCTCAATTACTAACACCCTAAAGTAATGATCAAACAAACTCAAGCCAAGCTAAGCTAAGCTCAAATGAACCTAGTCACTTTCTGAAATCAGAAGTGCATCTCTGAATCAGAAGCAATCAAAGGTATCCAAACTAAGCAAAACCAAGCAAAGCATAAACTAGCCACTAACTAAAGTTCTACTGAACAGTTAGTAGCCTATGTTTAATTCCTAAAAATTAACCTAATTAGCTACTGATTTCAGCAAGGGAAAACAGTCCCAACAAGGTCAAAACAATATCCAACACGAATCAAACATCCAAAACCAAACACAAGCATAAAAACACCGAAAAGCTAAGATTACTTGTAACCAAATGCTTCTCATTAATCAAATCCAACTTCCAAACAGTAACAAAATGTCATAAAACAGAAACCTAAAGCTTGGTATCAATGGTTGTCACTCCCAAGGATACAAACTAAGCTTACAAATATCTAACTAAATGAAATAAAAATCCAAAACATAAAAATACCACTTGAGATGTTGCTGGAACGAATTCTTGGAGTCAAAGAGCTTCAAGGTCGATTTTACACCCGGTCTTTGCTCGGGTTTTCTGCTGAAATTGCATCTATTTATATTTGCAAATTTCCCACAGCCGCGCCGCGCAGATGAAGAATCTGCGGTGCGCGTACTAATCTTTTCCCGTTTCTTCGGTATTTGAATGTGTTCCACCGCCTTAAGCCCGCGTCGCGCGTATCATAGATCCGCAACGCGCGTACGAGTTTCCTTGGTTTTTCATTCTTTTCCAAAGTTCTTCCTTTTGCACGCTTTTAGTCCCTGTTTCCATTCTTTTTCTCCAAACAAGTCCTGGCACAAAAAGTGAGAATACCAAGATATATCTGATATAATTTCATCAAGAACAGGGCTCAACAACGCCTAAAATACTTGATATCACTAGGCGTTGTCAAACACCCCACACTTGTGCCTTGCTTGTCCCCAAGCAAGAGAGTTTTTAACAAATTATAATAAGGAATCAAACAATTTTTTACTGTGTTCAGTTTCAAAGTTTATTGCTCTTTGAGTTAGAGTGGAATAGTTCGCGAAAACATAATTGAATTGCTCTTTAGAATTCATGGCTTTCTAAAGAACCCTTGATTACAAACTTTCTGTCCACAATGAAGTGTACTTACTCATTCAGATTCTAAAGGCCATTAAGGAATTGTCCATGACTTTCGATGTTGTCCGTGTAACGAGCTTTCAGAAATACCATCCCAAACCAGACGATCTTAGGTGGTAAGGTGCATAAATCTCATCCATTTTAGACTTACTGGCTCGAACAACAAAGGCCATAGATTGACTTTTCCTTCCTAAACTCCAATCCTAAAACAGCTCAATCTTCTAAACTCGTAAAACTCAACTTATTTGACTAACTAATAACATGATCACAAATAAACAGTATTTATTGAAAAATACTAGTGCTATCACAATCACAAACCATTCATTTCAAAATTGCAATTTATTAAAAATTTTGAAAAATATTAATAAAAAATTGAAAAATTGATCATTTCTGCAAAAATTTCAAAAAATTTTCTCTTTCGACCGTCCACACCCCACACTTAAAACCGTACAACGTCCCCGTTGTACAAAAAAAATTATTTCAAAACAAGGAAGAAAGAGTTACCCCTTTTTGGACAATAGACCGCTTGGTGCTCAATATCACAGGTATAATTGCGAACAAACGGATCCTTGATTTCGTATTCCGGAGTTGTAGCGCTACAGTGAACACGCCGGTGGTCGAGACAAGTGGAGGGGGCACGGTGACCCCACACTTGTCTGAGACAACTCCTTCTCAATTGGTGTATCATGCATAACTCAACAAACAAATTAAAAGCAAAACATAACAAAATATAAAATATGAACAAAATATACAGATAGAGGTGTCATAAGCTTTGTACATATATCCCTAAAAATATAAAAAGAAAAAGTAAGAAAAAATAAAAAAAAGTACATCAATCATCACCAGGTGGCCTGGAGGGTCCAGCCTCGTGATCGTGGGCCCTGGCTGGAAATGGTCGGGGGAGCCGGCCCTGCTGAGTGGCCAAATCCAAGAGTACCTCCCCGATCCATGCCAACTGGTCCTCGATCCTGGCAACCCTGGCTACCAGGTCCTCCTGCTGTGGCTGTGGTGCTGGCTCGGCGGGTGGCTCCAGCCTCTGTCGTCTCCGGCCCGGCTGAGCGTACGCGGGCTGGGGTGCCTGAGGTGGCTCTGTCGGTGCCCGGATGAACTGCCCCGGACGCTGCTGCTCAATGAGCCTCATCCTCTCCAAAGTGCGTGCTGTAGTGCGGGATGGAGGCAGAGCGGTCAAGGAGGAAACCACGGGGGCAGTGAGGATCCCATATGAGCGGGCCAGGCGGGTAATGAAATACCCCCTGGCTAGTGGGCTGCTGGCGGAGGCGCCAGTCGAGTGGGTGGAGAGGGCGACCGCGAAGGCGAAGGGGAGATGGAGGAATCGGGATGGGTCGAGGAGAGCCCACAGGAATGTCATGTCCTCCCAGACACCTTCTCGACCCCCTCCCGCTGCATGATGGAGGTGGAGACGATACTGTACATGAGGCGGTGAAGTGGGTCGCGGAGGTGGCTCTCCCTCGAGGTCCCTGCCTCGTACATAACGTTGGACAGTGGTGTCCAAATCTCCATGTTGGCAGCTCGGTCCGGCTGCCCCTAGATGCACGCCCCAAAAAACTGAGTGAAGTGGTGGTGCTGAAGATCCGCCGGAGTGTAGATGCCGGTGCGCCTCACAAACTCCTGGAGGTTGCACTCCCTCTGTGTACCTCCCAGTCGAAAGCGGATGATCCTGGATCATGGGTCCGACGCCCGAGGAGCGAAATGGATCGTGGAGAGAAACTCCAACAATAGCTCGGTGTAGACCACGTCCTCGTCAGTGGCCATGATGCTGTCCCATCCACGGCAGGTGAATGATGCCTCATCAAGGGTCCAGGTGCGATGTAAGAATGGCTCGATCGCACCCAGAGCCCAGCATCCCTCAGTATGTCTCTGTCAATGACCGTCACCTCGAGAACCCGGCGACTGGTCAACGCGTCCCTCCGTGAGATGTATTCTGCCGAACTTGCCAGTCCTTCGGGGAACTGGAGGAAAGCGTGCTCCAATCTGAACATCATCTGCAAAACAAACACATGGCCACAAAACAGAAAAAATTTGCAAAATTAGTCCCTTCTTCCCCACCGCACCGCGGCGCGGCCCAAGAGCAAGGGCGCGGCGCGGCGTGCGGGTGTTTCTAAACCCCGATCCAAACTCGTGATTTAACCTGCTAAAATTCGATTCAATCATACCACAAGGTAGCCTAAGTGCCGACTAACTCATCTAGGGTCTCCATTTGGCAAAACAAACACCCTATGAGTTAGCATTAGCGATTCTAAGTTTTGAACTATTTTGGGCAAATCACTAAAATTAACTACCTAATTGCTAGTTTTAACAGCTAATATATAGTTAGAATAGCGTACCTTGGCAGTGGAAACAAAATGAGCAAGAAAAATTGCAAGAGAATTTCGTCAATTAGAGCTCCGAGTCGTGTGATGGTTATGTGAGCCGCGGCTTACCTTATATAGGAGAAAACCGTCTGATCGTTTACCGCGTCGCGCCTTTTCCCTTTGCGCGTCGCGCATGTCACCAAATCAACCCCTGTGCATCGGGTTGGTTTACGATCCCGCGTCGCGTAATTCAAAAACCCGCGGCACAGTCTTCAAAAATTTCAAAACTTCTCACATGATCCCACACTTATTTTAGACCACTAATACCTGCAAAAAGATTGATGTATTTTCCTAATTAATTCAAAGAAATATAGATCCTAACTTATGACACGATGGGTTGCCTCCCAACAAGCGCTAAGTTTAACGTCTTCAGCCAGACGTACTACTCCTACTACAGCTACGGTGGATCGTACGCCTTCTTCCTTTGCTAATTCCTAATCACCACCGTCCCTTCGCTGGCCCACTGCCCCTCAAACTTTCCTGGGTCAAATGGCTTGCTGGTTCTCCTACTGCTGCCAGGTTGCTGTCTTTTGATTAACTCCTGTGAATGCTTGGAGGTAGCTTTGAACCTCCAAGCTCGGTCCTTCCTTCTATATCTCTTCAAAATCACTGGCTTGACGTGAAGCGCTCCCAGTGCCGCTCCCAGTAGTTGTTTTATAGATCTTATTTTGCCAGTGTCCCACATATTATCTTCAGGTTGCAATTTTGGCTTGCAATGCCAGTAGAGATTTTCCAATCGAGTGGGATCGGAAGGCAATATATCAGGATGCTTCCATATGTCCTCATCGATGGTATTGATCACATCTAATTTTCCATTCATGAATGGATCATGAGTGGTGATAAAATCATGTTTATTGTTTTCAAATATCAATTCGTCAGCATCAACTTCTTGATCATCGTCCAACAGATGGATCAGGACCAAGAGTGAGTGACTGGTTTAATCTTGTGGTGGTACAAAGTCACCCATCACCAGATCCTTACATTCAAAAGACTCAAAATTTTCAAAAATTCTAGGTTCGGGGGTAGTATTGTCATCTACACCCCCTCCCCCAATAGTATCCACAACTTCAACAATTTCGGGGATCGTTGGGCTGGGGTCTGTACTGTCACTTACAGCCTCCTCCACAACATCCTCATCAATCAAATCGTCTGGTGATGGTATGGATTCACTCATCACCAGCTCGACATTATCAATATTTTCGAAAACATCAAAAACATCAAAAGTTGTTGAGTCAGAGGTAGCATTGTCACCTACAACCTCTTCCTCAACAACATTTTCGACCCTCTCAATGGTCTCTTGATTTTCCCACGACGCATGCCCTTCCATCACATATTCAGGTGATGCAAGTTCACACACATTATCATTGGTATAAAAATCACACGCCTCCGGTTCTGGCGAAGGTGGTGAACATTTCCAACTTTCCTCTAACCTATCTAAAGAAGCTTGCAATCTTAAAAGAGCATCAGCCTGGTCCTTCTGTTCTTGGTGAGTGTTATACCAGAGTACCCAAAGTTGGGCCCAAGTTGTAGAATTTTCAGGTTGAGATGACTCCTCGGTCCGCCATCCATTGTCATCGGGTGATCCATTGTAGCAATCATCCTCGTAATAGGTGTCGGCCGGATTTTCATAATCTTCATAATACTGATCCGGGTACATGTAATCGCCCATTATGAAGACGTACACATACCAGAATTCAAAAAACTAAAATCAAACATCCAAAATCAGATGCTAAGTCCTACAAATCACCTAATCTAAGCGCACAGCTCCCCGGCAACGATGCCAAAATTTGATAACGCAGCGGTCGTCGTGCGGTCAAAAATAAAGAAAAACCTAACACACACTAGTACAGTGGCAGTCAGGGTCGATCCGCAGGAGCTTCGTGGTTAGACTAAATGAAAGATTACCAACTAGTAGTGTCATGCTACAGTCGGAGGAATCAGTTTCTATCTTCTCAATTACTAACACCCTAAAGCAATGATCAACCAAACTCAAGCCAAGCTAAGCTAAGCTCAAATGAACCTAGTCACTTTCTGAAATCAGAAGTGCATCTCTGAATCAGAAGCAATCAAAGGCATCCAAACTAAGCAAAACCAAGCAAAGCATAAACTAGCCACTAACTAAAGTTCTACTGAACAGTTACTAGCCTATGTTTAATGCCTAAAAATTAACCTAATTAGCTACTGATTTCAGCAAGGGAAAACAGTCCCAACAAGGTCAAAACAATATCCAACACGAATCAAACATCCAAAACCAAACACAAGCATAAAAACACCGAAAAGCTAAGATTACTTGTAACCAAATGCTTCTCATTAATCAAATCCAACTTCCAAACATCCAAACAGTAACAAAATGTCATAAAACAGAAACCTAAAGCTTGGTATCAATGGTTGTCACTCCCAAGGATACAAACTAAGCTTACAAATATCTAACTAAATGAAATAAAAATCCAAAACATAAAAATACCACTTGAGATGTTGCTGGAACGAATTCTTGGAGTCAAAGAGCTTCAAGGTCGATTTTACACCCGGTCTTTGCTCGGGTTTTCGGTTGAAATTGCATCTATTTATATTTGCAAATTTCCCGCAGCCGCGCCGCGCAGATGAAGAATCCACGGCGCGCGTACTAATCTTTTCCCGTTTCTTCGGTATTTGAATGTGTTCCACCGCCTTAAGCCCGCGTCGCGCATATCATAGATCCGCGGCACGCGTATGAGTTTCCTTGATTTTTCATTCTTTTCCAAACTTCTTCCTTTTGCACGCTTTTAGTCCCTGTTTCCATTCTTTTTCTCCAAACAAGTCCTGGCACGAAAAGTGAGAATACAAAGATATATCTGATATAATTTCATCAAGAACAGGGCTCAACAACGCCTAAAATACTTGATATCACTAGGCGTTGTCAATCGGCCGTCTATTTAAAGTCGTTCTTGTTGACGTCACCTTTTAAGGTATTGAATAGCGGTATTGCTTTTCTGCTAACTTCCCCACGAATCTTCCTAGTGCCGTTAGCTTTCCGTTCAGGCCCTGCATGTCTTTCAGCGTGGCCGGGGTTGTTGTCTCCACCAGGTCTTGTACTTTGCTTGGGTTGGGCCGGATTCCGTTATTAGTGATATAGTAACTTAGGAACTGTCCGTCTTCCACAGCGAAGGTACATTTAGCTGGGTTCAGCTTCATTTTAGTTTTTTCCAAGGTGATGAGTGTTTCTTGTACATCATCTAGTAGGTTTGACCCATTTCTGCTCTTAATCACCATATCATCCACGTACACTTCGATGTTCCGACCGATTTGAGGAGCGAATATTCGATCTACCAGCCGTTGGTATGTAGCGCCTGCGTTTTTCAGTCCGAACAGCATTTTTTGGTAGCAGAATATTCCGTGGTCCGTATAAAATGTTGTTTTCTCCTCGTCCTCCTTTTTCATTAAGATCTGGTGGTAACCCTTGTAAGCATCTAGGAAGCACTTCCAGCAAAATCCGTGGAGGGATTTAATCGTCTTGTCGATTTCTGGTAATGGATAACTATCTTTGGGGTAGGCTTTGTTGAGGTCTTTGTAGTCGACGCACATACGCCAGCTGCCATCAGACTTTTTGAACATCACGGGATTTGTGATCCATGTGGGGAATATCGCCTCTCTCAGGATTCCCTCTTAGACTAGCTTTGCTACCTCCTTGTTGATACCTTCGTTGCGTTCCCCTGCCTGTCTTCGCCTTTTCTATTTTACTGGGGTGTTCCGTGGCTGGATGTTGAGGCCATGTTCGATGACTCCTCTTTCTACTCCCACCATATCTGTGGGTCTCTAGGAAAAGACTTGTTTGTACTGTTGGAGGAGGATTATCAGTTTGTTTCGTATTTCCCCTGGCAATGTTGTCCCTATTTTTATTGGTTGCTCTGGGTAGTCTGGGTTTATGACTACGTTGGCATCTCCTGCCTTCAGCGTTGGGCGTTTTGGGTCCCACGTGAGTTCCGACAGCTGGAGTACTTGGCAGTATTTCAAGGGTTTGGATACGCTGGTGATCATTGTGGCGGGGCCCTCCAACGTCTGAAATTTTAGGGTGCCGTGCACTGTCGATGCTACAGCTTCGAATTTCAGCAGGCTAGGCCTCCCGAGTAAAATGTTGTGTTCGGAAGACGTTCTTACAACCACGAATTCAATCAGAACCGTCTTCTTGACCTTGTTGTCAAAGCTTCGTAATGTGAAAGGAACTGGGAGGGTTCCCAGCGGCCATATGTTGTGGCCTGTGAATCCAACCAATCTCCCTTATGCGGGTCTGAGGCCATCTTTGATTACCATCGGTAGCTGTGTGAAGCAGTTCCCATAGAGGATATCCGTCGCGCTGCCTCCGTCAACGTAAATTCTGTGTATCTTGGTTTGGCCTATATATCCGACAATCATTAGAGGGTCATCTCCTTGCCATTGGGCCGGTTTAGGGTCGTCATTCGAGAATTCCACGTGCAGCGCATTCGGGCTGGCTCGATTTGCTGGGTTTCTAGGGCGGTCCCTTCTGTCTCGTTGGAGCGACCAGATGGCGAGGTTTTCCTTCTCCAGGGCTCTTTCTTGACGTTCATTTCGTGGAGGTCTGGGGGGCTGCGGTTCTTTCTCGTTCCTTTCTCGGAGGTTCCTTGCGATGTCTATTAGGTTTCCTTTCAGTTGTTTATCTGCTATTTCTCTGCGTAGCATGGTGCAGTCAGCTGTGGTATGGGTCTTGCTTCGGTGGTACTCGTAATATCTTGTCGCGTCCCCTTGATTCCTTCGGTTAGGTCCGTCCAGGATGGTGTATATGTCGCTACGTCGGTTGTATCCTCCATCTTGTGGTGTGTATTGTACTTCCGGAACGGGCGTTGGTGTGAGTTCATGTGTCGCTGGTTTCCAGAGCCGTACGGGTGGATAGGGAATATGTCTGTGCGTTTCTTTGTCGCTGCCCGTCTATGCAGTTAATCGTGCCGGTATAGCGCCGGTATCGCGGTTCGCAGTGGTCAGCATAATCACGGTTCAGTTTAGCGGTGGAAAATAGCGGTACCGATAAAATCGCCGCGATTTACCGCTATTATCTGCGATTTACCGTGATTATCCGTGTAGAGGATTTTCATGAAGAACTGAATGGTTTATCCGATGTTGACTCGGATGTCGATTAAATTTGAATTTGATACTTTGACATTTTCTATATTAGAATGTTATGTTATGTGACTTATGTATTAAATTAAGCCTTATGTGAAGTTTTTTGAATGAATTTTATGATATTAATACTACTAGTAATAGTCTAATATATAAATTTTACACACTACTAAAAAACCGCTATACCACCGCTATACCACTGCGAGAACCGCAAAATTAAATATCGGTAGGTTACCGTGATTACGGTTTTGACCGCGATAACTGCATAGCTTCCCGTAGATATGCCTGTTTTTCAGCTGTGCCCTCTTCCTGTCGTAAGAATCGTTCCACTCTTTCTTTCATTTCATGTCTGGACTGCGGTGGTCATCCTAGGAACTTCCTCGAGAGCGGTCCGGGCAAGAGACCCCATGTGAAGGCGCCTGTGATAAGTCGGTCGTCCTGTCCCGGGACGTCGATGGTAGCTTTGTTGAATCGCTGGAAGTAATCCTTCAAGGATTCCCCTTCTCTCTGCTTGCACCCCATTATGGCATGATTGTCTCCCCTGTACTTTCGCAGTTGCATGAAGTTGGAGAGGAACTGCTGCTTAAGTTGTTCAAAGTTGTGGATGTTGTTTGGAGCTAGGCTTTTGAACCATGCTCCAGCGTTGCCATCTAGAGTGGTGGGGAAGTAAGTGCACCAAAACCGCTCATCTAGCTTGAGTGAATACATATGCCACTCGTAAGTATCTATGTGGCTGTCGGGGCATGTCGTACCATTGTAGACCTTGAGGGTCGGCAGCTTGGCTGTGCTTGGGATTTCGTAATCTAGTAGTTCCTTCACGAACGGGGACTGGGCATTCTTGGGCACGGGTCCATATTGATGTATGGGGTTTTGCAATGGAGTATAAAGGAAATATGGGGGAGTTGCATACAGAGTTATGAGTGGGTTGTTTACCGGCGGTATTGTGAGAAAAGGTTGTGAGGGTGGAGTTATTGGACTGAAGGGTGGCAGCGAGACTATGTATGGTAGTGTATATGGGGTTATCGACGTATGTATCCTATTCATGAAGGTTGTTGACAAGGGAGTAGTGCTGAGTGCCGGTGTCGATGTGGTTGGAAACGACATGGGTACATATGGTGTGGGGAAGTGTATTCCTTGGGACACCGGTGTATTGAGCATTGGGAGTTGCTAGGGTAGGAATGGTATTGTTGTTGATGGTGTGGATATAGTTACGGTGGTGGGTATAGCGGGTGTTTCAGGGTTGTCCAGTGGATGCATGGGTCTGAACAGACTGGGTGATCCACCGCTGCTCTCGCCGCCGTTCATGGTGATGTACTTGCGTATAGGGTAGTTGTGTTGGTCACACAACGGATGGTGCCAAATGTTGTGACTTTAGACTCGGGGATGATGAAGGGTGATAACTCCGGTGGTCTCGAGAGCCTGAGATCACAACAAAGAGAAGAAGACCGTTAGTCGCGCTCCGGGAGGAGGTCCCGAGAGGGCGCTCCGACGGTCAAGTCAGTGGTGTATCGAGGGTAAAATTGTAGAGAAAGTAAGGGATGATAGCGGAGTGGACATATCTGTTACCTGAAGGCCCCTAGGCCTTTTATACCTGAGGCTGAACTCGCTTTTGGAGACATCGGTGTTAGGCCTCCAGCGAGTTCGGAGGTTGATTGGGCGAACGCCTGGTATACGATCGTGGTGCAGAAGGGGTACGGGAGGAGCACATGTAGTGCGCCGTGTATACTTTTTGTCGTCTGCATGTGTCAGACTTCGCACAGGTTGTCGTCTGCGTGGTTCTGCGGGAAGGTATTGTCGAAGCGGTTGCTCGCAAGAGCGAGTGCCAGCGCTGCGGGGCGTCCCTGGTAGTGTACTGGTAGGTCCAACGCTGCGGGGCAGCGCTTGCAGCGCTTGTGGCTTTGGACCGATGGAGCTTTGCCAAGCCGTATCCTATGATACTATATATATATATATATATATATATATATATATATATATATATATATATATATATATATATATATATATATATATATATATATATATATATATATATATATATATATATATATATATATATATATATATATATATATATATATATATATATATATATCAGTGTTGTAAAAGTCGGTCTAGGCGGCCGCCTAGGCGGCGCCTAGGCGCTAGGCGGGCGGGTTCCGACTACGATTAGTAGTAGGCGGTCAAGTTAGGCGGATTTGGTCAACGGCGGTCAAAATCTGGTTTAGGCGGGTCTGGGCGGGTCTAGGCGGCAAAATTTTCAATTTTTCAAAATTTTCAAAAAATTTCAAATTTCTAGAATTTTCAAAAATTATCAAATTTTCAAAAAAAAAATCAAAATTTTAGATTTTTAAAATTTAATTTTAGAAAATGTCATTAATTATGATAATCGGTGGCTAAGTTACGATTATTGATGATTAAAATTGTCAAAAATATCATTAATTAGTCTAAACATTCTGATGTTTGATGACTTACATATTTAAACACTTAGATTTATCAAATTTTTATGCTTATTTATTTATTTTGTAGGGATATAGGTAATATCTAAATTTTAAAAAATAAAATTTGTTACAATTAATACTCCCCGCCTAGGCGCCGACTAGTCCTCGCCTAGACCGACTAGTCCTAGGCCCCAGTCCACCGCCCGCCTTCCGCCTAGCGACTTTTACAACCTTGATATATATATATATATATATATATATATATATATATATATATATATATATATATATATATATATATATATATATATATATATATATATATATATATATATATTCACACACACACAAATTGAAATTTGTTGGTACTTTACAGCCGTAATATTCCAAATTTTATACTATTATCATATCACAAGTATTGAGTTGTTACAAAACTACCAACTAGACATATTGACTACCAAATATACTGGTTAGTTAGTAAACTACTATTTTAACCTTTGATATAACATGACGTTAAATAAAAAATTAGTGTTTATATAAGAAATATTGTTCATTAAATTAGAAAATTGATGCTTATTTAATATAGATAATAGTATAAAAAGTAATTTTTTTCAGTGTAACATATTTAGTAACTTAATTTGAGCAAAATCTCCAATCATGGAATTAATTAAACTAAAATAAAACATATATGCAAATTTGAAATTTTAAACATATCTATATCTATATCTATATCTATATAACTCTTATAATAGAGGTCATTCAAACCATTGTGAATCAAGATAAACTAAATACTTGCATCATATTCATTTGAAACTCCCAAGTTTTCATCTTATACTACTCAAATATTTATGTGTAACTAATATCTCTTCATCTTATGCTAATTAATTGTTTTTGCTCAATTTAAAAATTTTGCCTATATAAGAACTATTCCACACTTGATTTCAACTTGCTTCTCTTCAATTTTTGTTATTGTTATCTAGAATATATGTATGAGAGTTCAACAATGTCAAACACTTATTTTCGTTTTTGCTATATATAGTTATAAACTTGTGAGAATTCCACCATGTTGTAGGTTAATTTTCGATTTTGTCTTTATTGTTTTAAAATGATGAGAACTTTACCATGTTATAGATGTAGATTTTTTTTGGGAAAATAGCTATATTAGTAGTATTTTCTCTAAAAAACTGTCCATGTCGTTGAAGAGTTTGCGATTCAAATATAAAGAGTTGAAGAAATGAGTTTGTTGCATCAATAGTAAGTCCAACTATATTTTACTTTGGATTAAAGTGTTTGAAATGAGAAGTAAAACTAAACGAGGAAAAAAATGAGAATTGATGATTTTCGATGAACTAAATATATTATTCTTTTGTTGATTTTTATATATCTTTGAAATTGTTTCTACAAACATTTTGATGATTTTCGATGAACTAAATATACTATTCTTTTGTTGATTTCAATATATCTTTGAAATTGTTTCTACAAACATTTTATACAATTTAGGAGTTTTTAATGTGTTTTTTAAGAATAAATGTTATAATAAATGTTTCATTGTTTTTATGTTATTAAAAATTGTAGTAACTATTAATTTATTTTATTTATTATTTATTAGATTGTGATTACATACACACACAAAACCTAATGAATAATAAATAATATGAAATAATAATTACTACAACTTTTTATAACATAAAAACAATAAAACATCTATTATAATATTTATTTTCAAAAAACATGTCAAACACTCCTAAACCGTATAAAAGATATGTATAAACAATATAGAAAAAATATAGAAATCAACAAAAGAATGATAGATTTAGTTCGTCAAAAAAGTCATCAAAATCCAAATTTTGTTACCTTTTTCCCGACCGTTTAGTTCTATTTCCTATTTCAAGCACTATAATCTAAAAAAAATTCACATTACAAATATCGTTAATGCGAAAAACTTATTTGTTCAACTTCATATTTGAATCACAAACTCATAATTGAATCGAAAACTTTTCAACCACAAGAATGATTTTTTGTGAGAAGAAACTACTAATATAGCAATTATTTCAACAAAAATATACATTGCAATATTTGAATCATAAACTCTACAACCACGCAAAAGTTTTTTGATAAAAGACTATTAACATTGTTGTCTTGGTGTGTGTGTGATTTATTTTGGTGATTCGTCAAAAAACCATGTAAATAAAAAACTTCTTACCTTCTTACCATAATTTTTACTTCTTATTTGATCATTCTTATATATATATATATATATATATATATATATATATATATATATATATATATATATATATATATATATATATATATATATATATATATATATATATATATATATATACCCTAATATAGGCCTTCCAAACTAATATGGTTAGATATATTATGTTATCTCATGCCATAATGATTTGAAATCTAAATGATTCTTCGTATTTCCTAAATTAATAGCATTTAATAGAAACTTTTTGTATTTCTCTCATTTATACATGTTGTTACTATATGAGTAAATGTTTCTCATAAAAACATTAATTGTTTTTCAATGTTTGTGATTAAAATATGAAGAGTAGAATAAATGAGAAAATACACCAAATGTATGTTGATTGACTTCATTCTATATATTGTTGAAATTGTTTTTAATTTTTTTTCTTGAATTGGTTTTACATTCTTTATACGAGTTAGGTGTGGTTCATTTATTTTTTAATGCAAATGTTATAATAGTTATTTTGGTACTTTTTGTTATTAAAAATTTGTAGTATTAAATTTTTCCGTAGTATTTGTTGTTAGTAAGATTGTAATATATAAAATCAAAAAATTATTTCTACAACTTTTTTTTATAATTTTGGAGGGATTGATGTGGTTAATTAAATGAAACAATTTAATGCAATTAATCGATTTTTTGTACTTATGTCCTTTCGGTTGTAGTTGGTTAAAGTTTTTGTAGAAAGTTGAAAAGTTATATTATTTAAATAATATTTCTTTGTAACTAAAAAACTTACTTACTTATATTAGTTCATTACCAATAAATCGAAAAAAATTCCTCAATAAAGATTTCAACTATACTATGATTTTTTTTCTTATTTTAACCATTATCTGATGAAAATTTCTTATTGTTTATTTATAATGATAAAAACTAATTAATTATTTATTTTTTGATTTTTTTTAGAAAGAATGTCTTAATATAAGATAATTCATTAGTGACACATCAACTTTTTCATTTATTATATATAATTGTTATTACTTAGTTGATGACATTGACTTAGATATTTTCTAACAAAACACATATAATATTATTCTAACTACATAATTTTGTTCCTGCACAACGCACGGGGATTCACCTACTTTTCTAATATATCTTTGCTGTTATGTAGAAACAACCATTACAACCTTAGTACAATAATGAATGATGCTTCTACTTGCGCTTCATGCCAAGTTAGAGTAGCTACTTTTACACGAGTGCCAAATTTTCAACTGTTGGGCCATATCACAATTCCCTAGTCTCAATTAGGGATGCAAACGGGGGCGGATATTAGCGGGGACTGCAATCTCCGTCTCCGTACCCGACCTCCATCTCCAGAACCATCCCCGCCCCCGACCTGCCAAATACCCGATGGGTTCGGATTTTAAAATCCCCATCGGATATGGGGAACCCGATGGATATCCGTTTAGTAGATCTTTGGACTTCAATCTTCATCACATTGACAAGAAATCCGAAAATCAGATTCAAGTTTGTACAGAAAATCATATTATACAAAGTTTCAATCATATATATTATAGGGTTTATATAGATTTGAGTTCATACAGAAAAATAAATTATAAATTCATGAAGAACATTTTGTACAGAGTACAAAGACTCGGAACTGATTATATTATAAAGATTATATATACTCGAAACTTAAGTCAACTTAATTGATTCATATTTTGTGTTCGGTGATTGATACATTACAAATTCATGAATAAACTGAAGCGTTCTACAATTTGAAAATTACATTTTGTGGTGAAGAACAACTAGCAACGACACGATTTGGATCAAATAGGCACTGTAGAAAAAGAAACCCGGATGCGGACATTGATAATGAAAAGAAACTCAAATACAAATTGAAGAAAAAATAAACAACTAACAAGCAAACAGGTTCTAAAAGAGATTGAATTTTATTTGTATAAAAAGAAACTCTGATGCATATTGAAGACTTCGAAGGTGATGTCGTTCTTTAATCTTGCTTCATATTGATGTTGTTCTTCAATCTTGAAGACTTCGAGTAGCAGGTATGTTAGCGTCTTAGGAAATTAGGACGGAGGAATGGAGATTAAATTTTGTTTATGGAAATCTCGGGTATAAACGATGAAGGTCGATGGTCTTGATTTATTAGATATTTGAAATGCTCCAGAAATGAAGAGGTGGAATTAAAGACGGCCCAAGACTCCAAGTAGTTAGGGTTGATTTCCAATGAATGAGTTAATGAATCGTTGATTTCCCATAAATTAAAAGTCAGTAAATCTTTAATTTTTCGAATATATATATATATATATATATATATATATATATATATATATATATATATATATATATATATATATATATATATATATATATATATATATATATATATATATATATATCCTATCCTAATAAATAAGTAACTCAAGTACACTTGTCATCACCACATTGATTTGGCCACATGTCATTTTCTCATAATTTTGAATTTTTCAAAAAAATAAAATTTGTTTAAGAGTTTAAAATCCATAATGATCATGTAACTGGCATGCACTAGAAATTAGGAACCGGTGAATCTCGCCATACCTCGATTTGAACAGCAAGATACACACATCGTTATAATATTTATTCATTCTCAACATAAAAGTTCATCTTCGATTAAACAAAAGGAAAATCAAAACAAAAATCGAAAACCATTACACCAAAAAGATTGGAAGTGAAATAAAAGACCATCCTTTGGTCAAACACCCCATCCTTCACAATCCCCTTCAACACACCGCTTTTCCGGAGAAATCACACCACCATTCATCTACATTGCAGTTAACTGAAGATGGAGAAAACCCTAATTGAAGATGAAAAAATAGCAGATCTAAAGATGATGAAATCTAGCAGGGATGAACATGGTGAGGGTCTTATGCTTCATGGTCTCTGATCTTCGTTTCTTGTTTGATTTTCAAATTAATTGATGAATTCAAACCAGATGCACCAGACTCCCATCTCATTTTTATTCCCAAATTTGAAGCAGAGTATTACACTTTGACCGTCTGATATCAAACGATAAGTTATCAAATTAGAATTGATATGATTCATGCTACGCATATATTCAACAAATTCTGCCAAGATAAACTTGGATGAAAAACTTACAAAAAATCTTTAAATTCGGTGATGTCAATATTTTGTTGCTAATTTTGTTATGGGATGAGTCTAAGTGCAAGATGCTTGAAGTCGTGAAATATTTTCCATTTAAATTTAAAAACATTGCTGCAATCTCTGGTAAGTTTGCTGGTGTGTTAATGGTTATGGTTATTTTTCATTTTGTTATAAAATTTGTGCAGAGCAAACTTTAAGAATATACCGTGCCTCCGCCAAATCTGCCGGACTTCTCTCATCACCGTTGCATTCGCCATAGTCACCTCCTCCTCTTTCCTCTCCGGCATTGCTAAAATCTACGCACTCTCGGTCTCCTCCCCACCGCGACGTTCCTCGAACTGGTATTCTAACTCTCCGACCGTCCGACGAGTGACCTCTGTGGATTGTGCTTTCCCCTCCGATGACTCCTCTTTGTTGAACTCTGACCTCCATATGTTAGTCTTGTCTCCATCTTTCTCTCTCTTTCTATCTATTTCTCTTTCTAGGGTAATTTTGATAATGGATAGGAATTTGAAAGAAAAAGATATGAAAAGCTAATCGGGACCTGTGAAAGTAAATTAAAAACAACATATATTTATTGTTTGTGAATTATGATCTTTTTTAATTAAATTAATGAGTGTAATAGTATTTTAGAAAACTCAATTAAAAGTCGTTTGAATTTTGTTAAAACCGTATACATAAATTGTTATTTTTTTCCATATTTATTAATTATTAGTTATTTTGTAATACGTTAATTATAATTAGATTGTAATTACATATCTTTGTAAAACAATACAAGTAAAGTACAATGAAAAGTTAAAAAAGACAATTATACAAGTTTTCTAAATCATCTTCAACAAGAAATAGTACATTTTATATTAATTTTCATGTTGATAAATTTGATACATATGGAGGTCCATTCAAAGTTAAAAAAGACAATTATACAAGTTTTCTAAGTCATCTTCAACAAGAAATACTCCTAATTTTCATGTTGATAAATTATATATATATATATATATATATATATATATATATATATATATATATATATATATATATATATATATAGAAAATGACATGTGGTCCATTCAAAGTAAAATGGGTATTTTGGGAAAAAAAATCAGTGATTTTTGGTAACCAAATGGAGTCACTTACCTAACAGGGGGATAAAAATGATACAAAGTACTTCCAAGGGTTAACTATCCATCTATGATGGATTTTGGTCAAGGAACTTGGTTAGATTTCTTGAGGTTGTGCCTATGATATTGGTAAGTTGAAGCATTATCAAAATTTGCATATTGTATTTTGAGTGAAATTGCATTAATTTTAATCTGATAATGGAAACGGCTAAATAGCTTACATGCATCAGGTTATGAATATATGTGTTCGAGACTGCATGATGGTGTGGGTTGTGTTTTGGATCATCAATAGTTTGTAAACAGTAAGAAGCTGACCTTTTTTTCTTGATGGAAAAAGCCTCTTTAGCGTCATATACTTTGGTTGTGGATTTTTTAATTAGAAAATGGGTTTCTATTATGGAAAGTTTTTTTTTTTTTTTTTTTTTTTTTTTGTTTCTAAAAATGGTGAGAATTAGAATTTTTAGATGTTGGCTTTGTATACTTTTAACAATGTACTTTGTTTATTCTATTACATGTTGGTGTCATGGTGTGCCTTTTTTTATGCGACAATAAGCGATGGGTTACTAGCATACATTGTTAGCAGGATGGTTCAGTTCTCTTCCAATAGGCAATAGTGCATATGTTGCTGCTGTTAGGGCAGTTGCTAGGAAAGAACGCCTGTTTAGTAAGGAGAGGGTAATTAAGTAATTTCTTCACAAATTTTTTTGTATATTTTTGCTTTTGCATGTCAGGTGTCCTCCATAACTTGTGACCGTTGGTTTTTCTAATTTGAATTCATGCATGTGCGTTATTATTGTTTTGTAGCTTTTCCAAATATTGCATTAACGTAATCATCTTAATGGTTTATTTACATTTGCTTTTAGTGGTCCATATTTTGCTACTAATAATTACAAATTTTGACTTTGCATTTTTCTGAATTTTTGAAATTTCAATAGGCTTGAAGTTTAGTCAGTAATTTTTATTTTCGAGTCTCTCGCCTATATGTTTTGCAATGACATTAAATAAGAGTCGAGGGCAATCGCTATCAAAATTGAGTTTGTTTTTTAGACAACCAGTCTTCATACATGGTCATTTATATGTTATACATTGTCGAGAGTTAAAAGTAGAGATGGATTAAAAATATTAATCTTAGAATAAACTTAACAATAGAACAGCAAATGTTGTATTCAAAAAAGTCTTTCAAAATTTGTGGTTTTTATAATTATTCAAAGTTTATCAACAATTATGTTGTAATATTTAATTTAATGATGTATATATCCAACATTTTCGTCACATATTGTCCAGGATTTGTTAATGTAAAATTATTAGTGTTTAGATATTATTATTTTGAAATTTTTTTATCATCCCGTGTAATACACGGGTCTTACAACTAGTATATATATATATATATATATATATATATATATATATATATATATATATATATATATATATATATATATATATATATATATATATATATATATATAATCGGGTATTAAACGGAGCGGATAGTAACATACCCGTACCCGCCCCATCCCCGCTTCGGGTACAAATTCTAAAACCCGTCCCCGCCCCATTACCCGTTAAGATGGGGAATCCCCGTCCCATTCGGTTCGGGTCCCCGTGTGTACCCGAATTCGCGGGTCAAACTTGCATCCCTAGTCTCAATGTTGCTCCAAAATGCAATATTTGAATTGTAGCTAATCAATCATATATAGTTTACAGTAGAAACGGAGCTCTTCATCTATAAAAGCTCAAATAACAAATATAAAACCACCGGTCAACTGATACAAATTCATAACCACAACATATAGGTATTCTACTTGTATTTCAACTCATTTGCAAACCCGAAAAAGATTTCCTTCACACCTAAAATAGCACAAAAATGAAAAATCTTTACCAAATTTCGATTTTTTCCCTCTTAGCGTAAAAGCAACAATTAACCTTAACTATCTCTTAATACAAAGACATTTAAAGACAATAAATCGGTTTTAATTTCAAATTGCGTGAATTTAATAATGGGAAAATGACTTATTAAGGTAACCAACTATTTGTTTTGTTCACGTTTGGTTACTTTCCTTTTTTTTCGTGCTTTATTTGTCATTAAACTATTTATTTTGTAGATTATAGTCATTATACATCCTTATGACCGGGAATAGCAGGTTACAACCTAATTGAGATCTACGTGACAAATAGGTGGCACTTATGTGACTTTTATGGGTAGGAAAAATAACTTATAAGGGTAACCAACTATGTGTTTTGTTCACATTTAGTCACTTTTCTTTTTCTTTCGTGCTTTATTTGCTATTAAACTATTTATATTGTTCAACCTAAATCCTTATAACCGGCATAACAAGTATTGTCGGTTTAATCACCAAATGTGAACAAAACAAATACGTAGACTCCATTTAAATGCAGCATCAAAGGTAAAAAGAACTCTCAAAGCTTTGCAACATAATTATATCCCCAAACCATTATTATATCCCCAAATCATCGATTAAAATTGGAGGGAGGTAATCGAGATTGATTAGCATCTTGCACCTCAATGTGATTAATACATTCTTGAAATCAAAACATGCTTTTGGTGATTCTGGAAGATCCAAAAGTTGAAATAGTTAAATCTAACGAAGCACTGAAATTTCCAAGAATAACCCAAGCTTTACCACCAATAAATCTCTAATGCTTTCTTAAAGAGTGATCCATAAACGACGCCTTTCCATGTAGCGATTTTCTGCATAAACAAGTGAGCAAAAAAAGAGACTTTTAATTTTCAATTTCTTTAACATGACAGTAAATAATTTCTGGGATGGTATAGTTGAATCGTTTCACAGAATTTTGAGCGCGATACAATATCAGAGTATGGATCACCTTCGTTACAAATGGAGACATATGTTAGTTAAATTGCATAAATTTAACCAAATTTACGCACCACTATCGGCGAACCGACAACCATGGACCACGACGCTGAGATCGTTAAGCAAGCCTTATAAGAGTATTGGGCGACACACGACACTAATTTCACGCATCTCGATGCATGGAATGCTGTCAAAATTTCACTTAGGTTTCGTTGATCGTAGTTAGCTTTTAATTATCGTATTTTAGGTTTTAATTATTGTATTTCAGGATTTTAATTTATCGTATCTAAGCACTAAGTTATAGTGTACGACTTTTTTAAATTTGCATTGTAATGTGACTTTAGATTTTAATGAAGTATTTCATTTTGAAGTTATTAATTAATAGTTTTAATTTTTTTATTAAGTTTTTAAATTAAAAAACGAGATGAAGTGAGAGATAGTGAGAGGTGACCATTTTCGTGGGTGAAGGAAGGAGAGAGAGTTGCTGTGGCCTAAGTCTAAGGTCATAAGTTCATTATATAATCAACGGTATTTACGAAAACTGGAATTAGCAATATATATGCGTACATGTAATTTATGAAAGAAACTAAATAACCATTTATTGCATATAGAATAAAAATGGAAAATGAATAATGAAAGTACATTATTATTCCTAGTATTAGAACAACAAAGAAAAGAATAAAAATATAACAAAAAATCGTTGTTGCAAACAAATCTATACATATTAATAAAGCAACTATTTTAATGCCACATGACATCTTTTTAGACCTCTATTTGCCACATATCCTCTAAATTTGATTTCCCGCTCATTCAAATTTAAGTATTCAATTAATTGTTTTATCTTATCCTAAAAAATAGGCTTGAATTCTAGCTATAATTTAGCCAGCATTTTAGGAATATGATCGGTTATTTCCACATATGCTATCCTCTGTCTCAAATCTCACAACTTCTCCTTCCTTCAAACTATCTGTCTTTCTCTCCGACCGACATCATCATAATGGCAACGATAACCGCTTCCTTTACCGGCACCATGGCCAGAACCGACGTATACAGTCGTAAGCCACCACCACCCTCACTACTACCCTGTAATGTTACCGCCGCCCCCCCTAAGCACACCTCTGAACCCTAATGCGTTTTCGAATTGTTTATGCAAACTACGCTATCGGCCTCCCTCCACTTCACAGGTGCTATGCCTCCTTCATTACACAGCCGTGAAGGGTTATTCCTCTCCCTTCTCTCTCGAAATATTTCACAAATATTAATTCGCCAATCGGCCGACTGCTATACTGATGTTTCCTCTCCGACCTCCCGTTCCTACCCTCTTTATCTCTAAACCGAATCAGCAGTCATGACACAGCCACTAACCACTAGCAGTAAGCCATCACCCCAATCATCACCACTGTTGTCCCTCTCCCTTTCCTTCTCTGTTTACGTAAACCCTAGATGCCGCCTCCTTCTTTGCAAACCCTGGAAGCCAATGAACCTCCAAGAAGCTAATAATCAGAACTGTTGTCTGTGTATCATGGATGTGAAATTGGTTCAAGGGTTGTCATATAAAGATCGAAATCAGGAGTTTACAAGCGAGGCTAATAAAAACACATTCGGTTTCAGATGCGGTAGGGATGACACATTGGTAGGACCGATGCTGGTGGCTCCACCACAACTCGTACTTGGGGCGAGGTATTAAAACAAACAGAGTAAGTGAATAATAATTTTGTTAATTTTAGGATGATAATGGAGAAAAGGGAATAAGCAGGGGTATGATTTTGGAACTCCAATCCTAATCATGTTTTTTCTGGTTCGTTAACTTCGGATTACTGCTAATTTCGAACCGATTCTGAATTGTCTTTAGGCAAGGTGCTTGATTTTAATATTTGTGAGTTCATGCTTTCATTGATTTCATAACCAGAGTTTTTATTGTATTTTTCCCCTTGACTTTTGTTCATTTATATGCTTACTCAGGTTCAGGGATACTCTATACCGAGGTTCAGACATGTATCATTAGCTATGAGACATCACTCATCTGCAACTAAACATAAAACACCAACACTAGTGAGATTATGTTCACTAAAGGTTTATTCAAAGCAAAATGATATCCTTTATGGTAAAGTAAGTATTTCTCATGATTAATATTATTTATCTATATTTAGTAAATTATTTGATTAATTTCAAGATTTGATATCTTTTTTCCCATTGTTATTTTGCCTAGCATGGCTGCCAAACACACACAAGCGACTGCTATGGAATTAGAGGATGGCTATAGTAAGGTATTCTTTCAAATTTTGTTCATATAAATATATCAAAATTTGTTGGATCTTTTTAGTGGGTAAAATTCAAGAAATAGCATCACAATTTTGCTAAGGTGTGGTTTAAGTAACTATTATGAACCAGTTGAAACAAATACATGCCCACGCCTTGCATAATGGCATAGATTTCACCAAATTCATAACTCACCAAGCTTTTTGAGATCCTAAACATCCCTTAGGCTCACAAAGTGTTCGACCTTATTCCTCAACCAAGTGTCTTCCACTATAATAAACTAATTCAAGGTTTCTGTTACACATGCTGATTGAGGTTAGCTATGTATATCTATTTACTATGAAGTGCAATTTTTTTGTTAAATCAAGTCCTGGTTATTCTTTTTTCTTTCAGGTTGATCGATTTTGAGACAAGTGACGCAAGTAAAGAGAGAAAATCAAATAATGTTGGAGGTTCTAAAGTAAGGAAATTTATTTTAAGGGTTGTTTCATTTGTGTCATCTTTTTGGTTGATCGACTCTAATATATTGTCTCTCTCTTTTAATTTTTTTGTTTATTATAGCATCCTATTTCCATACTTTCTATCAAAATGTTTGGTTGAACTTTCAACGCATAATATTATAATAAGAAAAATCGAAAGTAGGATGATATATTAGATATAATAATGTAAGTAGATTGTTATTTCTTGCATTTAACCCTAGGTTAAAATAATTGTTGCTAAAACTTTAGCGAGTAGGCCAACGAACCACTCATGAAGCTATGGAGAACTACCTTCTACATTGCTAGCGTAAACCCCTTAAGCAAAGGATATATCAAAGAGTTTTACCAACTGATTGCCTTTATGATGGTTTTTTGTATGTTATTTTGCAAGTCAAGAAATTTGAAAATAGCAAACATCGAAGCTACAGTTCAAGTCTCTAAGAAATGAAACCATATGCAGTTCAAGTCCTTAAAATAGCCTCTGTATAAATTTTGCTTATGATTGCATCTGATAGCATCCAATCCATGTATACATTTTGCTTTGTGTAAATGTGTAATATAAATTATCTATAGTCAAATGACAAGTAAGCTTCTCTCTGAAAATCCAATAAATGCTCCTGTAAGTATCATTATTTCTAATATAAATTGAGCTTTCATCTCAGTTGGTCCGTTAAATGATTAAAGCATTGCATTTATCATTGTTGTATATAAGTTTACCCAATAAATAATTAAAGCATTATACTTATTCCGCCATTTGGTGATCACCGGTTGTTAGGGTCACTCCTGATCGTGTTGGGACTCTATTATGTGTTGTGGGGAAAGAGCAAGGAAATCGAACATGGGGAACATGACCTAAACGAGGACATGGAAATGCAGTGATATGTGAATATTATAAAAGAATGGGCACTTGGTTAAAACCAAGGTTCTAAATGGCGCGAGGCGTGACGTGGTGCCAATGTCAAGCCTCAAGTTTTATGAGCCTTGGCGAGCCATGTCATTTTTCAAGGCATGATGTAAGGCGGTAATTTTATAGAAATGTATAATTATATTATATGTAAATATAGATTTATATCACATATATCATGTTTTAGAGATGTTTTATCAATAACTAATAACCAACATTTAACTAAAACTTAAATGTTTATGTCCAATCAAGAAATGCAAGAAAAAGAAGAAAAAACTGGCGGCAAATAGTAAAAACTCGCGCCTTGGCACGCCATGGCTCGCCTTATCTCGCGCCACGCCGAGCAACGCCGCCATGAGGGTTTTCGGGACGGCAGAGTCGCGCCTCACGCCATGGCACGCCTTGACGCGCGCCATGGCGCGCCTTTTATAACCTGAAATAATTTTATTAAAATAAACAACAGTGTCAATTAGTTATACCGTTAATCAATTAATGATCACACATAGTTCTATGTATTCTTAGTTATTATTTATATGCATAGATTTGAATTTCATTGTTTTTTTTTTCAACCACAAAAAATAAAAATAGAACATAACACTTTTAGGCCCTACATTTTCACCATCTACTCCTTCATCGAGTTATCTCCTTCATATAACCCAAGTTTTATATCGAGACAGATCTATGTCAAAGAAGCCATTTCATAAACTTTTAGATGAATGCACCTACAAAAACAAATCCAACAGTACCTGCAAGTCAAGCTAAAAGCCTAAATCAGCTAAAAGAGAAAACCGATGATGGTGGTGTTTGGATCTAGATCCACATCAACGAAAATGAAGCAAAAAAATTGATTATTTTGAACAATAATTTATGATCACAAATCAGTCTGCAGTAGATCCTCAATGTGCAAATCATTGAGATTCAGGAGGCTTCTTCTTACAGAAACAAAAATCAATAGATCTGAGTACAGAATAACGAATGGATTTTAGGGAAAAAATTTCAAATCTTCAACTACCTGTTATCTTCATCCAAGGAAAACCCTAGCCGGTCAGAGGCTTAAAACTGCAACTGAGAATATTTAGGCCTTTATTTGGTTCTAACCCTGACAACTCTCACCACTACCCCCATCGAGTCAAACCAGGTGCTGAGAATCAACCCGATAATCTGAAGAAACCTGGAAGTAAAAGGTTAGATGCTGACAATCTAGCGAGATGCTGGCGACAGTCAATGGTGGGGAAGACTTTGGTTGTGAGAAGACGGTCCGGAGGCTGGTGGTGATGGTGGCGGTGGAGCGAATCCTGCAGAGGGCATGGGAGCATGTTGTGAGTGTTATAATGAGCAATACTCACAATAGTGTTCTGGCGATTCACACCTTGTTCCCCAGTCTCATTAAACGACGTAAGAGAAAGGATTTGGGAGGAAAGTCAAACTCTTTGGTGTTCCACAAATTTTTTTTGGAATGATTGTGAAGGAATGGAAGGGATACGGGAGGATCCTTATCCCTCCAACTTTTCCTCCCAATTTGGACGGAATCGGATAGAAAGAAATCTCATCCCTTGTATATATCTACACTATTGACGAAATTGCCCTCAAACATCTTATAAATTCTATACCTGCGTATTATTGTCGCCAAACAAAGCTGCGTTTTTCTCTCCTCTCCAGCCTGCTGCAGTGCTGCGTATTCTTGTTGCTGAAGCTTTGAAGCTTGATAAAGTGCAGGTTTTTTCTCCTCTTATTTCTTTTTTTTTCTTATGTTCTTTTCCTGCTTTGAAGCTTGACAAAGCTACGTTTTTCTTTTTTTCCTTGTTGCTGAAGCTTATGTTCTTATAAATGCTGAAGCTTTGCTGGTTGTTTAAAATTTTCCTGCTGCCATAGAGTTTTGCTGCGTTGTATATTTTAATGGCATGTTGTGCTGTTTTTTTTCTTTTTAGTGTACTTATACGATGATAATCTGATAATGATTGTTTTTTTTTCTGTGTATATATGTTATACGTAATTTTCTTTTTCTTTTCTTGACATGCTGGTTAGTTTTTTTCTTCTTTGATATGTTATGTTAATCTTCCTGTTTGACTGTTTGTGAAGAAAAAAAGTCATATTGATTAATTGCATTTTATACGTGTTTAAAACCCCACTTAAAACTCATAGGTTGACTGTTATTTGACATAATAATTGCTAGGCGAGCCACCAAATCTTTAATCTGTTGATCATGGATGTTAAACTTATGCACATTCTTTACCTCTAATTTCCAAATAATTTCTCTAGTATAGTTATTCGTTATATACATTATTATTAGGATATTAATAGGGTTAATGGCTTTGCAATATGCATTTATAATGGATCCTAAGAATATATTATGTCGTTTGAGATTTCACAAAAATCAACATCACCAATCACACAACATGTGATAGTTACAGATAGGCCCACAATGATACTAGATTGAGAATTACAAAATATATTTATATACTAAAGCCATTGAAACACTCGTTCACATATTTATAAAGATTGATCCAAATATATTTATTAATTGTACAAAATATATTTATGTATACATGCCACCAAATAAGTTAGACCACCTTACAATCCCCCATTTTTATGAACAACGATAAAAATGTTGAAATACATTGCATAAAGAAAGAATTATAATTAAAAGGTTATTATATTCGATAAAATTAAAGCAAATCAAACTAACTACATATATAATTGCCCCTACTACGTTAATGAATGAGTAATGACTAAGATTCTTCTAGACCCTAACATATTATATTTATGTTTATTAGATTTACAATGGATAATAGCTTGCCCACACCGGCTCTTGTCCTAAGAACCAGACAAATGCAAATGGCAAATCTGGTTTGCTTGTGGATGGTTATTCTGACACAACATAGACTTTCCAAAAAAAAATCTCCTACTTTACCTACAAAAGAAGTTATTTTACGACGTCAACGTGTACGAGAAGAGGTGTTACACGACCTTTCAAATGGTGGTAAATGTCGTGAGCTTATCCGTATGAGTCTGCAAGCTTTTAAGAAATTGTGCACCATCTTACAACGTGATGGTGGTCTTCGACCTACTCAACGTATGTCCGTTGAAGAGCATGTTGCAAGATTTTTGCAAATAGTAGGTAATGACTTGAGAGTTAGATTTGCTTCTTGGATATACCGGCGTTCTAAATCCACAACAAGTAGGTGTTTTCATAGAGTTTTGCATGCTGTTATATCATTAGAAAGTCGTTATATTCAACAACCTAAAGGTGATGTTGTCCCGAAAGAGATAAAAGAGAAAAATAGATTTTATCCTTACTTCAAGAATTGTATAGGGCAATTGATGGGACACATGTCCGTGTGAAAGTAGCTAATAAGGATGCCCCCAGATATCGTGGTCGCAGGGGATATCCGACAATAAACGTCTTAGCTGCTTGTTCATTTGACTTAAAGTTTACCTATGTTTTAACTGGGTGGGAGGGTACTGCATCAGACTCTAGGATACTAAAGAATGCATTGAATAGAGAAGATAAACTAGTAATTCCAACAAGTAATCTCTAATACCAACTTTCATTTTGTATGCAATCTATCATTAAAAACCTAATTAAATCTTATTTATAGGACGATATTGTTTAGTAGACGCGGGAGAAACAACACAACGACGATGATGATGATGACATTCAAGTCCTATCTCCTAAGTGTTTTTCACCTGACCAAAATTCAAGTGCGAAGAAATACAAAAGTAAAAAGAGAAAAGTTCAAGATGATATTGAAGAAGAACCAATGCAAAAACAAATTATAAATCTTTTTGGAGATGTGGCTAATGCAATGAGGGAAAGTAACAAGATTTTAGAAAGAGCTTACCATCATGAGTATACCGGGGATGAAATTTATAAAGAGTTGGAGCCGTTGGGCTTGGATCCCAATGAATTACCGGGGGCTCTTATGTATTTGGCGCGTAATCAAGCAGATGCAAGGACATTGTTTACCAGTCCACTAAGTATACGGGTGACTATACTAAAAACAATGATGGGTGCGGGTAAATGAGTAAATTTGGGTGGTAGTTCTTAATTATTTATTACTTTTGACATTATATCTTTGGATTTTGTTTATGGCTTGTTTTTTGAATTCTGTTTTTGAGAATCATTCTATCAAAATAGTATCGTCCAAGACAATTTCAAATGTTTGGTATAATTCAAATGCGTTTATTTTGTTCATTACCAACTTATAGTAGTTATGGTTTGGTCTCGGTTGTGAAATCATCATGTTTGGTGCGAAAAACATATTAGGGGTAGAATTGTAATTTTGTTAGTTTTATTGATGATGATTGGAATTTAAATTCTATTATTTTTTGTGCGAAAATATATTGACGATGATTGGAATTTAAATATTATTATTTTTTGTGCGAAAATAGATTAGGGGTAAATTTGTCAATTTGTCGTGTTCCTTTCTCTTCCTTTCAACTCGGGAACAAAAAATTATTTTATTTTCCTTTCTTTTCCTCTGAACTCGGGAACACGAAAGTGATTAATCCTTTCTTCCCCCCCCCCTTCTTTTCTCCCCATATTTTCCTTTCCTTTCTTTTCTTTAATGAAACTCGGGAACATGGCGTCAATTTGGGATTCAATTTACCGGCAATTAATTTTTTTAATGGTCTTATTGATAAGGAGTATCCAATTTTTAAATATTACATGACCGATTCTTGCATAAAAAGCTTGTACCATTTTTAATATTTTAAGACTTTTATGCTATAAGATTGTTGTAATTTATCTATTTATTATAATATGGTACACACACGAAACTTACTTTATGATTATTACATGTGGAATCCAATAAGAATTAACATGTTGGTTTGGTTGTTAAGGTTATTGACATAACCTTGAGGTTTGGGGTTGTAACCTTGTCTAAGATATGATTTGTTTTGTCGGCAGGAATAGAACTTCTTACATATTTTCCCAATGAAAATATCCATCCCATATCGCTAGTGGGATTAAACTTGCTCTTTTCTGATCCCCTATATAAGATGAGTCAAGTTTATGCCATCCAACACTCACGGATTAGCCGATGGGTTGCACCGGGACGACTTGAACAAGTGTTCAATTGGGCCGATTTGGTTCGAGTTGGGTCGAATAAGTTCGAGTTAGGTCGAATAAGTTCGAGTTGGGCCAAATAAGTGCAGTTTGATCCGAGTTGGGCCGAATAAGTTGATTTGATCTGAGTTGACTATAGTTTCCAAGGTTTCTGAGTTATTGTTAAAACTCGCCTCGATTAGGCACCAATTTCGAGTAACTCGCCGAGTACTCGACCGAGTTGCTCGAGTTTTATGACACTAGTTAAAACTATATAGAGAGATCTATTTATACAGCCTTCATCTTGAAGCACGAGTCTCAAGATACATATTAGTCCTCACTCAGTGGCCTATAAAGCTTTGCTCAGAAGCAACACTTAGCGACCTTTGCCAAGTGGTTTCTATCTTTATTGCTTCTTAGTGACCATCGCCAAGTGGCTTCGATCTTTATTATATTGTGAGATATTTTGCCCAAGACCAAGGCGTCGCTCTCTGTCGAAGCCAAGATTTCTCTTTCTAGCAAAGATTTAATCTAGCAACTTCGTCCTTGAGATCAAGTTCCACTAATCACCAATCTCTTACTTAGAAACTAATCGACCAATTTGTTGTCATCCAAGTTATGTAACCCCACCCTCTAGCCTTGAGGTTTGCCTCAAATATTTAGAAGGCTAGTTGATGTTATACGTAGCTACAACTTCTATATTGTCGTTGCCTTAGTGAATAGATATGTCGGAGTTTTTGTACCAAGGACCTTCTTCAGATTTAGAGTACCTTTTCTTATCCACTCCCTAATAAAATGGTACCTCATATGAATGTGTATTGTTCTGATGTGAAACACTAGATTCTTCACTAAGAGAACTACATGTTAGTGCAAAAGATGAGTCGTTGACCAACTCAGTGTTTGAAGTTGTTTATTTTGGTGGTATTTGAGGTAAACTTATTCGATGGAATGTTTGATTGAACAAGTATCTGTTTGTATGTTTCAAGTGTTAAACAATAATTATGTTTTGAATGTTCTAAATTGTATGTTCCGAATATGCTTGATGAATATTGTTATGATCTCGGATAACCTGTATAATGATCAGCTTACTTATATGTCCGAAATCCAGTCTTAGATTTCCGAACTCCGGATAAAGTCAAAGATCAGAAGATACACCATCCGGAAGACACAGTTCGGAAGACTATGTTCCGAACTAACTTAAAAGATCAATCAAGACCATGAAGACCAAGTTCAGAAGTTACTCCGATTCCGAAATGCCAGGGCTCCGCAATCCATTCAGGATTTCGGATCATCTATTTAATCAACTTCTGGGAACTTACACACTTATACATTCAATATAGAAGACTGAAGATTTGAAGATAAGACAAAGGATAAGCAACTCAACTTATAGGAGATGATTAGACTAGATCAGGCGTGATCTTTTAGGAGCATGTCGGTTGTACTTAATGTATTATTTTAGATAAGCCACCCTAGTCTGACATTGTATTATTATATTAGTTTTATCCTTTCTGTCTGACTGAAGAGAGACGTGTTGTCTGCTCTTCAGTCCATCAGTCTTTATCTGAAGGTCTTCCCTTATCCTATAAAAGGGAGACCATGTCACTCTTCAGTCCTCATGAGTTTGAGAGACTTTGTGTAACACTTCTACAATTATCAATATAATCTCTCATTCCATCATCTCTCTAGTTCTTATCTGCATTTTTTCATGTCTTTACATTTCTAGCACCTTAATCCTCTCGTCTTTGTATTTCTTGTTATCTAACTGTTAATTCACCCTATTTATTGTTGAGCTATTAAGATCTATTCTAAGTGCTACCTCTTTACTATTATTCCGCATCCATCTCAAGTCTTCGGACTTGTCCACTTTCGAAACCTCACAGTTTCGGAACTTTACTTTCCGCAAATCTTTTCTTTCTGCATCGTACTTAGAATATTTGGAGACAACAATAGGTATCAGAGCCTGAATAGCTGTCTATAAGGTTCTAAGTGCCTAGTTTGCTCTAAGCCCTGGCTATAGCAACAACCTTAGAATCCTCTGTGGATCTTGCATGCTATTGTAGCTCAAAATCTTTAAAAAATCTTTTCTTGTGCGTCAAACAGTTCAAAACTCTTTTCAAAATGCAGATGAACTACTCTCTGAACGTTGCAAATAGTGTCGGAAGTTCTAACAGAGCTCCTATACTCATTCCTACCGAGTATAATGGCTGGGCCTCTAGAATGCGAAACTATCTTAGAAGACAGGGAAAAGATATCTGGCAATCTGTTGAGGAGGGACCTCATGTTCCTATCTACACCCTTAGAGCTGACGCTGCTGAAGAAGCTTTAGGTGGTGCCCCTTAGCCCAGATTAACTGCCCTGGACATTGAAAAATTAGAAAACGATCAGATAGCATTCACTGAGATTCAATGTGGTATTCCTCCGGATCTGTTCGATCTTATACAGAACTGCACGACGGCCCAACAAATCTGGGTTCTCCTGCAGAACATGTTTCTAGGAACGGAGGAAGCCAAAGATCAAAAACTTGTGTCAAGTCTTTCAGAATATAATCAATTTGCAACCTTTCCTGGAGAATCTCTACGACAAGCATTCACTCGTTTTTCCATCATCATCACTAGACTCCTGAGCTCAGGAGCTGAGTGGTCCAATCAGGAAATTAATCTAAGATTTCTTGAAGGACTTGGAAGAGATTGGATGCTTATCAAGATGATACTTCAGGACTCTGGAAAACTAAAAACGTATAACATGTATAGACTCTATAACAACCTTGTTGGATAGGAACAAGACGTAAAGGGCAAAAATCAGCAACTCGGAGGACCACTGGCACTTGTTGCTGAGCACAACTCCCAAATGTTAGGCAACAGTCCTCAATATTTCATGCAATATCAACAGGTCACTCAGCAACCCAACTACATCTTACCTGCCAGCTATCAGAACCCTCCGACTCCTCAACTCGTTTCCAATCTGAACCCTCCAGCTCCTCAACCATCTCCTGTCCCTTCTTACCATCCTTCTCAACCACAGATCTCGTATCCTTCTTACTACCGATCTCCGACCGCTCAAAACCAAGGTACACCAACCTCACAACCAACAGTTCAGTCAGCAGCTCCAACTCTCGCTCTCCCAGCACGAGCTCAACCTTCGGAGTCTTGTTACTCCGAATTCGATGAAGCAGAAGAAGTTGCATACCAACATGAAATAGCCTTGATTAGTCAGAAGTTCAACAGAATTTCATTGTATACAAGCCCTAGAAAGAACTTCAGATCCAACCAAAATAGAGGCTATCCACCAAGAAACAATAACAATTATCAGAGAGGACATCATCAATCTAGTCAAAATCAGAACCGATATTATCAGAAAGCTAAAGAGCAACATCAAGAGAAACCAAAAACGGTTCCAACTGCCAGCACTAATCAAGTTCAACCTCCAGAGAAGAATGAAACTGAAGTAATCAAATGTCACAATTGCGGAGGACTCTGGCATTATGTCACAGACTGTAGAGCCCCGAGAAACTATCCGAAGGAGAAAGAAGAAGAAAAAGTCAAAGCATTCGTTGCATCTGGAAATGTTGAAATCTGGTCTTCTGGTGATGAAGACGAACATTTTGAGAATAAACGAAAAAGAGGAAAAGGCTTTGGCGAATGCATGATCGTACAAGCAACTCCAGAAAATCCAATCCTAGGATTAGCAAACGTCAAGTATGTCAATGACACTGCTGAATCCACATCTTCCTACGTGCCAAAGAACTATGCCTTTATGGTCAACCACAAAACTGGCAAAGGAGTAAGCATCATAGAACATGTACGTAATATGCTTCACTCTCATCATATTTACTCTAATGATTTAGAACCTGCTCTAGAAAAAATATCTAACACTTGTGCAGATGCCTTAGCTGCATATCAGCGTGTTCTGGAGGAAAGGGATGATGGGTATGACGAAGTGATAAAGTTAAAGAATAGGCTAGAAGATAATAAACTATTTTGTGATAAACTTACCGCTGATTTGAAGATCGAACAGACTTCTAGGACTTTGTTAGAAAATTCAAATAAGCTTTTGACATCGCAAAGGGATTTAGCCCGAAGCGATAATGTAAGGCTTAACAAATTAGTGGATTAGTTGTATCATGCAACTGAAGTTTTCAAATCTCCCGCTAATACTAATTCTTCTGATAACACTTTCAACTGGGGATGGGGAAGAAAAGCCACAAATAAAAATTATCCCATTTACAACAAACAAAGTCCCTTCTTTCAATATCCAACAAATGAATATGATGATAAACACGATGAGGACTTAACCAAAAACTTCTCAAAAACTCTCATCAATGAATCAGAAAATGCCATTTCTAACTCAAAAGAAGGAATCAGAATTCCCTTCTCATACTCCTCGGAAGAGGACACTGCCGAAAGCAGCAAATTGTCTATAACTTCGGTCCCATTCATGCCTAGACATATGACCTCGGTCCCAAATAATTCATCGTCAAATTCTCAGCAACACTCATTCTTCGAAAATATACAAAGTAGCTGTGTTACTGAAGAATTCAATCCATGTCATATCGACTCGAAAAATTCAAAAGAAGAACATGTTGATTTAGAAATTGAAATGGAGAAACGTCCAAGTAATATCATCATCAAAAACGATTTCAACAAAATCACAATTAAAAATCCCAATGTTGTTAACACATCTAATATGATTTATGAGCCATCCTGTTCTGGCACCAAATCATACGTAGACGTATTACAACATAATCTTTCGAACGACTCAAATCCAGACAAAATTTCGCTCGAAAAACTTAAAATTAATCATGAAGAGTCAGACTCTTTAAATGATTCTTTATCTGACTCTTCCCCAAGAAAGAATCTTCAAAAAGGAAAAGGACAAAATCTAACTAAAAATGGGGTAAAACCAATGTTAAACCGAAAAGGTATCCGGTCGCCTCATTCTCATGCAAGATTCGAACAGAAAAATTGCTTCTACACTCAGAGAGAACCAAAAGAAAACTCAACTTTTATCACTCCAAGTCATACTTGGAAACCCGCTCCTCCGACCTCTCGAAAGTACATCCAAAAGGGATTACTTCCGACTCCAAGCATCAAACCTTTTCATTATCATCAAAACACCAACTCTCTTGATTACAACTCAGAATTTCCAAAAATTGCATGTAATACGAAAAATGCTCCAGTAATTTCAAAGAGACTTGATACGATATTTGAAACCAAAAATCACATTTTCTGATGTTATGAGAAGCAGCAAGCAAAATTTTAACTCCATCAAAAATCAAAATGAAAAACCCATTTTAAAACTTCCGAAAAGGGAAAACTCCGAAAAATTTTCAAACGATTCCAAAAATTTTGAAACGACAGCAAAGTAATATCTGCTGTCATTGCTGTAATCATATACTATAAGAACTCCTTTTGTTAACAAACCAAAAACTGTCAATCAACAAACAAAAATTGTCTTTCAGAAACCTCCAAAAAGACTTGTTCAAAAATGGGTAGTAAAATCATCCATTTCGGAACCAAAATCAATCATCAATATCTCAGAAGTTCCCTTGAACAGAACAATCAAAAACAAATCTTCCATGTCTGGAAAAACAAATGGGTCCAAACAAGTTTGGGTGCCCAAACTAACTATCTGATTTTCAAGCATTTAGTGTGGAAGAGCAGGGAAATGAATGGCTTATCGACAGTGCCTGCTTAATGCACATGACCGGAAGATTGGAGTTTCTGAGGGACTACCGGGAAGTCAATCATGGTGGATATGTTACATTCGGTAACGATGCAAACTGAATTATCAAAGGTTACAGAGTCCTAACCAACGGAAACTTCACCATTCAGAAAGTGGCCTATGTCCTTGGACTCAAGCATAATCTAGTCAGCGTCGGACAACTCGTCAGCACCGGTCTTCGAGTCGAATTTGACAAATATTTCAGCTACATCATGACCGCCACTCGAGATAGATGCCTAGTGAAGTCTCCAAGACACATCAATATGTTCCCATTAGACATCTCCATGTTTCTGGGAAAACTCAGACTGTGTCTACTATCAAAGGCACACTCCGAAATTAGCTGGTTATGGCATCAGAAGCTAGCTCATTTGAACTTCTGATACATGAACCAACTAGTAACTGGAGAAATGGTCAGAGGAATGCCTGTTCTGAAATTCGACAATGAAAACCTGTGTGCCGCTTGTGCATTAGGCAAACAGAAGAAGAAACCACATAAGTCAATCTCTGACTCAAACATCACCCACCCGCTAGAACTTCTCCATATGGATCTATGTGGACCATCAACTGTTCAAAGTCTAAATCACAAGAAATATATCCTAGTCATTGTGGATGATTTCACCCGCTTTACTTGGGTATTTTTCTTAAGACTAAAATCAGACACCTTCCTTGAACTCCGAAACTTTATTGTATCTATTGAGCTCAAAGTAAAACTTCCGGTTAGACGAATCAGAAGTGACAACGGAACCGAGTTCAACAATCGTCAAATAGAAGAATTTCTAGCCTCAAAGAGAATCGAGCACAACTTCTCAGCACCCTATACACCTCAACAAAATGTTGTAGTAGAACGAAGAAACCGAACTCTAGTAGAAGCCGCTCGATCCATGCTTAACTTTGCAAATCTTCCTCTATCCTTTTGGGCAGAAGCCATAGCAACCGCATGCATGTTTCGTTCAAAATCGTTCAATCATCAATAAAAGACATCAGATGACTCCCTATGAAATTCTGAATGGAAGAAAACCCAATGTTAAATTTTTCCATATTTTTGGTTGTCGCTGCTTCATCAAAAATAACAAAGATCACTTGGGGAAATTTGTTCCCAAAAGCGATGAAGCAATCTTCCTGGGCTATTCACCTAAATCAGTTGCTTATTGTGTTCTAAACAGAAGGACAAGGGTAGTTGAAGAAATCTTTGACATAGAATTCGATGATCAATACTTATGGAGGAAGCCAGCTCAAGGGACCTTATATGTTATGGAAGCTGACATTCCAGTCGGACATCAGCCAATCCATACAATTAAGATAGATTATGATATTCTCTTTGATCCTCGAGAAACAACCACTCATTCCAAAGTCATTCGTTCTCCAAAAGCCATTCAGCAGATAATCTCAGACTCCAGGCCATCAACTTCTACAATTTCCCAACTAGGCATTCCGACTAACCAGGATCAACTTGCAATCAATAATGCTACAATTGAGGGGGAGCCTTCGCTCCCTTCACATGATCAACAAGTTCAGGGGGAGCCTCCGCTCCTAGCATGAGTCGAGGGGGAGCTCTCGCTCCCTACTCATGTTGATGGTATCCTACAGTCTGAGGGGACCATCAACACTCAGAAGAAGTTAGAATTAACTGCTCAGAAGATGCATCCAATGATGCCCCAATCTTCATATTCGGAGCTGATGAAGACACCTCTGCTGAAGAGTCATACATTCAAGATACACCTCCTGAGAACCCAGAATTTATACAAGATATCGCCCCTTCGGAATCTGACCCAACAATGATTCCGAGACTCCACAAATGGACTCGGAACCACCCTCCGAATCAAATCATCGGAGATCCATCATCAGGAACCCAGACCAGATCAAATAAATCAATTCAAGATGAATGTTAGTTTGCTGCATACATCAGCAAATTTGAACCAAAGACCATCTTTGATGCACTGGATGATGATGACTGGATAAAGGCCATGCAAGAAGAATTAGAAGAATTCAGAGAAACCAGGTATGGGATCTTGTGCCAAGACCAGCAAATCATACTATTATTGGCACAAGATGGGTCTTTCGAAATAAACTAGACGATATGGGTACTGTGGTCAGAAACAAAGCCAGACTCGTAGCAAAAGGTTATAGTCAAAGCGAAGGACTTGACTACGACGAAACATATGCACCTGTAGCAAGACTAGAAGCCATTCGGATCTTTCTTGCCTATGCTGCACACAAAAACATTATAGTACACCAAATGGATGTAAAAAGTGCATTTCTACAAGGTGACCTTCAAGAAGTGGTCTACCTTCAGCAACCACCTGGCTTTGAAGACCTGTCTCGACCAAACCATGTTTATCGCCTGAATAAGGCGGTATATAGGCTAAAACAATCACCAAGAGCTTGGTAGGGAACATTATCAAATTTTCTGGTGACATCAGGATACAAAAGAGGAGTCATCGATCCCATGTTCTTTGTTCGATCACATCAAAAACATATCATGATCGTACAAGTCTACGTGGATGATATCACTTTCGGATCTACTGACCAAAAAATGGTTGATGAGTTCGCTAAAATTATGACTGACAAATTCCATATGAGCATGAACAGGGAGATCAATTTCTTTTTAGGCCTTCAGATCAAGCAAACAAGCTGAGGAATTTTCATTCATTAGGAGAAATATACAAATGAACTACTGAAGAAATTCTCTCTTGAAAACTGTTCTACTGCAAAAGTTCCGATATCCACAAATCACAAAATATTTGCGGACCCAGAAGGCGAATCAGTAGATCACAAGATCTACAGAGGGATGATTGGTTCTCTGCTATATCTAACTGCCAGCAGACGTGACATCATGTTTACTACATGTATTTGTGCAAGATATCAAGCAGCTTCGAAACTCTCACATCTGACTGATGTGAAGCAAATCTTCCGATATCTTAAGGGTACAAAGGCAATGGGTCTATGGTAGGGGTGGCAAATCGGGCAGTCGTTTCGTGTATTCGTCTAACACGACACGACATGAATTTGTTTTTCTTAACCCAAACACGACACGACACGATGTCGTGTTTTTTTTGCTAATACGAACACGACTAAATTAAAACACGAAACACCCGAAAACACGACAAAAAACATAAAATAGCCATTTGCATAATATCATCCATAAATTAATACACGATAAAACAAAAAACACGAAAACACGATGAAAAACACGACAACACGATAAGCATAACATAAAATGGTACTAGAATGCTTCAAAATAATAACATCAAAAAATTCTCTAAATAATTATCGTGTGTGATTTTGAACACGAACACGACACGACACGAAGTCGGGTTTTTTATTCATGACACGAACACGACACTAACACGAATTCCAATTTCCATTTCGTCCCAATTTCGTTTCGTGTCGTGTATTTTTGTCGTGTCGTGTCGCCTTTTGCGACCCCTAGTCTATGGTATCCAATCGGAGATAACTTCAAGTTACAAGCTTTCACCGATTCAGACCACGCTGGATGTAAATTAGATCGGAAAAGCACATCCGGAGGGTGTCAATTTCTGGGTGGAAGACTCGTTAGCCGGTCCTCAAAGGAGCATAACTGTGTTGCCTTATCCTCAACAGAAGCTGAATACGTGGCTGCATCGACCTGCTGTTCACAGGTACTTTGGATGAAAACTCAGTTACTCGATTATGGCTACAGATTCCTGCAAGTCCCCATCTACTGTGACTCCAAGAGTGCTATAGCCATTTCTCACAATCCAATCCAGCACTCTATGACCAAGCACATCGATCTACGATACCATTTTATTAAAGACCAAATTCTACAAGGTAACATCGAACTTTACTTCATCCCAACTGAAGAACAGGTAGCTGATGTCTTTACCAAGGAATTGGACTCCAATAAATTTCACAATTTTCTAGAAAAACTGGGAATGTTGAACCCTGACTCAGATTTCTTCAGAGAATAATCTCATCTACCTGTCCTTTAATCTCTATTCTCACTTTTCTTTCTTATTCCTTAAAATTTCAAAACACATTCAGAAAGGTATATCTGAAATCACGTTTCAGAATGACCTCTCGGAATCATCTCTCCTCCCCTCTCGGAATTCTGTTTTCGAATGTCTTCTGAATCTCCCTTCCGATCAATTTTCAAGAATTATTAATTTTACAACAACATTTTTTTTTTGTATTTTTAAGTTGGAAGTTAGTAATTCTATTCATGTTACTTAAGCTATAATTTACTTTTCAGTCAATAATCACTAGTTATGTGTTCCTCATAATCAAAACAAATTGCTAAAATTCAAAACCACCATAACCATTCATCATTTAAAGTCATAGATATTACATCAAAAGAAAACCCAAAAATACTATGACTTCATATTCTAAAAATATTAAAAACAACAAAAGATACACAACACTACCATCCTAACGCTTGTTGTACTGCCACATTGATGGATCACCATGGGAGAAAGTTTGAGTGATTCGCAGAAACGAATCATACACACGTAATGGTGTTCCATCGTCCAATAACGATACATCATACAAGTCATCCCCAACCACTTACTCAATCACACTTCCCCACCAACCTTGACGATCCCACACATCGACATAATCACCCACTTTGTATTCAACCAAGACCGTTGGTGGAATAGGACGAAGAACCCCATATTTCACTCTCACCACCATCAATTCACCAGTAGTATTGTCTGGAAGACAGCTGAGTTTGACTTCACATCTTCGTGTCCATGTTTTAGTAATTTTGCCTCCATAAGAACCTCTTGCAAAATCTCCCTTTGTAAGCTTAACTTCCACTTCATCATGACATTTGAAGATGTAATGAGTCATATTGCGAAAGTTTTGTTCTTGGTACAAATCTTTAACCTAAGCCAGCCTCTTCTTTTATAGGGTAATCGTTGGGCTGTTGGTATTCCCCAACCCGTTCTAATCAATGCCTTAGAGGTCATAATAACCCTAGTAGACAGTTAATGCACCCATCACATCAACATCGTGTCCAAGGCAGTTGATTAGACAGTTCTTCGCCTCCGATGGCATACTCAATAACTTCTCTCGAACCAACGCAAATTTTCCATTCTTCTAGATCTGACACATTCACACGTGTAATCTTCTCTCACTTTCTCTCTCTATTAGAAACGGCAAACACTAAGTCCCTTTTCCGATATTCACAACTTCTGAACTCTTTCTCTCAGAAAACTCATTCCCGACTCACTAGGTTCTAACCTCACTTCTGAATCCTCTCTTCTATTTCTCTCTTCCGACAATCAACTTATGAATGAAGATTTTTCAAAATTTCACAAATCATTCAACACGATAAACAAAACAGAAATACATGCTTTCATTAACCAACATTCAAAACATTACAATAACAAAACGAAAGCAATGTCATAATAACTAAAAACATAACATAAACATCTGAATTCCTCCCTTCTCGAATCATCACTTCTGAGAATCTCCACTTCTGATTAGTCACACTCAGCACTCAGAACTTTAACGTTCTAAGTAACCTCGTCTACCTTCAGACTTCTGAATCACTCCGATTCTTCTGTTACTTCTAACTCCTTTATTCTTCGGAAATTGTGATTCACGTTTTCGCATTCAAACTCCAGCTTCTGATAGTCACTCTCTCTGACTATTCTAAGTCAGCACTCTTCCCCCCCCCCCCCCCCAATTCTTAGTTTCTGATTCTTATCTCATCTTCTGAACAAATCAGAACACGTTCTCTCAAATTCCAGGTACACATTCTTCATCAACTTAATCTGTCTGTACCAACCAAAACTAAAAACGACCAATTTAATGAAGGAATTTTCATTAAATAACGTTACATTGAATTTTCAATTATTAGTATTTAATTTAGCAAAAATTAACCAACTGCTGTGTCAGACGTGTCCCTCCCTAAGTGAACCATACTGTTTAATCATCACCTAGCATTAAATACCAAAGGAACACTTTTTCAGAGAAGTCTAATCAACGTCTTTTCATTCCTTATCCGGCGGTTCTTCTCGTTTTTCAAAATACACTTTAACCGTTCCCCCCTTTTCTTCATCTACTCCAACGTTTCTTCTTCTTCACTTCTTCACATTCTTTCTCTATAACCTCACCCATTCCTCTAACTCTCAAGCACCTTTCAAACAATCCTCTACGACTGACGCGCCACGCCACTCTACATAAAACCCTAATTTCAAGTCTTCATCTCATGGTAACGTCTCTATTAATCCTCTCATTATCTGTCTATATCTTCAATCAGGTAACCATATCTCATAACTGTTTTCAATAGAAACCCATACTCTAATTTTCTTCAAAGATTCATACTCTGTTCTTAAATTGCTCTACTGACTTTCAAGTTTACATTGCACTTGTTGGCTTTAGTACTCCATCAATGGCTGCAAGCGGTGGAATCGAGACCGAGACCGTTCTGGTCACCATCTCGAATCTTCACATATCAAGAAATCTCACACTGTACAAGGAACACTTACGAGTGTTGATTCACATACTTTCTAGACATACACTGTCTAGGGCATTCTTTGATCTAGCACCCGCTATTCCTGTCTCCTAATTACACCACACCGTCACCACCGCTAAAAAGGGTCAAAATTCCTACATTCTCACCCTCCTTGATGATAGTCAAATTACGTTAGATAAAGAAGTATTTGCTGCTGCACTACATCTTCCATACCACAAAGCCACTTTTGATCATCCTCCTCCTCACCAACTCGAATCCATGATCTACAAGATGGGATATGCATACAAGTTATCAAAACTTATCACCTGTCTAAAGGACACATCTCTCCTCTCTGGCAGTGTCTGATTCACTACATTATCAAATGCTTAACCGGTAAAGTAGGCGGTATAGACCAATTGAACAAATTCCTTGTTGAACTTCTTTGGAGTCTATACACTGGCCATGAAATCGACTATGCTGAGGTACTATTTGAGGACTTTCTCTCTTACATACCCACTTCTCAGAAATCCAAAGGAAAGATCCACTCGGCAGGATTTTGGGCTATGTGCATCGCGCATATCTATCAAACCTATAAAATTCCAATTCCCTCCCCAATTCCCCCTGATGTCAAATTGGAAATACCAGAAGCTAAGCCTTACACACCAAAGACGGACACAGTTTTTGGTAAACTCAGACAGCTACCGAACTCACTATTAAATTTGGCTGACCCCAAAGAACCATCATTGCTCTCATATCTCTCTGAAACCAAGGACGTACCTCCTTACACTCCTTATCCACTTCGTGACTCTTTTGCCCGAAAGAAATCAAAGAAGAAAGGATCAAAACCATCCCCAACAAAGCAACCGAAAAAGAAAAAACAAAAGAAATCCTCAGAGGTACACTTTTCATCACTAAGTCTTTTAGTCTTAAAAATTTCTGCTAACTTCACTCCTTCTGAATCTCTTTCTGATTTTCTCCTTCACTCTTTCTGAACCTTTTTCTGATTTCCCCCTTCCCTTTTTCTGATTCCCCCTTTTCTTTTTCTGATTTCCCCCTTCCCTTTTTCTGATTCCCCCTTTTCTTTTTCTGATTTCCCCCTTCCCTCTTTTTGATTCCTCCCCTTATCCCTCTCTGAATCCCTTTTGAGTCTCTCTCTGGTTCACTCCCTCCTTCTGAATTTCTACTTTCTCTCTTCTAAATAAATTTTTTTTATCCCTAGTACTCAGAAAATATCTTTTACTTATAACATATAAGTCACAACTGAACACCCTGTTAGCAAAATATTATCGTTATTGGGATTCATGGAATCCTAGTACATATTCCATATTATTAGGTCTACTTGTTCCAACTTTGGTTCAAAACAATTTGAATAACTAAATTCAACACTTTTGGCATCCAAAACCACTTTTTGGTCTAAACTTATCTATCCTCGTGGAAAATTAAAATTTTGAACGCTCCGATATACGTTTGGAATCTGTTTCCACATTCTATTTTTCTAACTTCTATATCCCTATAGAATGTAGACTGGGAACTTAAGGATTCTGAGTCCGAGAAAATGGAGGAAAGACAGAACTCTCTAGGCTTAGAAGACACTGTGGAAGAAATCCCACTGGTGGAAAAACAGAACTCACCATCCAAAATTAAAGAAAAAGAAAAAGTTGTTGATACACCCAAAATTGCACATATAGATGTTCTTATTCCATATCGCACTCAACCGCCTGCGGATGCAAACCCATTTGACGACTGGCGATTTCAATCTGCTATCAATGAACAGACGCTGTTAATTAACCTCCTCAAACAACAATTTAACATCAAGAACATTGAGCTCGATATCCTTAGAGATCTTGGTCCACCTTCCGCAGATGAAGACAAATTGATAAAGCTGGAATGAAAAAGAATAAACAAACTCACTCTCGAGATTGACTCCTTTCTGAGCGCCTCCCTCAACAAGTTGGTAGACACTCCTGTCTACCTCTTTGACACCACCGAAAGGGATTGGTCAAAGATTGAATCCTCAATTGTTCCTCTAACATGGGACAACTTCATACATCAAGATCTTTAGAAGAAACAAGACTTACTAACCAAATCCACCAACCCTCAACCTGCTGAATCTGGCTCCCGGCAAATATTCTCCGAAACCCAATCCATACCTGTCGGAATTTCCATATTCGCCACTGAGAAGTAAACAAACCCTCCACAACGTTCATAAAATCAACCTCAGTGACTCCAACTCATCGACAGACAAAGCTGACACCCCTGTTCCTCCCCAAAAGACTGTTCCTCCCCAAACCAACTCTCCGACAGTGATCAATGAATCTTTACATCGAAAGGTCGATGCCTTAACCACCTTGATTTCCAAAATCAAAGCTTCACAGAATCAGGAAGCTTTAACTAAAGAAATCTCGGAACTTAAAGCTAAAGCTTCTCAGAATTAGGAAGCTTTGGTCAAAGAAATTCCGGACCTTAAGGCCAGAGTAGCAGAGTTTGAGAAGAAGGAAGTCTTTCTTCACCTAGACAATGAGGTCTAACGAGCTCATTCAGACGGATTAACGAACATAGATAATCATCGGCAATCAGATGCCACCAATATGATGAACACTGCCCAAAAGATGCTAGAAGAGGTAGAAAAGTGTCAAAAGAAAATTCCCGAGCTTGTTGAGGTCGTGGATGTCAAACTCAATTCTTTACTTGAGAATATATCCGGTTATCTTCACGGAGTGATTTCCGAGAACACTTCTCTCAGAAAAACTCACTTTCTCCTCTTACAAATCATCACACATACCCTGCAATCGATAACTGGAACTAGGGCTGAGCAAAAACCAAACCGAAAACCGAAACCGCACCAAAAACCGTATTTACCGCTACCGCAAAACCGCAAAAAACCGAAACCGCACCGCAAAATGTATTATATATTTAAATTATATATATATATATATATATATATATATATATATATATATATATATATATATATAAATATATATATAATTATCAGTTTTTAAAAATTTTATATTTTAGTTTATAATTTTATATATATATAATTATCAAAAATGTCTTCGTTTCCCTCCGATTTTCGTAGCCGCTCATTTTCGTCTCCCTCCCATTTTCATAAATGCCTTATAATTATATATATATATATATATATATATATATATATATATATATATATATATATATATATATATATATATATATATATATATATATATATATATATATATATATATATATATATATATATATATATATATATATATAATTATAAAAAATGCCTCATATTTTGACTTAATCAAGAAATTGTCTTCGTCTCCCTCCCATCTTCGTAGCCGGCTCCAGCCTCCTTCGGGCCTGCAATAATGCTATATACGTGGTGGTCACTGCGTTTGCCGCCTCACATTGACACATTCTATACACCTCTATCTCTAATTCGACATCAGCTAGTTGTGCTCCGATCGGCGATGGCTACTCAAAGCAAAGTTATCACCTGTAAAGGTACTATGTGTATTCCTTCTTGAACTATTTTCATATGATTTCGCATCTTTAACCTGCATTTGGAATTTAGTGAAACCCTAACTTTGATCTGATTGTAATAATTTCCTGATTACCGGCGGTGGCGTATGAGGCTAATAAGCCGTTAGTGATCGAAGATGTGGAAGTTGCGCCGCCTCAAGCTGGTGAAGTTCGAGTTCAGATACTTTTACACGAGTGTGTATTACATGATAGATTGATTTCCCAAAATGTTGTTATTCAAAACCCACCGATTATGTTGTTATTCAAAACCCACCGATTATGCTATCATTGGATCAGATCTCAGATCCTTTTACACGAGTGTGTATTACATGATAGATTGATTAAATCGCTTCTGTGCAGGATCCTGAGGGTCTGTTTCCATGCATTCTTGGTCACGAGGCTACTGGGTATATAAATTTGCATTTGACGAACTATATATTTCTGCCCTTGTTCCTTTTAAAGGACTAAACCCGAGATTGCTTATTAATATTAAAATGACAGGATTGTGGAGAGTGTGGGTGAAGGGGTGACTGAAGTTCAACCAGGGGGCAGAATGTAGGGAATGCAAGTTTTGTAAATCAGGGAAGACCAACCTCTGTGGCAAGATTAGGGGAGCCACTGGAGTTGGTGTCATGATGAATGACCGTAAGAGTCGTTTTTCAGTAAGGGGTACTCCAATATATCATTTCATGGGAACCTCTACTTTCAGTCAATACGCAGTTGTACATGATGTAAGTGTTGCCAAGATCAATCCCCAAGCTCCTCTAGAAAAAAGTGTGCCTTCTCGGTTGTGGTGTCCCTACTGGTAAGTATTTGCGGTTTAAAACCGAAACCGCACCGCTACAAACCGCAACCGCAAAATAAACCGCAAAAACCGTACCGCAAAAAAACCGCAACATATGGTTTTACAAAAATAAAAACCGCACCTAGCGGTACGAGTTGTCGTTTTATGCTAAAACCGCACCACGCTCACCCCTAACTGGAACAATGGATGGTCCAATTCAACAGATCAAAGTCTGCACCAGTCTAAACATTCAAGTTATGGAAGACTTCAAAGAACTGGCCTCTAAACCGCTTACTAAGGATCTCAGCAACCTGTTTGCCGATGTCACTGCTAAACTTGAATCATTTTTAGGCCGCCTACCTGTGCCTCCTTCAGTTCCTGCAGGAGTCCCAGGAGGGGGAGAGGCGGATAAATCAAAAGAAACTCAAACTGATGATATGATAATTGTCACATCTGCCGGTCCAAGTGGACAAAAGGAAGGAAATGATGGTCCTGAAGGCGAAAAAGCCCATGATGGATCAGAGAAAGAGACCAACACTAAAACCAATGAGAATCAACATCAGACTTCGACAGAAGAAAATCCTTAGAAGACTCCTGAAGATAATCCTCGGAAGTCTCCTGAGAAGAATCCTGAGGAAAACCCAAAAGAAACAACTCACTCAATAATCTCTCCTCCAAAACCTCCTCCAACAATACAAATCCCCAGCCAATCCGAAGAGGAAAACCTTCTGTATTCTCCGATACGAGATTCAGACCCACCAGAAGTTAAAGCCGAGAAAGATGAATACTTTAATGCCAAGGCATATTTACATGCTGAAGGTTTTGAAACAGATTCTGACCAAGAAATCTCTAATCCAATCATTGCCGGAACAAGTGGATCCAAACCCGATTTCTCAAAACTTTTCATGTTCTGACCATTAAACAACTCAGATTTCAAACCTCAAAGATCATACAATCCTCCTCCAACTCCTGAGCAAAACTGGGACATCCCTTTGACTCCTAATGGAGACAAATATGTCTATTCACTCAACTTCTCAGGATTACCAAAAATCAACAAAGACTTGGCCATCAGAGTTAGAAACCAAAAGTTTTGAACAAATTCACTCAACCCCAACTCAAAACATGGTCAATCGAACCCATAATAAAGGTTGTCAGCGTCAAAAGAAGAACATTTGAAAAGGCTAACTGCTTCGAATATGAAATTGTCAGAAAACCCGATCAGAACACTAGCTCTCTGATAACTGAAGCTGATTTCAGAATGATGAACCCAGCTGACATCTATTCGATTGTCATGAAGCTGCAATCCAAATCAAAAAGGAACCGTGACTCAAAAGAAGCCTACCTTGCAGCAAAGCGATTTCTTCATGGTCTTCTGGAAGAATTCTGCTCAGCAGATGGTGAGCTGTTTGTATATGTGAGGAATCACCCTGATGATCAATTCCAAGAACTGGTGGATCTTTCAATGCCTGATGACAAAATCAATTGGAAGAGAGGTGTCACCAATGACCCGGTACTTGGATTGGTGTATAAGGACTCAGCTAGAAAAAGAGCTTTTCTCTTCTTACGTGCTGAGCAAATCAGAAGAGTTCCCAGTGTGATGATACAAGAATACATCAAAGCTATAACGAAATCCTCATACTCGGAACCCGAAGCCAAGAAGGAAATGCTACTGAGGATGGAATGGATGCTGGCAGTAGGAAATTTCTGGTCCTACGCGGTGAAACAAGGTATTCTGGAAGCACACTGAAGATCTCGACTCAAACCATTCGATTGGTCACCGAAGGGGGAATTGTTAGTGCAAAAGATGAGTCGTTGACCAACTTAGTGTTTGAAGTTGTTTATTTTGGTGGTATTTGAGGTAAACTTATTCGATGGAATGTTTGATTGAACAAGTATCTGTTTGTATGTTTCAAGTGTTAAACAATAGTTATGTTTTGAATGTTCTAAATTGTATGTTCCGAATATGCTTGATGAATATTGTTATGATCACAGATAACCTGTATAATGATCAGCTTACTTATATATCCGAAATCCAGTCTTGGATTTCGGAACTCCGGATAAAGTCAAAGATTAGAAGATACACCATCCGGAGGACACAGTTCGGAAGACTATGTTCCAAACTAACTTAAATGATCAATCAAGACCATGAAGACCAAGTTCAGAAGTTACTCTGATTCCGAAATGCCAGGGCTCCGAAATCCATTAAGGATTTCGAATCATCTATTTAATCAACTTCTGGGAACTTAACCACTTATACATTCAATATAGAATACTGAAGATTTGAAGATAAGAAAAAGGATAAGCAACTCAACTTATAGGAGATGATTAGACTAGATCAGGCGTGATCTTTTAGGAGCATGTCGATTGTACTTAATGTATTATTTTAGATAAGCCACCCTAGTCAGACATTGTATTATTATATTAGTTTTATCCTTTCTGTCTGACAGAAGAGAGACATGTTGTCTGCTCTTCAGTCCATCGGTCTTTATCCGAAGGTCTTCCTTTATCCTATAAAAGGGAGACCATGTCACTCTTTAGTCCTCATGAGTTTGAGAGACTTTGTGTAACACTTTTACAATTATCATTATAATCTCTCATTCCATCATCTCTCTAGTTCTTATCTGCATTTCTTCATGTCTTTACATTTCTAGCACCTTAATCTTCTCTTCTTTGTATTTCTTGTTATCTAACTGTTAATTCACCCTATTTATTGTTGAGCTATTAAGATCTATTCTAAGTGCTACCTCTTTACTATTATTCCGCATCCATCTCAAGTCTTCGGACTTGTCCACTTTCGGAACCTCACAGTTTTGGAACTTTACTTTCCGCAAATCTCTTCTTTCCGTATCGTACTTAGAATATTTGGCGACAACACTACATTTTGGTTATCACAATGTAGGGCACAATCTTTTTGTTTAGTGACTAACTCTGATAGGAAGTTCTTTAACCATATAAGCTCCTTGTTGGCTTTTGTTATAGTCATATATTCTTCTTTGGGCTTGAAAGAGCAAATCTCTTCTATAATTTAGACATCCTATTGATGGTTGTTCCCCAATTATGAACACATAACATGTTGTGTTTTTACCTAAATTTGCACAACCCCCAAGTCTGCATCAACAAAGCCATCTAGGACAAAATTCTACCTTTGAAACATAGGGTAACGTCTAAAGTTTCTTTCTAGTAGCATATTAGCCACTTAATTCCTTATTAATGCTCTCTCCCTGTATTTGACATAAACATGCTTGGACCTCCAGTATACGAGAAATATATGGTCGAATGCATATCATTGCATATATCAAGTAGCATAGCAGCCACTTGAATCATTCTACCAAGAGGTGTACTTGTGGACTTAGAATTTGTCATGCTAAATTTCTCTAATACTTTTCATATATACTTCTGCTTAGCAGCTCCTAAGTTCTCCATCTTAAACTCTTTGGAAAACTATTTCTTTAGTTTGTTGATCTCTTTTATGTCAAATCCAACCACCAACAGGTTATCAACATATAATAAAAGGATTATGTAAAATGGATTTCAACTTCTTCATGTAGCAACAATGATTACTATCACATTTTCTTGCACCCATTCCTCTTTATGAAGTCATCGAACTTTAAGTACAATTGTCTTAGAGCTTACTTCAATTTATACATGCTTTTCTTTAACTTGCACACCACCAAGTTTTCATTTCCAGCTATCTGAAAACCTTATGGTTGTACCATGCATATATCTTCATAAAGGTTTCCATACTAGAATTCCGCCTTCATATTTAGCTACTCTAGACGTTAATCACCTGTAATGACAATTCCAAAAACTATTCTGATTTTGGTCATCTTTAAAACTAATGAGAATTTCATTGTAACCAATTTCTGTGTAATGTCCTAAAATTTTTTGAATAACCATTATATTATATAAAAACCATAGTTCATAAACATAAATAAAGTTATCTAAAATCAAAGTAAAGTGGAAATTTTCCACGAGATTCTCTTTCTGCGGGATGCTCTTTTGCGCTATGATGGCTTCTATTTCTACATAACAATAGAGCAGTATAGCCTTTTGCGCCCATATGTTTTAGTTTTATGGTAATGAGCTTGCTTGTTCTACTTTCTTCTTTGGGAGGTCTAAAGCGCTAACATGTGACTAGAGCATAGCGAAAGTCCTAATCCCAGAAAAACATTCTTAAATAAAATTGTCTATTTTCAAATCATCTGTTGTGGAATGCGTGTTGAAAAATATAAATCAACTAAACGCTTAGTGAGCATACACATTACTCATGTATTATACCAATCACATGCATACATATTTTATCGACATAATCATATAGCACATCAAGTTAACACATAATACTTAACCACATATTGTTTGTGCCAACTCCTACATATAGGTCAATTCCTCGAACCGGTTCCTTTACCACTGGCCACTTCTCCCCCAGGTACTTTGTGACCAGCCTTACCAAACCATTTCTCCCTCGGGGTACTTCATGATCGATCAAAATACATACAACATACCTCCTACAAAAAACATATCATGTTGTTCCACATCTCCTCCTAGGTACTTCATGGACAACGATTTACACACAAACACATCCATCATTGACATAATAAGAAAGTTAGTGCAACTCAGCTTAGAAATTATCCATGTATCAACATTGGTAATACCCTCCGTTTACAACTCCTCTTCATTCTTTAATCTAAACACACTTTTAACTCCTTTTTCACCCACTTACTAAACCGTTAATTAAGGGTACTGGGTTATATGGTTTCTGATATTATATAGTCTAATCAAGACTCTTTTTATATGTACTTTGAAGGTTTAGTGCATAAAAGCTCATAATACCATTTTTATAAAATTTCCACCCTAAGTCCTTTTATTTACTATCCATTGTTTTGCCTATAACTTCTGAATCATAAGTCCATATGAAATGTTCTATACTTTTCTAAAAGTTAGACCCGATTTCCTACACTTCTTTTCTAATGGGATTTTTCCAAATTCTACACTAATTTTCTGTAAAACAGTTTACAAGATCTATTAACAACACACCTATTAAGTTCTTAATGGTTTAAGGTCTGAGTTCTTTTGTAAAAATACATTTTAATACTTTCTTAAATGATTAAACAAGGATTTAACCAAAGATTATGACAATTAATCTTCATATAAAATCACAGATTTAATCTTTTGGTCAAGCATGTATCTAATCTAACTAGACTCACAACCTTGGTCTTAAGGTCAAGAGAATCACTAAACCACAGCCACGAATCGGTGGTCGTTTTATGGTGGTGATAGGGTTGTTTTTGGTGGTCTTGTGGTGGTGCAAACTCCACCCATAACAAAGATGTTCATAAATCTAAAAATGGACATAAAGATGATAATCAAGAATTCGGCTCATGTTTAGGACATGGAATTGAAAATGGAACAACCAACCACTACCACCCTTTCATGGTGGTCCAGTGGTGGTGCTACGGTGGTCGGACGATGGCCAATGGCAGTGGTGCTTGGTAGATTGTATTAAAAAACGGAGAGAAAAGTCTTACCAACTTGACTAATAGGCATACCAGCCATACTTCGTCACTTTTTGACAACACCAATCTTTGGCGACCAATCTTTGGAGACTATTCTGGCTACTAACTCTCTCTCCCCCTCTCTCTATTTTTCATGACACACAAACATACATATACACACACACTCTCTCTATCTCTTACTCTCTCACACTCTCTCATCACTCTCTTCTCCCTCTCTCACTCTCGACTAGCAACAAAGAACAAAGAAAGGAAACGAAAGCAAGCAGGTTTTTCGTTTAAGAGGCTTAAAGGAAGAGTTTATGGTGGGATTTAAACCAAGCAGATGGCCTTCCCTCCCACCTCGTAGGTTACATGCAAAAGAAAGTCGAAAAGACATATATAGTCCTTCACGTTTCCATGTGCCAATATACACCTCTCTACTTGATAACACCCTTCTAATAATTATTTACTAGGATTTCACTCAAGTTATTATTATGACTATTATAATTATTATTCACTTATATATATATATATATATATATATATATATATATATATATATATATATATATATATATATATATATATATATATATATATATATATTTCAAAAGACGTAAACACTGTAAGAATAAAAGAAAATATGAAAACGAGCGTTACATACTGCCTTTTAATGGAAACCTTTTACTTCAAATCTATCCCTGTAACTATTTCTTCTACCTATCTCATCATTGACTTTAATTACCCACTTATTCTATAGTGCATTATTCTTTGCTAGTAACTTGACCAATGACCAAGCATTGTTCTTCTCATGTGAGGTTAACTCATTCTCTATAGCCATCTTTCACTATTTAGAGTCTTTCATTCTCAAGGATTCTAGATCAGTTTTTGGTTCTCCATTTCAATCGGTAGTAAGTAATTTGTTGGAGGAGAGTATCTAACAAGAGGTCTGCTTTCTTGAGTTGTTCTTCCAGGAGTTCTTAAAGTTACAGTGTCAGTGACTTTGTTCCTGCCATCTTCAGCTTCATTCGCTACATCCAAAGATTTCTTCCTAATATGACCAACATTGGTAGACATATCTGACCTCCAGCTACTTTCATAACCTTTTCCTATCTTTGAGGTGCTAAAAGGCTTCATAATGTCTTGGTTCAATATACCATCTATCACCACTTGGTTACTACGTTTTGATTTATTGCTTTGGCCAGAGGTAGCAACAATCATCGTTATAAAGTGTATCATCACTAAATGTCACATTTAGACTTTGTATAACCTATTTGCTATTATAATCCCAAAAAGATACTTGATGTCATCCAAACTGAAACCAATAAATAAGAATTTCTTTATCTTCTATTATAGCTTTTCTGTATCTGTATCCTTGTCTCTAATATAAGAGGCACATCTTAGAACCTTTAGGTAAGCGACGAATATCTCTTGACTTTGTCATTCTTGGATTTATTTATTGGAAATATGCCCACCATAGCCTAACCTAAAATGAAAGAATAACTAATTTATGAAATAAAAGTCCATAGTTTGAATTATGGTGTTAGCCATAATTTAAAAAACATGGAGAGGAAGATAATCTCTAGGGTTTTTGTATTACATAAGGCATAAAAACCCTTGAGAGAGGTACCTAACACTTTTCCTAACTCTCACTATCTTCTCTATTCTCTCCTCTCCCCTTTTGACGATGCAAAGCAAAAGGAAGAAACCTTTTTTAGCATTTGTGATTGTATATTGGTGGCTAAGAAATAAGATCTTGCTTGATTAAAGTTGTGGGGTGCAATACTGATAAAGAAACTCTTATTTGGGTTTTGTTTATCTTTAAGGCTTCAAGAGGAATATTGTTTTTCTGTATGTAGTTTATTAAGTTACTAAATTCGAAGATCTTGATCCTTGGTTTATTCTTGGAGTTTTGATTATTATGCTTCCATTGTCAAAATGTTTGTGTTTTAAATTCTATCTAAGAATCAAAATGGTATCATAGCCAAACGTTCTTCAATACCAACACTATGTTAAAATCGTTTTTCTTTTTTGCTTCTTGATATTAATGGATATAAGTTTTGTACAATCAATTTGGAAATTAAGGTGTATATATTTATAAGCATTTAGTAGCATGTGTTTTAAAATTAACCATAAGCAAAAATGATTTCCTTTTAATGGTTTTAAATTTAGTTATTGTATTCCCCATTATTTTGATTCACTTGTAATTTTCGTTGGATGGTTATTGGCATGAAAACCATACTAGTAAAATTATGTAATGCATTTATATGTTTATTTCATTAGATTTCTTTTAATGACTTTATAACATATTAACAAGGATTGATCTTGTTTTGTTATATGATTAGCAATCTTACTCAAAATAGTGTTAAAATGAACATTGTAGCAAATTCAATCTTTTCCTGGAAAAGTTGCACAGATCTGAGGACCAAATGGTCTGATGCAATATTTTTGTGGTTCTAGTGCAACTAATTTATGAAAAGGTTGTCTGATGTGTCTAATAAATATCTTCTAATGCAACTCTTAATCGTACCCTGGTTCAACCTTTTCCATCAAGGTTGCACAATGCTGAACGAACAATTTAATTGTTTAAAAAGGTTGTTTGATTATTGAATGGATCTGTTAGCATGGTGCCTCGATTGGAACTACATTTGTGATGTTTTGAAGTTATGTTATTTTTATTGTGTATGCTACGTGTCATTTCCTTTATCCTTTTTATTGTAAAAATGATTAGATTTGAAAGGAAGTTGTATTAGAAAATAATTATAATTATGAAATACCAAAGATGACCAAACAAGAACCATGGAGATTGAAGTCTTGGCGGATGTCCACCTGGGCTTCAAATGTTGAAGATGAAGCAAGTGGGAGTCACACATTATTGTGGGTGTTTTCTTCGTATTATGACAAGTTTTTTACGTGTTTGCTCACGAGAAAATGCATAAGATTGACGTAATTGTTTCTGTTATATTTGCATATGAATGTGCCTAATTTGTTTTATGTTTTGTCTATGTGTTTGTATGATTAGAAAACTAAAAACTGCAAAACATAGCAATTTATTTAATGTAACACCCAGCTGTTATACACCTTAACTGTTGTAATATTTTATAAAACATCGCAAAGAAAAATTTCATTCTTTTAAAAACTTTTCTCATGACATTAATTCATGTCTTTTAAAATCTTGGTCTCAACAAAACAAATAAGTCTTAAAAGTATTTAAACAGCATTGAGGATTACAAACTCATATCAACCAAACCATAGTCAGCAATGAAACATTTAAAAGCTAATGTCCCAAAAATAATGTACCATTTCTACCGAAATTTCGGCATGACATCTGGGCTATTTGGATAGTATGCATATTGACACGACTCAATCAAATAGCCCAAATAAAAACATCGGGGGTTGCAAAAGACTGCATGCTCCGAAAGCAGAATGAGAAGAATAACAAGGTTAAGGATACACTTACTATACAATGAAACTGAATAAGGTGAAAGAGAAAGCTAAGGATCTTGCTTTGGTAGCTGCGGATGAAGGTTATGGAACTTATCGGGTATGGTCGTCGATTTGGATGACGAGGAGGTACGAAAGCCAATTCATGGCGCTCTGTTTGCCATTGATGATGGTATGAGCTTTTTGATTGAAGAAGAGAATGTTGACGAGGACTCGAATGACAGTGCTTTGGACGAGGAACTGTGCTTGATGGCAAGAGATGTTGGGCCTTATGTCAAGTCTCGTCCATCCATTCCTGAACAGGTATCAAACTTACTTTCCTCTTTTAAAATACTTGACTCACATTATTCTTTTGATATTGCGGAAATAACCAATGATTGTTTGCTTATGAATAAAATGCTTATTGATGCTAACACTAGGGCTAAGGTTAGTTAAGCAGAAATACTTAAGTTGCAGGGGAGAGTAGAAGGCTTGAAAGAAGCCTTAGAAAAGGCCAACTTAAGGATTTCTATTTTAGAAGAATGTAGAGACAAAATTTTAAATTATGGGGATGTATTGTTAAAACAACGTAATATTTTCTATGAAACAACCAAACGACTTTATGCTCATATTATTAGGATTTACCATTCTTCGGATGTGTCTAAACTCCAAAGAACAACATAAAAAATTATTGCCATTTATTGAGTTTGATATTAAAAATCGATGATATCTCTTATGAATGCATATCTATAGTATCTAATGCTGAAGTCCCCAACACAACCTATACTCATGGCTTAGTTTCGGTTGAAAAATATCTGACTGCTAATGATTTACTGAAACTGTTGCCAAATGATGTACCAATCCTCAAAAAGTCTCTTCCTATGATTGAAAATGATTGTGTAGTTGCTTGTGAATCTGATTCTGATTCAGATATGGAGGAAATTGACTGTTCATCATTATCTATTGTGAAAGCATCCTCCATATCTAAATCAATCATCGAAGGTAGCTCACAATCACCTTTGGAGGATAAAGGAAAAACGAAAATTTCTGATTGTGAACAAATTGCATCTTCAAAAACCCACTCTTCAAACAGCAAAAATGAATGCAAAGAAATAGCTAAACCAAAAATTCAAGTTTCAGATGAATGTATTTCTTTTGATGATTATTCTAAGGATAATTCAAAAAGACTAGTCAATATTGCATTTGTGTATCCGAAGGTTGCCTATTTCAAAAACTCAATTTTTGTACCACAGGGGCTTCATTGCTTGTTGACAAAGATCTAACCAAATTGGTTGAAGAGGATAATTTCACGGTAACTGCGGAAGGATTCTTTTCATCTGCTAAAATGTTAAAAAGAAACATGAACGAACACATGGATGTTAAAATTAACATCATAAAACACGAATTGTATGGTCATAACATTAACAATCTTTGATGTTATGAACAAGACAAGAAGCCATATAATGAAATCTTTCAAAAACAACAGAATCAAAGGAATTACAAACAAATTCAAGTTTTCCATGCAAAACCTCAAAAAGAAATTGATCTTTCAAAAATGATTAAATCAAAAGATAAATTCTCCAAGAATTTACAAAACGAAGCCTCCACTTCTAAAACCAATTTTCAAAAACCAATATATTTGAAAAATCATGAAAATAGAGCTTCTACTTCAAAAACTAAAATCATTATTTCTAAAGTAAAACAAAACATGTCTGATGTGAAGGTGTTATCTCCAAAAGCTGTTCAATACTCAAACCCACCTTCGTACCAACCAAACCAAACTTTCCAAATCCGAAGTTTGGAAAATCAACAAAATCCAATTTTACAAAAAGGCAAAAATCTGATAGACACATTGTAAGACCCGTATCCTGATTATAACATATACTTAAAATAAGAGTGTTGGGAATTATATGGTCATTGGTAATTATAAAGCTAAGAAAAACTTTAGTTACAATTTCATATGAAAATCAGCATTTTGTGTCATTTTTAGAAAAATCATAATTAATTCTAGAAAAATCGTTTGGACCTCAAACCAGTGCACAAAGTTTACAAATTGAGTCTAGTACAATTACCAAAAATAATAGTAAGCTTGAAAATGACATTATCTATGGTAAAAAATGCAATCTTTACTGATTAGTTCGGAATTGACAGATTAGATAGTCTGTTTTCAAAAAATCATAATAAATCATAGAAAAATCGTATAAATACATACCATACATCATTGGAAAGGTATTGAGATGAATTTACTGAATATCAAATAAAAACGTGAATTTAATGGGCTTAAGATCGGCTAAACCAGTCTTGAACAGACTGATTCTAGAAGGCCTTTAATTTCAACAAAATTATATTATTAAAATCTTTTGTCAAAAATGTCATGCCATTTTTTATTCAAGAATTCAAGTATAAATACCCCCCAAACATCTCATAAACCACACCAACAAATCTCAATCCAATATATAGAGGTTTCTAAGCACTAGAGTGTAAGAAGTGAGTGAAAGGAAGCTCAAAAGCCTAGCGAAGAAGTTATAGGTTCCGACGACTGGTCATAAGGTAACTACAAACTTTTCTATAGCTTAATTAGGTATTGTAAAATAGTTTTTGTGTTAAGAAGTAGAATATTTAATAAGTATAACATATGTTATATTATACTCATTTCTAACAATAGTAAACAAAAAACCTTAAAATGTCGTTATTATAACAATTCGTAATTCCGAAAATAATACCGATTGATTTACTTACGAGGACGGTGACTAGGCCGATTACTTGGGATCTGGTTGTTGGATTTTCCGAAAGGCTAAAATGCTGAAAGGATCCTGCCACCCCATCTAATCTTCTACCTGGCTGTTCTTTACTTGATAAATCATGGAGTATCATATTGGAATTACTGAAGGGTTTAATGATGCGACTACAATATAGTTAAGGATTAAGAAATGATAGATTTCTTATTATGTTAACAGTTAAAGTTGAAGGAAATACAAAGCCGAGAAAGATAAACGATATAGTCAATTATAATCAGGTGAGTCTTCTCACTATACTATAGGTGATATTGCATGCGTAGGAAGGAAGATATGTTAGACTAAGGTGATCTTACCTGTTATGATAATTGTATGAATTATTGCTATGATAATGATTGTTTGTGGACGGAACGGGATAGCCTGCGAGCCAATATGCGGAACGGGAATAGCCTGCGAGTCATTAGACGGAACGGGAAAAGCCTGCGAGCGATAAGACAGAAAGGGAACTGCCCGTGAGTCTTCAGGCGGAACAGGGATAGCCCGTGAGTCTCACAGACATATGAATGGTTATTGTGTGTTGTATGTTATGTGATGGATCGTATGGTATTTTGAGGAACTCACTAAGCTCCGTGCTTACCCTTTCCCTATATAAACTACTGTTTCAGGTACATCAGGTACAATGGATGGCAAGGCGTGACGTGTATACACTGTGCTGCTTCATTGGAGGACTGTTTTTGAATTAATATTCCGCTATATTGTGACTTCGTTAACTTCTGTTAATCCTGGGGTGTTTTCATTGAACTTATAAGTTATGGAATTTTGTCAAAATTAATTAAGTGGCTTTTCTTATATTGAAGAGTCCGTTTAATTTTTTTTTAATTTTACCCTAAAATTTTGGGATGTTACAAGTTGGTATCAGAGCACAGCTTGAGAGAATCAGGCTCACTTAGTGAGTTCTGGACTCAAGTTGAGGCTTAAGAGTTTTCTTAAAACATTTTTACGAAAGAAAGATGTTTTATGAAGGGTGAACTGAAGACACAGTGTGTACCGCCAGCCGACGCCAGTATGAAAAAAGGGTTAAGTATTTAATATTGTGGATGTTAAAAAAAAACATATGGTATATGTTTGCTGAAATGCCTGGTAGAGATCACACATTGTTGTATTATTATCTGCTATTTGCTAATAGAACTGTATGCTAGTGCCGATAGGTTGCTTAGAGATTTCCACTAAGTTGTATACAATATGGACTGAATAGTCATAGAATGTGTGAGTTGACCTTATTGCATGTTCCTTGTTTGGTTGTTGCTTTAGGGAAGATTCTCTTATTTGAAAGACTGTTTAGTTCGATATTGTATACAACTAAGTTCGCGAAACAACTTGTCATCACTGGAGGAAGTTCCGTCTTAGTTAGAATAGCAGGGTGGGGGTGGGATTCCAAGTATTCCTAGAAGGGTTGACATATGCCTTGTAAGGGCATATGTGTTAAATTATCGGTGAGAAGCGAATTGGATATTTCGAGACAGGTCTTGGAACGGACATGGATAGGTGTGGAAGGTAGTAGTAGAGCTCCTACTATCGAAAGCACAGGATCCGCGTTTGAGTCGGGAGTTCGTCACGAAGGATCCAAGGAGCTGAGTATGTGAGTGTCTAGCATAGTTGACTTAAATGCTAGTGTAATGTGGTAAACCTTTATCCATTCGATTGGTGAATATTGATTGTGAGGTTCAGTATGAACAATTAAGATGTGATCATACCAGTTTGGTTGGACCGATCATGCTTAAGTTGATTACTGAACTTAAAGACTGTTGAAAGGGAGAATGTCAAAATGCTATTGTGCTAGCTATTTTTCATGCAACTAATGGGCGCACAAGTCAGACAGGGACTAAAGGATGCAAGTGTGATTTTTCCAACTCACGGTCAAAGAGGTGCAAGCGGCGCCTGAGATGATAGCGGGTATTTTTGAGTCGACTCTGTACATGCCTAGTGCTGTGTAATAGGGGCTACCTACCCTTGTATTGATCTTGCTTGAGTGATTGATCAAGTCGTGTGGGTTGAGAGTCTGGATCACTCGCTCGTGATTGAGGAAACTGACGATAGAGGTGTTGACTAGGGTCACAAGCGGATGAGTAACATATGGTGGTTGATGTAAACGTCTCTACATTATCGAAACATGTTTATTGAGATGGTGTTTGACCCTGATGCAAGTTGTTGGCTGAGCAGAGTGGGCTTGGTTTTCGTTCGAGAGTAAGGGCTCGTAAAAAAAAAATTATAAATCGAAGAAACAGACTTGGACTTTAGTCCAAGTGGGGGAGGAATACAAAATTAAGGGAACAACATGAATATTGTATAGAATCGATGAAATCATTAAAATTATAGTAACACGTCGATATATTTAATTCATTACTATAACTTTATATTAATACATTAAGAAAAGTTTACAGAACTACTAACCTAAACTGGAGAATCAGAAAGATGTGAGAAAAGATCTTCTACACTCCACTCTTTGTCATCATTACGTTGACTTGTACCTTCTTGAGGATTTGGAAGGGGTATGCTTCCGGTTATTGGAGGAGGAGCTCCAAGGTATGGGGTCTCAATAGGGTTGGAACCCGTAACCCCATGATTATGGGCTAAATATCGACTCGTTTGGGGAGTGTGTAAGTAGGGAAGTGATGAGGAAGGGTTCCAATTCGGAACCAGTTGGGGATAGCTATAAGAAGGAGGAAACCAGGCTAGGTCACTTACAAAGCCTCCAAAATTATCCTCACTCCTAGGCTCGAGTAAACCAGGATTAATACTACTCATACCAGAGTTAGATGGCAGAGATTGCTGCTGTGTATGAGTTCTTGATGAAGTTTCCCCCTTTTCCAGAAATTTTCTTTTCCTAAATACAACTTTATGAGCAGCTTGTATTAGCTTCTTTGTGCCGTCTGTTAGACCCGATTGTGACCCTTCAATTATCGCTTCTTTTTCCTTTTTTAGGTTGGGTATTAAATCTCCCGATAATTCTGTTGCCTCAATAAATTCATTACCAAATTCCTGTGGCACAAATAACTTTAGTAATTTCAACCTTATGATATAAAGGAATTAAAAAAAAATGTAGTTCTTTACCTCAGCACGATCAATAAGGGTTTGCAAACTCGTAAGTTGTCGTTGGGGCCAATGATTGATACCTAATTCTCTACAGCGTTTTTTTAATTGTGTCGTTCCAATGTTGAGTTCCTTCGCAGCTTTCTCAATTGGTTCGTTAAAGTGTTCAGCTATTATTTCCCTACTTAATAAATGTCTGAAACCTCTTCCACTGCCACCTGCTATGTTTTCTGAACTAGAAGATTCAAATCCAATTGTATTGTTATCATTCTGGATCATTTGAACATGATCCTGATTTTCTGACCCAAAGATGGACATTGATTCATCAAAATTAGTGGCCTCTATCGGTAATAATTGTTGGTTTTCAACTAAAATCTCAGGATTCTGAAATCCTTCTAGATTCCTTTGAATCACCTGAAGGTGATTTTGGTATTGAAAACCAACCCCAAACTCGGGATTCATATCAATATTGATGTTATCAATCGTCTGTAATTGATTGTCATTTTGAATGTCAGCCATGAATCCTTGATTCATGGGGATGATCTCACTGCTCATTGAGGGTACGTCGATGAATGGATTGTACTCAGTTAGACCATCCACAAATGGGTCTACAAATAACACATGTCAAATGATAAAACAAAATAGAATACTTATAAATGGATCATTCAAAAGAATTTAACCTGGTAGAAGGCATGGAGTCTGATCAAGTGCAAAGTCAGATGCATGCACCGGATCATCTAAGTTAATGTTCAACTCAGGAAAAATTTCCGGCTCACCGTGGAGTTGCTCTATTGGTAGTATATCTGGAAGACTGTACCATAATACAAAATCAAATAAAACATTAGAAAGGTAATCGAAGTATGGATAATAGATGTCTAGAATGTTAGAGTCACCGAACTCTATTAAGAATGTTTGGTTTGAAGTACCCTCTCCTTGCTGAAAACCAGGTCCAGGGTTCGACAAATCGCCCATTGAAGATCTGTTTTCCATGACTCGGCTTTAAATATGAGTTCGTTTACGAACAAACTAGTGGTAAGAGAGGATGAGACTGAAAATGAATGTGGAAATGAATGATACTACATACCTGTATATATAGTATCTTGCAGCTGGAACCGAAAGGACACATGGAACTGAAAGGACACCTCACGTTTTAATTACCGAAATTCAAACTAACTACAGTAGATGCGACTTTTCACTACCCCAAGTGACATTTTTTCAAAATTCGCTGCTTGAATCCGGTGAGAACGAGATAATGAAGAGACTCTTGAAATAAAACAAAATTTTATGTTTCCTAATAATGGAAATAGTTTAAAGAGTGTTCAGTACTCCAAAGAAAAAAAAAATATGGAGTGAATGAGAATAATAAGACCTTAAGCATTATTACAGAGATATGTGAATGTTGAAAGGAAAGATAATGAAACCTTGTAAAGGTTCGACAATAAGACGAGGAGGATTTTTGAAGACTCGATGGGAAATACATAAAGGCGTTCGAGAATGCGGATTTCGGGACGAAATCCAAATAAGTGGGGGAGACTTGTAAGACCCGTATCCTGATTATAACATATACTTAAAATAAGAGTGTTGGGAATTATATGGTCATTGGTAATTATAAAGCTAAGAAAAACTTTAGTTACAATTTCATATGAAAATCAGCATTTTGTGTCATTTTTAGAAAAATCATAATTAATTCTAGAAAAATCGTTTGGACCTCAAACCAGTGCACAAAGTTTACAAATTGAGTCTAGTACAATTACCAAAAATAATAGTAAGCTTGAAAATGACATTATCTATGGTAAAAAATGCAATCTTTACTGATTAGTTCGGAATTGACAGATTAGATAGTCTGTTTTCAAAAAATCATAATAAATCATAGAAAAATCGTATAAATACATACCATACATCATTGGAAAGGTATTGAGATGAATTTACTGAATATCAAATAAAAACGTGAATTTAATGGGCTTAAGATCGGCTAAACCAGTCTTGAACAGACTGATTCTAGAAGGCCTTTAATTTCAACAAAATTATATTATTAAAATCTTTTGTCAAAAATGTCATGCCATTTTTTATTCAAGAATTCAAGTATAAATACCCCCCAAACATCTCATAAACCACACCAACAAATCTCAATCCAATATATAGAGGTTTCTAAGCACTAGAGTGTAAGAAGTGAGTGAAAGGAAGCTCAAAAGCCTAGCGAAGAAGTTATAGGTTCCGACGACTGGTCATAAGGTAACTACAAACTTTTCTATAGCTTAATTAGGTATTGTAAAATAGTTTTTGTGTTAAGAAGTAGAATATTTAATAAGTATAACATATGTTATATTATACTCATTTCTAACAATAGTAAACAAAAAACCTTAAAATGTCGTTATTATAACAATTCGTAATTCCGAAAATAATACCGATTGATTTACTTACGAGGACGGTGACTAGGCCGATTACTTGGGATCTGGTTGTTGGATTTTCCGAAAGGCTAAAATGCTGAAAGGATCCTGCCACCCCATCTAATCTTCTACCTGGCTGTTCTTTACTTGATAAATCATGGAGTATCATATTGGAATTACTGAAGGGTTTAATGATGCGACTACAATATAGTTAAGGATTAAGAAATGATAGATTTCTTATTATGTTAACAGTTAAAGTTGAAGGAAATACAAAGCCGAGAAAGATAAACGATATAGTCAATTATAATCAGGTGAGTCTTCTCACTATACTATAGGTGATATTGCATGCGTAGGAAGGAAGATATGTTAGACTAAGGTGATCTTACCTGTTATGATAATTGTATGAATTATTGCTATGATAATGATTGTTTGTGGACGGAACGGGATAGCCTGCGAGCCAATATGCGGAACGGGAATAGCCTGCGAGTCATTAGACGGAACGGGAAAAGCCTGCGAGCGATAAGACAGAAAGGGAACTGCCCGTGAGTCTTCAGGCGGAACAGGGATAGCCCGTGAGTCTCACAGACATATGAATGGTTATTGTGTGTTGTATGTTATGTGATGGATCGTATGGTATTTTGAGGAACTCACTAAGCTCCGTGCTTACCCTTTCCCTATATAAACTACTGTTTCAGGTACATCAGGTACAATGGATGGCAAGGCGTGACGTGTATACACTGTGCTGCTTCATTGGAGGACTGTTTTTGAATTAATATTCCGCTATATTGTGACTTCGTTAACTTCTGTTAATCCTGGGGTGTTTTCATTGAACTTATAAGTTATGAAATTTTGTCAAAATTAATTAAGTGGCTTTTCTTATATTGAAGAGTCCGTTTAATTTTTTTTTAATTTTACCCTAAAATTTTGGGATGTTACACACATTCCATGTATGGCTAGACAAAAATTTTGATTTATTTAACGATAAGAATCTCTCATTAAATGATTTCAAATTAGCTTATGAAGAGTACTTGTGTCCATCTACACTATGTAGCTCTTTATCAAGGAAATCAACAAGCAAAAACTCAAATTGGAAAAGGAAGGATTTGAATGAAAAACTTAACTTCAAAAACTAATAACTCTTCAAAATCCAAAAATCCTTCAAAAGCATCGAAACCTACAAAATCAAAGAAATCTTCCAAAACCAAATCATCCAAAAATGTTAAATAAGTCTGGATACCAAAAATTTCATATATGTCAATTTCTACATCTTCGAACTCTTCAATGATTAGAAAAAGTTCAGATTCTCAGAAGGGTTCTTTGTCTAGTTCGGACAATTCTTCTCGTGAGACATCCGAAAACATGATAACTTTTTCATGTGATAACAAATCAGATGATGCAATTATTTAAAAATGGATGGAAGATTTGTTTACTTACCCTGAGGACCCAAGATTGATTGGGTACCAACTTCTTCTTGATTAATTTCAGGTGATGTCCGAAGAGCATTATGACACTGAATGTCACATGGATAGTGGCTGCTTTAGGCACATGACAGGTAAGCGAGAGTATCTAAGGGACTATTGGGCGATGGATGATGTTGGTAATGTGAGATTTGGAAATAATGAAACGTGTCCAATCAAAGGTTATGGTAAGGTTACCAATGGACATTTCACTATCAATAGGGTTGCTTACGTGGAAGGATTAAAGGATAATTTGGTTAGAATTTAACAATTGGTCGTGGGAACTGGAAACGAAGTAACTTTTATAACAATGGAAGTATTATCTCCAAAGAAAGAACAAAGGAAGTGTTGTTGAGATTGAAAAGGAAGGGATCCATGTTTCCTTTGGATCTAAAGCCAATAGTTGGTGCTCCTTCTCTTTGTCTGCTATCTAAGTCCACTTTGGATCTTAGTTGGCTATGGCATCGGATGCTAGCTCATTTAAACTTCAAAAGCATCGATAAACTAGTGGCAATGGATTTGGTTCGGAGAATGCCTGCGCTTAAGTTTGACAATGATACACTCGGTTCTGCTTGTGAGCATGGCAAATAGACGAAGCAAAGGCATCCCACAGTTATCGACACAAGGATAACTGAACCCCTTTCTCTTCTGCATATTGATCTTTGTGGTCCATCCGCAGTTGAATCATTGGGAAAGAAGAAGTATGTTATTGTGATTGTTGATGATTTCTCACGTTTCACTTGGGTTCTGTTCCTTCGGAACAAATCTGAGGCTGCAAACCTAATCATCGATTTCATAAAAAACATGGAAGTTACTCTTAAAATAATAGTTCGAACGATACACAGTGACAATGTCACTAAATTCAAGAATCAAACCCTAGATGGATTTCTAAAAAATAAAGGAATTACGCACAACTTTTCAGCACCCTATACTCCACAACAAAATGGGGTTGTTGAACGTCGTAATCGATCCCTATACGAAGCTGTTAGAACAATGCTCAACTTTGCTCTGTCTTTGTACTTTTGGGCCGAAGCACTCTCTACAACTTGCTACAATCAAAATCGATCATACATCCACAAGCGATTCAATATTACCTTTTTTGAAGTCATGAACAGAAAAAAACCAAATGTCAAATTACAAGAAAAAAAGGTATCAAAAACCAAATGTCTTTGATGATTAATAATTACTCTCCGATGGGCATTAGGGACTGATTTCGTTAGTCCCTAGCCGGTCCCAGATAGCTAGTCCTAGATAATCATTTTTTATGTATCAAGGACTAATAATTAGTCTCTGATACTTGTTAGTATTAGAGATTGAAAATTAGTCTTCGGCACTATCTTGTTTAGTCTCTAATATGTTTCATTTGGGTCCCCGAATTTATGTCATATCAGTCCTTGATGCTATCGTTCATGGACTGAACATCAGTCCATTATATTATCCTATTTAGTCTCCAATATGTTTCATTTGGGTCATTATTTTATGGCATATAAGGCACTGATTTATAAGGGACTAGATATCAGTCTTTGATATTAGCACCTTTGGTAAGCGATATGTTTCATTTGGGTCACAATTTATGTCATATTAGTCTCTGATACTATCCTTTAAGGACTAAATACTAGTCCTTGATGCTATATCGTTTAGTCTCCATTATAATTCATATGGATCCGCATTATATGTCATGTTAGTAATAATAGTTGCAAATGGAATACATTTTAGTTCCCAAATGGCTTTTATAACTACTAATATATACATTTTAATCCATGTGGATGCACAAAACAAAGAACTAGCAATAAATCAATAACAATATTCGAACATTACCAAATCTAAACATTAAAACAATAAACTATGATAGACTAACAATCAATTCACAAATAAGAAAAGTATATGTGCAATAATACCAAACTTTAACGAAAGAGCATGATCAAGGTTTTGGTTTTGATATATGCATTGTGTCCTCGTATATAGGATCTTCATATTCATTGGAAGATAAAGGCAGGGTATGTTTTGAAAGTCTGGGAATTTCAAGATCATAACTTTTGTGATTTTTGCATATTTTTCTTCACATTTTTTCAGCTTCTCCGTATTAACTTCGAGCTCTTCTTTGTACTGTCCTAGCTTTTTCTCGAGTGTTGCAACTTGAATCTTCATATCTTCTTGATCTTTTAGAGTTAACTGTGACGTCTCGGCTGCTGATAAGATTGGTAGGTATTTTTCATGATAACAAGTCCACTTGATGCCTCCCATCCAGACTGTAATGTTTTATGCTTGCTACAAAATATTGAAAATCAAGCTTGCAAAAAATCAGCTATATTTAGGGACTATTGTTTAATTTACTCAACATACTAAACACAAAAAATCACCAATGTGTGAGCTAATAAAACTTTTTTCTTTTTTAATAATTGTTGAAGCATTTAGCAAGTGATACAACGACCAGAAAAAACATAATATCATTCTCAATTGTTGTTTTATTTAATTAGAAAGTTTTAATCAAGAATGTTGTTCAAGTATAAGTTGGAGAATATCGAATTGTTCCTAATATAAAATATGTAGTGCGACACCTAAAACCCTAGCAAATGAGATGGTTGTAGTATCACAGGATTTACATTTATTTTGACCAACTTGTGCAATGTCGCACCTCAAAACTGTTACAATCTAAGTTTTGGAAAATGAAGAAACCCTAGAATATAGAGTTGATGAATATGAGACTCAACTGACGAAAACCGCAAAAGTCTAAGGGATCTGTCCCTATTCCAATGCATTTGATACCAAAACCCCATAATTAAATATCAATATCAAAATATAGAAATATAGAAATAAAACGATAAGAAAAAATACCTATTTTGCTCAAGCGATTGCAGTAGAGAGAGATGGAGGGAGATTCTGTAGCGACCTATTGTGGGAACAAAGAAGATGCAGCATCCAGGGACAAATACGCACAATAGGTGGGAGGATCCGATGGTGGGTACATAATAAGGAGAGAGCAGAGAGTATAACGGTTTTGAAGCAGGGAGTTAACCACGATTGTGAGGATGATTTGTGGTATTTGGCAGATTTAGTGGGATTACGATTGAATGTTCCAAATCTTATTTTTAAATAACTATATAACTATATATGCTTTTTGTTTATTTTTAAATTTATATATTTTTATATCTGATATATTTCAGAAATCTTATTTATCTAAGTAATTTATTATATAATCAAATACTTTATTAATCTACAAAATCAATATTAGCACAAGTCTATCACCGACTGAAATTCAGTCGCTCATAAGTTTCCCTCCAAAGTCAAAATTGGTGTTGGTTGATCTAAGACTGAAATTCAGTCCCTAATATGTTTCCCTCCAAATATAAATTGGCGTAAACATATTAGGGATTGAATTTCAGTCACTAATAAGTTTGGTCTGTCACTGATAATTTATTCACTAAAATCAGTCCTAGATAGTATTTAAGACAGATTCATTAGTCCTGGATACATGATATCCAACACTGATTAATCAGTCTCTAATGCATTAGTCATAGATGCTCATTTTTCTTGTAGTGAAATTCTTCACATCTTCGGATGTCGATGTTTCATATTGAATTTGAAAGATCAGTTATCCAAGTTCATAGACAAATCAGACGAAGGCATTTTCTTGGGTTATTCTTCCAACTCAAAATCATATAAGGTCATGAACAAGAGGACCAAAAATTTGAAGAAACTTTAAATCTCTCATTCCATGACTACTACATCAAAAAATCTCAAACAAAATTCCCTTTGTCTCCTATCTTTCCTAAATCTGCTTCGGATGCATTACTATTGTTATCGTTTGATGCTGATTTTCATTTTCTTTTGATCCAGCCGTAAGAGCTGCGGATGCTGAAACAAATATACTTGACAATCAAGTGTCTAAATCTACCAAGATCTCGGATAGTCCTAAAGATAATTCTACAAGAAGTGATCATAATCCCTCTTCGGTTGAGGGGGAGTCTTCAAATGATGCATTGAATCCTTCTGGACTCGAGAGGAGCTTCATCGTTCTAAAAACAACACCCCATCGCATGAAATCTCACATATCTTGTCCTTATATCCTGATGTCCAGGGGGACCAGAAGTTTCAGTTCCACAAACAATGATCAATGAACCAATTGCTCTAATTGAGTGGGAGCAAATGATCAATCCTGACTCCATTCGTTCTCCAATTAATGAAACTGAAAATCAAAATGAAACAAATGATGATTCTTCACCCATTTCAGGTAATCCTTCAGACACTGAAGAAATCATAGGCAAAGGACCTCCCGAGTTTGATCCAAACTATCCACCTTTAGAGAAATGGACGAAGAATCAACCATAAACACAAGTCATCATAGATGTTCATGATAAGGTTATGACTCATGCACAGCTCCATAAAAAACAAACCAATTTAAACAAAAATTCAAAGTTGTGCATGTTCAATGTTTTTATTTCCAAAATCGAACCCAAGAACGTCAAAGATGCTTTTGATCACCTTGATTGGATCAAAGCAATGCAACAAGAATCGGAAGAGTTTGAAAGAAATAAAGTTTTGAGACTTATTTCAAAACCAGCAAATGCATCGATCGTTGGTCTAAAATGGGTGTATCGCAATAAGCTGGACTCCGAAGGTAACTTGGTCAGAAATAAAGCAAGGCTGGTTGTTAAAGGTTATTGTCAATAGGAAGGTATTGATTTTAAGAAAACCTTCGCTCCTGTTGCCAGACTTGAGTCCGTTTGCATCTTTCTAGCTTATGCTACACACAAAAACTTTGATGTCTAACAAATGGATGTCAAATGTTCCTTTTTGAATGGTGAACTTGGGGAAACTGTTTTTGTCGAACAACCACCTGGTTATGTTAATATAGATCATATGACCATTGTTACATTCTGGATAAAGCTGTCTATGGTTTAAAACAAGCCCCGCGTGCTTGGTATGAGACCTTGACAAAATTTTTGAAACAATCGAACTTCAATCAAGGTTCAGTGGCTCCCATACTTTTTAGAAAGAAAATTGGTCAGCATATCATGCTGTTCAAATTTATGTAGATGATATCATCTTCGGATCCACTGATCCTTCTTTGACAAAAGATTTTGAAAATCTGATGCAAAGTAAATTTCAGGTGACCATAATGGGGAAAATTAACTTCTTCCCTGGATTACAAGTCAAACAATCAAGACATGACATTTTCATTAATCAACAAAATACACCCGAAGCCTCCTTGAGCGCTTCAGAATGACTAAATGTTCAAATGCCAAAGTACATATGACTGCAGGAATGAGGCTGAATCCTTCTTTGGGTAAACCGAAGGTTGACATTCAAAATTACATGAGTATGATTGGATCTCTGCTTTATCTTACAGCAAGAAAGCCAGATATAATATTCTATATATGCAATTGTGCAAGATATCAATCCTATCCACGAGAACGACACCTTGCAGTTGTAAAGACTATCTTTCGTTATCTACATCATATTACCTTATATGGCCTTTGGTATCCTACAAATTCTGGCTTCTACATTCAAGCATACTCAGATTCGGATCTTAAGGGATGTTCTATTGATTACAAGAGTACCTCTGGGGGTTGTCAATTCCTGGATGGAAATATCATCAGCTGGCAATCAAAGAAACAGACCCGTGTATCCATATTCAAAGTCAACTCAAAGATTATGCTATCATCATGCGAAGGATACCATTGTTATGTGACTCTCAAAGTGCCATCTGAATATGTCATAATCCAGTTCAACACTTCAAAACAAAGCATATAGCCCTTCGCTATCATTTCATCAAGAGACATGTTGAAGAAGGAAACATTGACGTCCACTTTGTGAACACCACTGAACAACTGGTAGACATATTTACAAAAGCTTTGGATGAGAAGGCATTCACCCGAATAGTTCAAGACTTGGGATGATTGATTGAGATACTCTCAATTGAAAAATCATATTTTATCTTTCTTACTCTTTCTTTTTCTTATAAGTAAACAATTTTTCCATGTCCTAAGGCATCCGAACCTTCGTATACCCTCAGATCTATCAAAACTTCAAAACAAAGACTCATTTTGCTTGATAATCATCATTTTAAATATAAAATGTATTTCTTGACAACAGAATTCATAACAAACGATTTGATTTTACATTGCAACACCTTTTTGATGCATCCCAAAGATCTTCTTGTATGTCAAAAATGGCTTATGTCTCATATTGAGATTAACTTTTCTCATAAGGACTTCGCATGAACAAAACAAAAATCAATTTCAAGAATGTCGTGATAAAAATGACTTTATTGTTGGAAAAATCAAGTTAAAGCACAAAATTTGATTTTAGATTCTGTCAATCATATCTCATTGCACTAAGAGATATCTGGGAATCGACTTGAAACTATCGTAAAGAAACAGACATCGGAATAAGGTTAACGCTGTTCTACAATCAGAAGGTACTTGTGATTATAAGATATTGTTGAAAATAAATAGTTAGAAATATTTAAGATTAACTTTGAAAGATCGATTAAGCTCAACAATATTTAAAGACAAACAAGTAATTGTGCGGAAGTGTAAAAGATATAAGATCAAAATGCACGAATTAATAACACTTGAGTAAGAACAATATTGTGAACATGAAGAACAAAGTGTTTAATGGAATGAAGATTTTTTATATCATATAGAAAGTGTTACAGATGAGTTTCTCCAAACCATGAAGATGAAGTGTGGTGGGGTCTCCTTTTATAGTGCAAGGAAACATCCCACCAGATAAAGACCTACGGACTGAAGGGACTATAGACCAGTCCACTGCATATTGTTCTAAGGATTATAGTACCAAGTCAGACTAGGATGGCCTATGATTGAATGTTCTCTAACCAAACAGTACAAGTGTCATACGACTTTAGGGAACACGAAATGACTAGCCTAATTATACTATATAATCAGATATGCTTATCTTTGTCTTTATCTTCATCTTGTCTTTATCTTCAAATGATATGAACTTTTAAGCTAATCCGATATTCATAAGTGAATTCTGGTATGGGGATGTTGCACAGGCGAGTTGCTGAAGTTTTTGATATTCTGATGTCACTTAGTGTTTGTTGAATCAGCAATGATGTCTTTCAATATTCTATTGTTCCGAGAATCATCATGACCAAAATTCATAACTGAATTTCGGTGTCTAGAATATTCTAATGTTTGGTTCTTAGCAACATCTAACAATTAACACAACAAAGATGATAAGGTTTGTTCATTGATAACTATTAAAAGTAACCTTTACATGTGAACACAAACCAAACAACCACGATCAAAATATTGTTTAACAAATACATCAAAAACCATCAAGATAAAGTTGGTCAACGACTAACATTAACAATTCCCCCTTCAGTGACCAACCGAGGGTTTTTATTTTCAATCTTCACATATTTTCTTTCACCACTTGCGTCCAGACTCTCTCCCAATATTTTCGAACGACAATCATCCAATTCATCCTCATTAGCAACTCATCTTTGAGTTCTTGTGTGGTGTGCTTGGAAATCTTCACAACCTTGATGTAATTTTGTAAGAATACATTGGGGGCTTTCCTCATGTTATCGACTCTAAAGAAGACCTTGCTTGAATGATTTTTCGACTTGTAAACTATTCCAAGCATTGGATCATTTGTGGCTCTGTAATACCAATTATCTCTTCCGTCTGGTAAAGATAAGTTAATCATTTATGTGTATTGATCATCGGGATGAGTATTGACTAACTTGCAGAGTTCACCATCAAGGTTCATGAATTCAACCACCAATTGTTTTAAAAATCTTCGTGCAGCTAGGTATGCCTCTTTGATGTCAGCAACCTCATAACAATGGTGTAGAGATCTTCGGGATTCATCCTCCAAAAATCGGCTTCCGTGACTACCAATGGTCTTCCATTTCTTACCAATTGGTATTCATAGAAGTTTGACTTCATGAAACTTCTCTTCTTGATCCCTGATACGACCGTGATGGGATCTCTTGACTAGACATAAGCTCTAGGATGAAACTGGGTCTGTACAAATGGTGTAGAGATCTTCTGGATTCATCCTCCAAAAATCGGCTTCCGTGACTACCAATGGTCTTCCATTTCTTACCAATTGGTATTCATAGAAGTTTGAATTCATGAAACTTCTCTTCTTGATCCCTGATACGACCGTGATGGGATCTCTTGACTAGACATAAGCTCTAGGATGAAACTGGCTCTGTACGAATTTCTGGATCCGAAGCCTTATTTCTACGTTCCTTAGGTGTTGAGGAATATAAGTGAAGTTAAGAGAGTAGGTAAATTGTTTGCTATTAGGAGTAAGTGGTATGTCCCAGTTATGTCTATTGCTTTCAGGGGAGGGCGGCATAGGATACCACTGGCCAAAAATCATCATTAACCAAAGTCCTAGGATCAAAGAATCTGGATAATTTTGGTTGGCTTGCCCCTTCTTTAGTTGCAGCAGCTTCGGCCTTGACTTCTATTAACATATCTTATTCAAATTTTGCTGCAAGCTCATCGAAATAGATACTATTGGTCACCTGAAGTTCGGGTGGATCAAAAGGTTTGATCGATGAATACTTCAATTCATAGTTTCCTGCATGAGTTGAATTAGGGGGAGTGTTTGGGGGGATTTATGTTTCGATGAAGAAAATATTAAATGATTTCATTGATGAAGTAGGGTTATAGCTCAAGTATTATAGAGGGGAATATGAACAATGTATAAACCCTAACTTCTAACCTCGTTTTTAAAATGCGTAAATACAAAGATGATGGACACTATCTATTTATACTATATCGAGAATCGGTATAGTGGATCGGAGGATCAATGAGGTTATTCCACGTGTTGCACAGCTAGGAGAGGCATGCATAACGGTCTCGCAGAACGGTTGCAACAATCGTGCTGACACCATGATGCAGCAACCCTATTGGACCACGCGAGAACATTCTAAGAAGCAGAGTCAAAATGCTTCGACTTTGAATGGCAAAAGTACTTCAACAAAATAATTCGAAGCGCATCCCAAATTCCTTGGTCTTCGACACAACATAAGTCTTCGACTCAACAAGTATGTTAACAAACCACTTATTGTTAGAAGCCAAACAATTTTACTTTCATATTCCACCCATTAGAAAATTTATATGCTTTATAATCATTTACAAACCATTATATTCCCATCGACCAATGATAGAAACCAAACTAAAAATATAACCATATTATTCATCATTGTACCACAGATTTGGTAACACAAGGTTTAACCTAGAGTAGTTGTGATCTTTCCTTGCATCCTGAAATATATAATGAGCAGTGATATATTATGTAAGTCAAAACACAATATGAACTCATAAAGTTTTCCCATTGTTTAACTTACATAATAATTACGACACGTATTTGAAATCTTATTCTAGTGTTTTGATGTACTGGTGATGTCCATGAACATGCTTCAACACCACATCCACAACATCCGAACATGTCATTCTTGTTGAAATCAATAATTATGTTGAAGTTTGATTTTGGTAATAGAGGGGGGGGGGGCCCACAACTAGACACGCAGATATATAAAATAAAGATAATGACTTTTTTAAAAGGTTAGTTAATGTAAGGTTATGATGTAGATATTCAATGACATTCGCCACATTAGCATCAATTGTGAGTTCAATTAAAGGAAATAGAAAAAATCATTTAACAAAAAAGTGGACAAACTAATAGAACGTGATTAATGTACCGATCATAATTTTATCGCATGTTAGCAGTTTCTTTTATATATTTTGTATAAAAGAATTAAGAGACGCGGGATTTAAAACCAATAAACCCGTGGTTACCAACAAATTGAATGAAACTAAAATGTAAAAATAATATATATCTTTTACTAATCACAATTTTAATTTTCGATATGAGGCTACTAATATCTTATTTTCTTATGTAGTTCCCGCTTTGTTTAACTTTCCGTATTTATGAACACTTCACCCAATTCATCAATAAACATAATCTAACATATTAAGTTGTCAAATTTATCATTAATTAAGCAACTGATAATTTCAAAATTAAAATATAAAAATTTTCACTGCAAATTTATAAAAATGTACATTTTAAAATTTTGTGTTACATGCATAGTCATTTTGTAGTATACAGTTTTCCAAAAAGTTGAAACAAAATGTTATCATTTGTTATGAATGGTTTAACAAACTATCATCTATATGGAATGAGTTAACAAACTACTTAGCCTTATATATAGAACATTTTTTTCTTATTCATTCATTCTATGCACCCATGAAAAGCATGTTTTTCATAATATTTTCCCTTCTAGTCACAACAAATGCATCATTGACCGCATCTCCCCTAGCTAACATAACATCCAAGATCAATTGTGTTTTTACATCCCACTGGCATGTGAATATCCTCAACATGATTAATGATCCTATAAGCGTCCATGTACGGTCAAAAAATAATGATCTAGGAAACGTTACACTTCCATTTAACGGTGGTAAACATTGGGAGTTCTGCATGACTATGGATCGTAGTACTCGATTTAATGGTGATTTTTACTGGAAAGCAAAGACTGCTAGCTTTATTGTTTTTGATTACAAGACATCTAGAAATTATTGCGAGAAGAACCAGGTGCACACGTCAACCAAAAGTTGTTTTTGGTATGTCAAAGAAGATGGGTTCTACTTGATAGGGGCATCAAAAAAGGATCCACGCAAAGTATATGATTGGTCATGAGTATTTTATTTACATATATATTAGTATATACTAGATAATCAATAATTGTTGTGTACTATTATAGATTTGAATGATTATTGTATTACTTCTAAATAGTTGTTCATGGAACTTGTATCTAAGGCCATGAATTCTACCGATATCTTGTTTATAATGTGGTTCTTTGGAATGCGCATAACTTGTAACAAGTTTTATAGTTCCTTAATATAATATAATTTTAACAATCAAATGATTAAAATGAAATCAATTTTATGTATTGGAGTGTGAAATATGATACAATAGTACCACGTGGTAATTTTAGTACTGTTTCGAATGGTAAAAGATTAGGAATATGTTGAACACGGTAAGTAATATATTGTGGAGTTATTTTTAGTTTAGACTTATAAGAGTAAGGAATGAGTCGTTTTGTTTATTTTTACTGTATTCATGAATATTTCACAGAATGAGATTGTAAGCCTTGTGAGTATGCTTTTTAAAAGGTAATAAAAGGCTACTCAAACTAACTTGTAAGTTTACTATTAACAAAAAGTAATTAATGAAATTATTAAATTGGACACAAATTTGGAAATGGTTTGAATTAATATATTATGAGGATAAGGTTACATAAATAGAGTTATGTAACATGCTTTTAGGTTTGACTATGTTGTATTTTTAGTAAAATATCAAAGTCAATGGTGTATATTAATTTTATTACAATATTTCTTAAATTTGGGTATTGACGTGCACACAGAGGTCGTCATGCGGTCAAAAATAAGAAATAACCTAACATTCACTAGTATAGTGGAGTCAGGGTCGATCCACAGGAGCTACGTGGTTAGCCTAGATGAGAGATTACCAACTGATAGTGTCACGGCTATAGTCGGAGGAACTAATTTCTATCTTTCTACCTTGAACAATATTCAAACACCCAAGCCAAGCTTAGCTATGTCCAAATGACCTAGTTACTTTCTGAATTCAGAAGTACATCTCTGAATCAGGAGCAATTGAAGGCATTCAAACTAGCAAAACCGAGCACAGCATAAACTAGCTAATAACTAACAGTTCTATGAGACAGTTAATAGCCAAGATTTAATGCTCAATATAACCAAGTTAGTTACTATTTTCAGCAAGGGAAAACCGTCCTAACCAAGTCACAAACAAAATCCAATCACAATCAAACAATCAAAACTCCAACAAGCATCCGAAATACCAAAAAATCCAATATTTAAGGTAACCGAATGATTTCATTCACTCAAACCAATATCCAAACATCAAATCAGTAACCAAAACTACTAAAAACAAAACCCTAAGCTAGAATTCAATGGTTGTCACACCCAAAGATTCAACTCAAAGCTTACAAATATTTAACTAAAATGAAATAAAATCTAAAACATGAAAATACCAAATTATCGCTTCTGAAATGGAATCCTCGAGTCAAAGAGCTTCTAGGTCGATGTTTACACCAGGTCTTTGCTCCGGTTTTCGGCTGGAAATGCCTCTATTTATAGTTGCAAATTTCCCGTGACCGCGCCGTGCAAATGTGAAATCCGCGGCGCGCGTACTTATCCGTTCCCCATTTTTTCGTCATTTAAATGTGTTCCACCGCCTTACATCCGCGTCGCGCAGGAGATAAATCCGCGGCGCGCGTACGTCTTCTCTTGATTTTGCATTCTTTCCATACTTTTTCCTTTTTGTACACTTTTAGTCCCTGTTTCCGTTCTTTTTCTCCAGACAAGTCCTGACACGAAAAGTGAGAATACCCATGCATATTTGATATAATTTTACCAAGAACAGGGCTCAACAACGCCTAAAATACTTGATATCACTAGGCGTTGTCAAACACCCCACACTTGTGCCTTGCTTGTCCCCAAGCAAGAGAGTTTTTAACAAATTATAATAGAGAATCGAACAGTTTTTGAATGTGTTTAGTTTCAAAGCTTATTGCTCTTCGAGTTAGAATGGAATAGTTTGTGAAAACATAATTGAGTTGTTCTTTGGAATTCATGGCTTTCTAAAGAACCCTTGATTACAAACCTTCTGTCCACAATATAGTGTACTTACTTGTTCAGATTCTAAAGGCCATTAAGGAATTGTCCATGACTTTCGGTGTTGTCCGTGTAGCGAGCTTTCAGAAATACCATCCCAGACCAGACGATCTTAGGTGGTAAGGTGCATAAGGCCCACCCATTTTAGACTTACCGGCTCGAACAACAAAGGCCACAGATTGACTTTTCCTTCCTACATTCCAATCCTAAAACGGCTCAATCTTCTAAACTCGTAAAACTCAACTTATTTGACTAATTAATAGCATGATCACAACTAAACAGTATTTCTTGAAAAATACTGATGCTATCACAATCACAAACCATTCATTTCAAAATTGCAATTCATTAAAAATTTTGAAAAATATTGCTAAAAATTGAAAAATTGATCAGTTCTGCAAAAATTTCAAAAATATCTCTTTCGACCGTCCACACCCCACACTTAAAACCGTACAACGTCCCCGTTGTACAAAAAATTATTTCAAGGCAAGGGAGAAAGAGTTACCCCTTTTTTTTGGACGATGGACTGCTTGGTGCTCAATATCACAGGTATAATGCGTACAAAAAGATCCTCGATTCATATGCTGGAGTTGTAGCGCTACAGTAGGACACGCCGGTGGTCAAGACAAGTGGAGGGGGCACGGTGATCCCACACTTGTCTGAGACAACTCCCTCTCAATTTGATATATCATGCATCACTTAACAAAAAATTAAAACACACATGGCAGAAAATAATAATATAATATACAGATAGATGTGTCATAAGTTTATACATAAATCCCAAAAATAAAAAGAAAGAAAGAAAGAAAACATCAATCACTACCCGGCGGCCTGGAGGGTCCAGCCTCATGATCGTGAGACCGGGCTGGGAATGGTCGGGGGTGTCTGCCCTGGGCTGATGCGATCTGTATAAGTACCTCCCCGATCCACTCGAGCTGGTCCTGGGTCCTCGAGAGCTGGTCCTCAATCCGCGTGACTCTGGCCTCCAACCGGCTGAGGGCTGGTGAGTCCTCCTGCTGTGGCCGCGGCTGTGCAGGCTCTGGTGCTGGTGGCTCTGGCCTCCGGCGTCTCCTACCGGGCTGGGCGTATGCAGGCTGGGGTGCCTGAGGAGGCTCGATCGGAGCCCAGATGTACTGCCCTGGTCGCTGCTGCTCAATGAGCAACATCCTCTCCAAAGTGCGTGCTGGAGTGCGCGATGGAGGCAGAGCAGTCAAAGAGGCAGCTACTGGGGCAGTAAGGATGCCATACGAACGGGCCAGGCGGGTAATGAAATACCCCCTGGCCAATGGGCTACTGGAGGAGGCGCCGGTCGCGTGGGTGGAGAAGGCGATCGCGAGGGCAAAGGGAAGATGGAGGAATCGGGACGGGTCGAGGAGAACCCACAAAAATGTCATGTCATCGCCCGACACCTTCTCGCCCCCCTCCCGATGCATGATGGAGGTGGAGACGATACGGTGCATGAGGCGATGAAGAGGATCACATAAGTGGCTCTCCCTCGAGGCCCCTGCTTCATACCTGACGTTGGACAGCGGTGCCCAAACCTCCATGTTGGGGGGGCGCTCCGGCTCCCCCTGAATGCATGACCCGAAGAAGCGGGTGAAGAAACGGTGCTGGAGGTCCGCTGGCGTGTAAATGCCCGTGCGCCTCCCGAACTCCCGAAGGTTGCACTCCCGGTGCACACCTCCCAAGCGAAATCGTACCATCCTGGAGCGTGGGTCTCCCGCCCTGGGAGCGAAATGGACAGTGGAGATGAACTCCAATAGCAGCTCTGTGTAGACCACGTCCTCGTTCGTGGCCATGATCCTGTCCCAGCCACGTCATGTGAATGATGCCTCCTCGTGGGTCCAGGTGCGATGTAGGAATGGCTCAATCGCACCCCAGAGCCCAGCGTCCCTCAGGATGTCTCGGTCTATAACCGTCGCCTCAAGGACCCGGCGATGAATCAAAGCGTCTCTCCACGAGGTATACTCCACCGAAGTGTCAAGCTCTGCGGGAAACTGAAGGAAGGCATGATCCAATCTGAACATCATCTGCAAAAGAAAATATAGCCACAAAACAAAAAATTTTGCAAAATCAGTCCTTTTTCTTCACCACCGCACCGCGGCGCGGCCCAAGAGCAAGGGCGCGGCGCGGCGTACGCCTGTTTGAAAACCCGGGATCAAATCCCCATTTTAACCTGCTAAATCTCAATTTAAAGATACCACAAGGTAGCCTAGGTTCCGATTAGCTCATCTAGGGTGTCCATTTGGCAAAACAAACACCCTATGGGCTAGCATTAGTGATTCTAAGTTTTTGAACTTTTTGGAATAAAACCCTAAAATTAACTACCTAATAACTAGTTTAAACAGCTAATAGATAGTTAAAAGAGTGTACCTCGGTAGTAGAAACACAATAAGCAAGAAAAATGCGAGAAATTTTTGATCACCAGAGCTCCGAGTCGTGTGATTTGAGTTGTGAGCCGCGGCTCACCGGATAAAGGCGAAAACCGTCTGATCATTTCCCGCGGCGCGCGTTTCTTGTTTCCGCGGCGCGCGTGTCGCTAATTCAACCCCTGCGCATCGGGTTGAGTTTCGAACCCGCGTCGCGCAATTCCAAAACCCGCGGCGCGGTCTTGAAGATTTCAAAACCTTTTCACACGACCCCACACTTGTTTCAAACCACTAATACCTGCAAACAATTGATGTATTTTCTAAATTAATCCTAAGAAATATAAAACCTACTTATGACACGATGGGTTGCCTCCCAACAAGCGCTAAGTTTAACGTCTTCAGCCAGACGTGCTGCTCCTAAGCTGACCCTTCTTCTTCTTCTTCTTGGCCTCTTGATGACATTTGCTGATATTCTGGCATGAAATTATTAGCCATCATTGTCATAAGGGATGTGAGTTGGGTCATCCGATCACTCACACCACTGATCCATTGTTGTTGAGATTTCAATAGCTCGAAAACATTCGCCTCTCGTTTTCTGGATTCTCTTTCATATTGCTGATGCCTTGCTTCCATCATCTCTATCATTTCCAGCAGTTGTTCCTTGTCGATGGCGGACAGCGGGTGGTTTTTGGTTTCCTTTAGAACTTCTTCCTTTCCACCCTCCCCCGTACGTGTCCATATCTTTTCTTTGCTTCTGGTTCCTGGCTCCATTAATGTTTTTCTGTCTGCTGGTTTGCCGTTTTCCTCTGAAGGTAACGAAATTGGATTCCCAAACATATTCAATCTCCTTTTCCTGGTCCCGAAGAAAATATCCATATCTCCAGTCTTGCAATCGATCACTGACCCAGCGGTGGCTAAAAATGGCCGTCCTAAGATAAGCGCAGGCGCATCGTCCGGACTTTCATATTCCATCACCAGAAAATCCACAGGGTAGAAAAAGTCGCCAACTTTGACTATGACATTGGTTAGCTTTCCCCTAGATTCCTTAGTTGATTGGTCAGCCAGCTGCAGTACAACTTCAGCTGGCTCGATTTCTTCATTCTTGTATTTGTCATACAGATATCCCGGCAAGATGTTAACACTTGCTCCCAAGTCTAGTAAGGTGTTTCGAATAACCACGTCCCCTACGGTTGTAGTGATCAATGGTGATCCGGGGTCCTTCTCCTTCTTGGGTAGTGTTCCCAATAATGCTTCGCTAGCTCTCACAGTCAATCTCACCGTTTTTGGCGTAGGTGCTTTGTTCTTCCCATTTTGTTCGCACATTTCTTGTAAAATCCTGGTGTCCTCGGGGGCATCCTTAAGCTCATCCCATAGGGGCTGATTCATTAAGGGTCCCGTTGATCTAGTTGCTTCCTGCTTCTTCTTTTCTTTCTTATTTTTCTTCTTTTGCTTAATCCCTGCAATCGTTGGTTGCTCTTCCTTTTGGACCTTTTCAGCTATTTCGGGTTGAGTGCCATTCTCAACCGGAACTCCTCCTTCTTTACCTTCCTCGCTCTTTAAAGCCTTTCCTTCTTCCTCTGGTTCCACTTCATTCCCTACCTCGAACAAATCCTCCAAAGTAACCTTTCGCCATCCTGATTCAACAGTATTGACTTGCTCCTTCCCTGGACGTTGATTATGAGTAGGATTGACTTCAGTAGCACTAGGCAATTTGCCATTATCTCTCTTCTGTTGGTCTGCAGCCATTTGACCTATTTGTCTTTCCATATTTGCGATGGCCTTTGCGTTCGCCTGAGATTGTTGTTGTGTTGCTGTGACCATATCATACATCTTTGATATCATCTCTTCTTGGGTCCCTGGAGCATTGTTGGTAGCGTTGGTGGGTCCCCTGTTGTTGTTGTTGTTTCCATTGTTTGCAGGCTGCTGGTTTCTAGGCTGACTATTCGATTGATTCTGATAATTGTTCTGCCTGAAATTTTGTTGTTGTCCTTGGTTGTATGGCCTGTAGGGTCGTCCATTATTGTGTTGACCTTGACCCTGGCCATAAACTTGATTAGCTTCCTGCATCCTAGATCCTCCTTGACTTTCTTGTGACGAATTTGGCGGTCCATTTTGTAATGTTGCCATAAGCCTATCAAACTTTCTTTTCAATTCACTGATTTCCTTTTTCACTTCCTTTTTCCAATCAGCGTCAACCCCTACTGCTGCCGCCGTACTTGTAGTCTTCCTGGTGGAGAAGTTTGCTTTTGAGCCATTACTCAACTGCTCCAAAAATCTCCAGGCTTCTTCTGGATCCTGCCACATAAATGTCCCACTAGAGGAGGCATTTATCATGGCTTGGTGTGTCTCGCTAACTCCCTCGAAGAATAATTTGACCAATTGCCATCTGGGAATCTCGTGATGCGAACAAGATCGCAGCAACTCCTTCAATCTGTCGAAGGCTTCATGAAAAGCTTCTCCAGGTTTTTGCTGGAAATCCTGGATGACCCTCCTGACTTCAGTTGTTTTGCTCGCTGGGTAAAATTCCTGAAGGAACTTCGCCTTGAGTTGATCCCACGTAGTGATACTGTTTGATGGTAACGACGTGAACCAATACTTGGCTTTGTCCTTAAGAGTGAACGGGAACAGTCTAAGCCTAAAAATATTTCTATTTGTGTTTCTGGGATTGTTAGCATTAGCGATTGCTAAGAATTCATATAAATGATTATAGGGATCATCCTGCTTATACCCTCTGAATTCTGGTAATATTCCTAATAACTGTGGTCTAATCTCTACTTGCGAATCTATGTTATCAGGAATATAGATCGGCGACGAATCATCATATTCCCGCGGTTGGAAATGTGATGCAACCGATTGCCGTCTCGGTTGTGCAAAATGTAAGGGTTGAGCGGGGTTACCGTAAAGATGATCATTGTACTCCCGCTGACCTGGTTGGTATGGTGGTGCTCGCCTGGGAGGTCCCTGACCTCGGTTCCATTGTGGTTGCGGTGCCGGTGGCACCCATCCTTCATCTTCTTCGTCGTACACTTCCTCCGTCTCTGGGTATTGGTATTGCGGTTGATGCGGTGGTTGAAAGTGTATAGGTTGTGTTGGTTGGTATGTAGGTTGAGGTTTAAAGAGGGCTGGTTGTGGTTGTGATGTTGGTGTATGCTGTCTAGGAGTTGGGGTGCCATCTCGGGTCGGCTCTCCCCAAGTCATAGCAGATGTAAAGGGATTGGTGGATTGTGGTTGAGAAGCGGGTAAAAATGGTGGGATGGAAGGCGGAGTGCATGATGGTATGGGTGCAGGGGCTGAAACTGCACCACCAGAAGCACTCGAGCTTCCAAACTGAAATTCCGAAAGTGGAGGGATAGAAAACCTCCCAGTTGCCTCACCTGTTGGATCCTGGGCAACACTAACCGGACTACTGCTAACTTGACTATAATTCATGATGCTCAAACGCCTATGGGCACGGAGTTTGCGCGCAGTACGTTCAATTTCAGAATCAAACTGTAATGGGGATGCTTGCTCTCCCCTGCGGGTACGCATGCACTAGTGCAATACGCCCACAAGAATCAAAACCAAAATGAAATTAAACCAAAATGAAATTTCAAAAAGCAAGAAACAAATTCCTACTACTCACCTATTCTAAGCTCACAGCTCCCCGGCAACGGCGCCAAAATTTGACGTGCACACAGAGGTCGTCATGCGGTCAAAAATAAGAAATAACCTAACATTCACTAGTATAGTGGAGTCAGGGTCGATCCACAGGAGCTACGTGGTTAGCCTAGATGAGAGATTACCAACTGATAGTGTCACGGCTATAGTCGGAGGAACTAATTTCTATCTTTCTACCTTGAACAATATTCAAACACCCAAGCCAAGCTTAGCTATGTCCAAATGACCTAGTTACTTTCTGAATTCAGAAGTACATCTCTGAATCAGGAGCAATTGAAGGCATTCAAACTAGCAAAACCGAGCACAGCATAAACTAGCTAATAACTAACAATTCTATGAGACAGTTAATAGCCAAGATTTAATGCTCAATATAACCAAGTTAGTTACTGTTTTCAGCAAGGGAAAACCGTCCTAACCAAGTCACAAACAAAATCCAATCACAATCAAACAATCAAAACTCCAACAAGCATCCGAAATACCGAAAAATCCAATATTTAAGGTAACCGAATGATTTCATTCACTCAAACCAATATCCAAACATCAAATCAGTAACCAAAACTACTAAAAACAAAACCCTAAGCTAGAATTCAATGGTTGTCACACCCAAAGATTCAACTCAAAGCTTACAAATGTTTAACTAAAATGAAATAAAATCTAAAACATGAAAATACCAAATTATCGCTTCTGAAATGGAATCCTCGAGTCAAAGAGCTTCTAGGTCGATGTTTACACCAGGTCTTTGCTCCGGTTTTCGGCTGGAAATGCCTCTATTTATAGTTGCAAATTTCCCGTGACCGCGCCGCGCAAATGTGAAATCCGCGGCGCGCGTACTTATCCGTTCCCCGTTTTTTCGTCATTTAAATGTGTTCCACCGCCTTACATCCGCGTCGCGCAGGAGATAAATCCGCGGCGCGCGTACGTCTTCTCTTGATTTTGCATTCTTTCCATACTTTTTCCTTTTTGTACACTTTTAGTCCCTGTTTCCGTTCTTTTTCTCCAGACAAGTCCTGACACGAAAAGTGAGAATACCCATGCATATTTGATATAATTTTACCAAGAACAGGGCTCAACAACGCCTAAAATACTTGATATCACTAGGCGTTGTCAGGTATGTAAGAATAATTTCTAATATCTTAATCACTTAATGAAGTCAAGGATTTTTCCCAATAAAAATATTTTGTATTATTAGTTAGATAATTATAATAAACCAATAAATTTTCCCTATTAGTCAAGATAATTGATTTATTTTATCTTGTTGGTATGTAACTGTGTTATATGTTAAAGCAATGAACTTCAAGGGGTTAAAGCATAGAATTAAAAAGCTTTTGGGTGCATATATATATATATATATATATATATATATATATATATATATATATATATATATATATATATATATATATATATATATATATATATATATATATATATATATATATATATATATGGGTAAATGGAGTTTTGAGAAAGTTAGAAGGCCAAAAATGTCAAAATGGCAAAATCACACCCTTATTAGGGTGTAGATCCGGTAATTGCTTTCTAATTACCTCCATTTGAAGCTTGAGGAACCGAAGCATGTTAGAAAGGAGATTCTTGAAGGGTTGTGAAAGAAAGGTGGAGTTTTGGAATTTTGATACAATTTAAAGGTAGAAATTTCTTGCAAAGAAATAAAGTCATCATCACAACCTCCTTCCTTGCATTTTCGCAATGTAAGGTTTTTGTTTTTTAAACCTTATCTTAGGCTTTGGGGTTTAGAGGATAAAGACGGTGATTTATGCTTAATAATTGGGATTTGATGATATTTTATAATCAAATCAGACCTTGTGAAGTTTTGCCTTAATATCTTCACTATGAAATATGAATATGACTTAAAGATGGCTTTATGTGGCATGTATGGTTTTGAAACGAAGGAATGAAGGTTTGGTCGTTCACAAAGAATGTGGCGCGTTGGTCTTCAGACCCCAATTAGTTATGTGATTGGTTGAGAGCGTGACACGTTATTTACAAAAACCATAACACGTCATTTATAGAAAACACAACAGGTTCATGCTTTAGGACACGACACGTAGGTTATATGTGTGAAAAGTATTGTAGGTTGCGACGCTTTAGTTTGGACCTATTGGTCCATGTTAAGACTCATGGTGTTGTCGGGGCCATCTGGAAGGGTATATATGATGTGCTTATATGTGTGAAACCTATTGTAGGTTTCTTCAAAATAAAGTGTGTTCTCATGAGGCTACTATACTGTTATGCTTCATTGTAGTTTGCTGATTTTTTGGACAAGTGAGTAACCATTCTTTCCTTAGTATTTAATAGATAAAAGTATTATGTTTGGTGAATGTATGTGTGTAATATACAACGGAATATCATGGTTGCACCATGTATACTTTAGTGGTTGGATATTATGATTGTTGTTATTTGTAAGACCCTAATCCGGGGAAGTCCAAGTTTCGGGTGTTAAAGAGTCAAAGTTCATGGAATAAATGAAGCAATATTGGAAAATTGGTGGAACCTGCCATTAGCGCCGCTAATGGTGACGATTAGCGACGATAATGTCCTGCTTGGTGAGTGGCTTTGCACGTTGTGCAGTTAGCGACGCTAACTAGGGTATTAGCATTGCTAACTTTTGTTTTGGGCCAAAACCCTAGGTTTTGAAGTTTGGGTCATATTTAAGGGTTAGGATCCTTAGGGGTGCCGCCAAACACCATCTTTCAGCCCCCAAATCGTCCCTCTCTCTCTCTCTCTCGATCTTCTTAGATGAGTTTTTGGCATCTTTGGTCTTCTTGCATGGATTTTGATGCTTAGATGGTGTTAGAAGACTGTTGGTGATGCTCGAAGTCTTTTCTCTTGGGTGAAGCTTTATAGATCTGCATCTGTCTGGACCATTATGAGTAAAGTTCCCACCTTTATGCATTTTTAATACTCTTTGTAGTGGGATTTTATGGATTGGAATGATGTAATGGTCCCTTTTGGTAATTGTCCATGAATGAGAAAGATAAAGTCTGGAACGTTATGCCTTAAATTATGATTTAGAACCTTTGGGATGGTTTAGAGAGTAAGCCAAACTCTCTTTGGTGATTTTGTTGAGTTTAGGGCTATTTTGGACTTAGATCTTGTTCATGAGCTTGTATGGTTGTGATTGAATGTTAAAGTTAGGATTTTTAGGGATCTGTAAACTGTTTGGAAGGTCCCTGGATGAATTAAGACCTTAACTGAATAGATCAAGAGGTTAATGGACGTTTGAGGCTGTTCATAGTTAGCGACGCTAACTAGGGAAGTTAGCGGCGCTAACTGTGCCTGTTGACTTTTGTTGACCTTGACCGTTGACTTTTTCACCAGTTTGACTTTTAGTCAAACTTTAGGGTTTAGGATACCGGTCTTAGAAGTTTATCCTACTTAGAGTTTAGGAAGTTCTAAATGGAGTTTATCCTTGATAGGAAGTTCGTATCGTCGAGATTGGAGGGCGCTCGTATGAAGTGTTGTCTAGCTTGAGGTCGCGGATCAGGTGAGTCATCTCATTATACTATGGGTGAAGTTACATGCGTAAGTAGCTTAATTACTGTGTGTAACTACTATGTGTATAAATAAGTTGTATGTACTAAACGTTGATTATTGATGGATCGGGCAAGCCCGAGAGTCAAACAATGATTACTAACGGATCGGGGTAAGCCTGAGAGTCAAACCATGATTGTTGACGGATCGGGGCAAGCCCGAGAGTCAAACCATGATTACTGACAGATTGGGTCAAGCCCGAGAGTCAAGCGATGATTACTAACAGATCGGGGCAACCCCGAGTGTCAAACGATGATTATCGGCAGATTGAGGCAAGCCCGAGAGCTAGGTTGTTCGGGGCAATCCCGGAGACCTTTTGTGATTATGTGTTATGAAATGGATCGTGTGGCATTTTGGGGAACTCACTAAGCTTTGTGCTTACTCTTTCACCCTAACTGTTTTTCAAGTTTTTGCTGGCTTGAGCTTGGAGCACGACACGACTGCTTGGAGCACGGCACGACTGTACTGCATCTGAGGTTTCAATAATTAAGTTTTTCGCTGGATAATGATTACAAATGCTTTTGTTAAATAAGACTATTATGTTTTTAAATATTAAGTTTTAATTAGATGACTTTTATATTTTAAACCATTTTATGTATGTGTACTGTTTTAAAATCCAAAAATTTATTATGAAATTTGGGACGTTACATTATTGTTAAAGCATTGGCAAACCTTAGTGGCTGAGAACATTCGCTTGAGGGTCTCAGTAAACTTTGGTTCTTTATGTGGTATTGGTAAGCCTTATTAGCTAAGAACCATACCTTTAAAAATCTGCGTAAGCCTTTGTGGCTAAGAATCATACCTTTAAAAGTCTTAGTAAGCCTTGGTGGCTAATAACCATAGACATAAATTCCTTGGTGTTGTGGTAAGCCTTAGTGACTAAGAACCATATGAAATTAATGGGATTAAATGGGGACAATAGCATAAATCGTTAATGCCTAGGTCGAATGTGGAAAGTGTTATGTGATAGTATATGTTATGTTGATTGTGTTTGTGTTATGTGATGTATAGAAATTGTGCATGTTTTTATTATAAATATATTATATATGTAAAAGTAGTTGGTTGCTCTCTACGCTCTTGTAGCTAACCCAATTATTTGTCGTTATGCCTACAAGAATCAAGTAACCCCTCAAAAGGGAAAGAGGCAGCGGAAAGATAGAAAAGCTAGTAGCTGATGTATGATTTTTCATTTTGTGTCTTTTTTTTGAACAACAACATTATATTCACACAAAAACCAAAATGCTAGCAAAGAACTAGCAAAATTACAAAATGGTTTAAGTCATGATTGGAGATTGTAACCAGTCAATCCACTGAATCTTGACTTTAGTATTCCTAGAAGAAAACCAATTAAACGTGTAATCTTGAATGCAATCAAGAATAAAATCCTTCTTAAATTCTGAATTCCTAAAAACAACTGAATTTCTATACGTCCAAAGCACCCATATAAGAGTAGAACACACTGAGTCGACAATACTTCTATGATGTCTCGCCACCGGTCGCAAATCTAGCCATTGCACCATCTCCTCTGCCGAGTCGAAATCAGGGATTCCCACCCCCATCCAAGTAGTAACCCGACTCCAAACCTGTCTCGCCATATCACACATAAAAAATAAATGAGAAGTAGACTCTTGATCATTACCGCACACCGGGCACAACGTTGAAGGAATATCGATTCCCTTGTTAGCTAGATTAAGTCTAGTAGGAATTCGATCTTGTAACACCCGCCACATGAAGATATTAATCTTTATTGGTATGCACCAGTTCCAACGCGTTTGACGGACGCCTATCGGAAGACGATTTTCGTCAATTAAATTCCTCATACTTTTAACCGTGTAAACCCCCGAAGAGTCACCATTCCAAACCCATTTATCCGGAGCCTCCTGAATGTTTATAAGAGACAACATATCAAGTAAAGTCCGGTATTGATTAAATTCAGCTCCACCACTGAAACGACCAAAAATTTGTATTATATAAATATGTAAATTAAGATGTGTGTAATTTAAATGTTATATGAAATAATATGAGAAATTATGAGTGTAAGGGTAATTTAGTCATTTTACCCTAAAAAGGGTAAAATGGTCATTTGACCATAAGAAGAAAATTATTATAAAATTTTAATTATAGTTTAGGACTAAACATGTAAGAAATTTAATTCTATGAAAAGATAATGGATTTTGGTGGCCAAAGTTCAAAGAAGGGAACTTGAGGGACCAAAACTGAAAATAGATAATTATAAAATGAGAAAAATATCTCATAATTCATCATAAAAATCAGAAAATCTCCTGGAGCTCTCTAGAGACTACGGGAAGAACCGATTCTTGGGAAGTTTGGAGGATCGAAGCAAAGAATTAGAGAAAACAACACTTGGAATTAGTAATTCCAAGCTCCAAAGGTAAGAATCCTACAATTTTTGGCTTGGTTCTTCAAATTGTTGTTGGATGATCCGTAAATCCAACCTCTGATTTCGAGGATGAGGTTAAACCAATGGATTTACACATCTTATCTAGCTCAAAACAACACAAAGAAGTAATTTCTAACCATAAATTGTGGTTAAATCCATAGAAGTGGGTTTGACCTCAAGAACCCTAGAAATGGGTTAATGGGGCTGAAATTTGTTTCTATGATTTTGTTAAGTCATATAGGTTCTAAATGAAGTGGAAAATCTATTCCATCTTTAAAAATTCAACAAAATGATTTTTGGTAGCAAAATGGGCATTACGGGAATGTTTTAAGCCTTGGAATGGAATTGTTGATTCCATGGTTTAAAACTATAATTGAACTGCTATTTTATGCCTAAAAATGACCTTAAAATGATTAAGTTACATATTAAAGACTTAATCCTCGGACCATAGGACCTGCAGCACAAAAATCAGCCAAGGAAAAAGAACCCAGGAACCACACGAGTCGTGTGTTCCATAAGGGGAAAAGGACACGGGTCGTGTCCTTCCTGGAAATACATTCTGTCCATTTTTGATTTTTGGAAATCGATGTTACACTTGTCCGATTGACCCGTAACTCATACAATAGCCCTAAAATGGTATGAAAACATATGGGAAATTGTTAAATCAACAATCCGACCTCGCAGAAAATCACTGTAGCAAGCAGTGGCTAAAAATCAAGTAATTGTCCAAACTTGATTTTGAGATTTTAGCTAGATTGGTCCGATAAACTTCAAACTTGAAATACATGTCTAAAATGGCATAAGACTTTATGGGAAGTTGTCAGAATTAGAATACGACCTTCCAAGGCTACTGTAGCAAAATACGTATAATATTCGAGTTAATTAAAAATTAGTTAATTAAAGGTTAAACACTTTTCTTAACCCTTAATGATAAAAACAAGGACTCTAACATGTTATAGAGTCAATTAGAATGTAAGTTAATGTATCAACTACTATATATATAGGTGCAAGTCAAGTAGGTGGACACCGAAAGGGTAAAGAACCGAGAGACGTCTAAACAACCTTTCAAGAATCCTAAGGTGAGTACATGTAGCATTTTACCCATTTTGGGATACATGGCAAGTAAGTAAGTATTTTGCAGATTTCATATATTATTTTTATATGTGAAAAATATTTGCAAAAATGGTCCTTTTTCTAGTTTAAATAGAAAGTTCACTGCTATATTTGAAAGTATGATTCTTGATGATAGCCTAAATTATGATAGAGATATGTTTGAGTCAAAAGCTTGGCATTTAGCCATTTCTTGTGCAAGTAATGTTTTGTTTTCAGAAAAGTATTTTATGTTTGACTGGTATTGTGACTAGCATTGTTAGTAAGGGAACTATGTTCCAACCTACCCGGGTTAGGTAAGGAGTCTACTGGGGACAACCCCTTCGCGAAGTAGACTGCCTCAGCAATTCTACCGTTAGTATTGATCCGTTCTTTCTAATTGTAGAGACTTGGGGTATCACTTATAGTGATTAATGCCCTAAGTATAAAAATCCCAGCAAGTTTATAAAACCAGTCAAAGAAAGTATAAAAGATATTATTTTGCAAAGTTTAATATACGATACTTTCGAAAAGTGAAAAAGTATAATATGTGTATAAAATGTAGTTTTGACAAAGACTTATGTTATGAAAGTTTATAAAAGTTAGAAAAAGAAATTTTAAAGTTTGAGTCTAAAACTCATGTAACTCACGAGACAATTTGTCTTACGTATTTTATTTTTATGCCATGTATTCCAGGTTCAGGTATAAAGCTATGAGATAGTTTGAAGTTGCTAAATAAGCACTAAGTGCAAAGGAGTGGAGCTGGATACAGCTTCCAAATTGGTATTGGTTGAATCCGTTTCTCTTAAGCTTATGGTTTGATATGTATTGTAACTCCCCTTTTGATTGTATTTAAACAAATAACATGGTTTTTGTTAAATCATACTTTGTAAAATACGTTTTTATGTATTAAAAATGGTTTGAAAAGTTGGGGCGTTACAAGTTGGTATCAGAGCCATAGTTTAAGCGAATTAGGATTGGATCATTCCACTCCTAGGCTTAGACTAGTAAAATGGATAGTTAAAGTAAATTACATAAATGGATATGTCTTAAGGAAATAAGACATTATTGCTAATGGTATTTTATGAATATATTTATGAGTTAAAAGTAGCTAATTGATACTAGTGAACAGTGGAACCGAGCGGAAACATCGGGAACAACATGTGTAGGTGATTATGGTAATATGGGCCCGTATTATCATAATCACAGGACGCGTATTGTGACTAGTGTAACCGCGAGGGAATACTGAAAAACTAGTAGAAAAGTAGTAAACCAATATTTTGATATATTATGAAAGACTAAAGTATTTGAAAATTTTATAGCAAAATGCGAACTAGAAGTGGTCAAGGATCGCACGCAGGAAATCCGGATCCTAATGCAAGGCCTCCTATTCCTCCCCGACAGCCCCAAGCTGTTGACGATGGCAATTCTAGGGGTGAGGCCAACCCACCTCCATTGACTTTGGAGGCGATTCAGAAGTTGTTACATGATTCACAAGTGCAAAACAGACAGGAAATGACTCGTCTTTTGGATGAGCGACTGGGCGAAAGATCAAAGTCACAACATGAAGATAGCGAGAAAAGTGTGGCTCCTGAAAGCACTAATCCGAGACAAACTTCTTCTCAGGGAGATTCATCTTCCAAATCACAGCCTCAGTTCAAGACTAAAGGAGCCTGTACTTTCAAGGACTTTATGTCCTGTCGGCCAAAGGAGTTCAATGGGGAGATGGATCCACGAATAACAATACGGTGGTTAACAGAAATGGAACAAGTTCTTCACATATGCCGTTGTGAAGAGGATTTGAAGGTTGGGTTCGCATCTCAAATGTTAAAGGCAAGTGCTCTTGACTGGTGGAATACTCTCCGCCGAACCAAGGGAAGTGATTTTGTTGATGCTTTATCTTGGAAAGAGTTTGTTCAACGGTTAAAAGGCAAGTTTTGTTCGGCCAGACATCGGGAGAGTTTGGTTAATGAATTCTTTGCTCTTGCAAAGGATAAACAGACGGTTGATGAGTATACTAAAAAGTTCTGTGAGATGCTGCCATTTCTAGAAGATACATTACCGACCGAGGCTGGCAGGATAAACCGATACGTTAATGGTTTGCCGGCGGATTACTCACTAGAAGTTAGTAAAGCTACAACTCTTGACGAAGCCATTGAATCTGCGGCCAGGGTCGAGAGTATGATAGAGAAAAGGGCTAAGGAACGACAAGCATTTGCGGAAAAACGAAAGTCTTCAGGAATCTCTGGAGCAAATAAGAAGAGCCGTTTTTCATCAGGAGTTTCTAAGCAGAGTGAAATTAAAGAGTGTAAGAAGTGTGGGAAGAAGCACGGTGGGGAATGTAAGAAGGGCACTAGTGGGTGCTATAAATGTGGTCTTCCGGGTCACCAGGCTAAGGATTGCAAGGTCAAAGATATCAGCGAAGTGGAATGTTTCAATTGTCATGAAAAGGGTCATTACAGCACCAACTGTCCCAAGAAGAAGAATGAGACGTTAGTCTCTACTGCAAGCAATAAGAAGACAGAACCAGTAAAGACGAAGGGACGAGCGTTTCAGATGACTCTTGATGAGGCCAAAGAAGACCAGGATGTGGTGGCAGGTACACTTATTGTAAACTCACAGCCTGCTTATGTCCTTTTTGATTCTGGGGCACATTTTTCTTTTGTGTCTCATGATTTTAGTAAGCGTCTAAACATACCGATGAAACCATTAGATGATACGTGTGTCATAGAAGTCGCGAACGGAGAGTTAGTTACGGTACATCACGTGTACGAGAAATGTCCGGTGGAGATTAATGGACGAATTTTAAAGGCCGACTTGTTACCTATCGGGATTAAAGGATTTGACATTGTTATTGGAATGGATTGGCTTGGAACTCATAATGCTAAAATCTTATGTGGAAAGCGAATGGTGTCGATTAAATTTCCTGATAATAGCAAAGTATATATATATGGGGAACGACGGAAGAATATGCAGAGTCTCATCACTGCTATTAAAGCCCGTAAATGCATCCAAAAAGGGTGTGAATCATTCATTGCTTATGTGATGAATGGGAAGAAAGAGAAGCAGAAGATGGAGAATATAAAAGTAGTTAATGAGTTCCCTGAAGTCTTTCCTGATGACTTACCTGGGTTACCACCCATTAGGCAAGTCGAATTCCGTATTGATCTTGTTCCTGGGGCAAGTCCCATTGCCCGGGCACCGTACCGTCTTGCTCCTACAGAGATGAGAGAACTTATGTCTCAGTTACAGGAACTTCTTGACAAGGGGTTTATTCGTCCCAGCTCTTCTCCTTGGGGAGCTCCAGTGTTGTTTGTCAAGAAGAAGGACGGTACTATGCGCATGTGTATAGATTATCGCGAGCTCAATAAAGTGACAATCAAGAATCGGTATCCTTTGCCGAGAATTGATGATTTGTTTGATCAATTGCAGGGAGCTAGTTACTTCTCTAAAATTGATCTTCGTTCTGGATATCATCAAGTCCGAGTGAAGGATGAAGATGTATGCAAGACTGCATTCCGAACTCGATATGGTCACTATGAATTTTTGGTGATGCCATTCGGTCTCACTAATGCCCCAGCCGTGTTTATGGACCTTATGAACAGGGTCTGTAAACCTTTTCTTGACAGATTTGTCATCGTTTTTATTGATGATATTCTAGTCTATTCGAAAAGTGAAGCAGAGCATGAAGTGCACCTACGAGAAGTGTTACGTACTTTGAAGAATGAACAGTTATATGCGAAGTTGTCAAAGTGCGACTTTTGGTTGCGGGAAGTTCAGTTCCTGGGTCATATTGTTTCAGCTGAAGGTATTAAAGTAGACCCAGCAAAGATAGAAGCGGTAATGAAATGGGAACCACCGAAGACACCTACAGAAGTTAGAAGTTTTCTTGGGTTAGCCGGTTATTACCGACGGTTTATCCAAGATTTTTCTAAAATAGCGGTGCCACTAACTCAGTTAACTCGGAAAGAAGTAAAGTTTGTTTGGGGAGAAAAACAGCAAGAAGCCTTTGAAATACTGAAAAAGAAGCTGTGTGAGGCTCCAGTATTATCCTTACCAGAAGGCACAGAAGAGTTTGTAGTATACAGCGATGCATCTAATAGAGGCCTTGGTTGTGTACTTATGCAACGAGGCAAAGTTATTGCCTATGCTTCCAGACAGCTAAAAGATGCAGAGACACGTTATACTACTCATGATCTAGAATTGGCTGCAATTGTATTTGCGTTGAAGATTTGGAGGCACTATCTATATGGGACGAAATGTAAGATATATACAGATCATAAAAGTCTGCAATATCTTTTTACTCAAAAAGAATTAAATCTGAGACAGACACGATGGATTGAGTTGGTGAACGATTATGACTGTGAAATAATTTATCACGAAGGAAAAGCTAATGTAGTAGCCGATGCTTTAAGCCGCAAAGTTCGTGAAAAAGTTATTAAAGGAAGATCCATGCGAATTGAAGTGGTCTCAACTTTAATTCAAAAGATTAAAGAAGCTCAAGAAAGTGCCTTAACTGAAGAAAATATAAAGAAAGAAAAACTTGGAAAGAAGGTGATGTTTGAAGTAAATACTCAAGGGTTGCGAACTTTCAAGGGACGTATTTGGGTTCCTAAATATGGGGCAACCAGAAAGATAATCTTAGATGATTCTCACAAATCCAAGTATTCTATACATCCTGGAAGTACAAAAACATATCAAGATTTGAAGCAGCATTATTGGTGGCCAGGAATGAAAAAGAGAATAGCAAAGTACATATCCCATTGTGATACTTGTGCACAAGTGAAGGCAGAACATCAGTTGCCGTATGGTACTGCACAGTCATTGCAGATACCAGCAGGGAAATGGGAAGAACTGACCATGGATTTTGTCATGGGGCTACCAAGAACGAGAAGGGGACACGATAGTATATGGGTCATTGTTGACAGATTGACTAAAAGTGCACTATTCCTCGCAATGAAAGAAACTAACTCACTTGGAGAATTAGCTCAGTTGTACCTCGATGAAGTGATCAGACGTTATGGAGCGCCTTTGTCCATAGTCTCAGATAGAGATCCTCGATTCACGTCTAATTTTTGGGATGCTCTACAAGAAAAGATGGGAACTCGAATTAAGATGAGTACAGCCTATCACCCTCAAACTGATGGGCAAAGTGAACGTACTATTCAGACCTTGGAAGATATGTTGAGATCGTGTGCTATCGATTTTGGAGGTAATTGGGACCAGCACCTACCATTAGTGGAATTCTCGTATAACAACAGTTACCACTCAAGCATAAAGATGCCGCCTTTTGAAGCCTTATATGGTAGGAAATGTAGAACCCCAGTGTGTTGGTTAGAAGCTGGTGAAGCAAAACTTACAGGGCCAGAAATTGTGAGAATGACAAATGAAAAGATTGGGGTGATACAGACCAATATGAAAGCTACACAAGATCGCCAAAGAAGCTACTCAAATTTGAAGAAAAGACCTTATGATTTGAAAGTAGGCGATTTGGTAATGATAAAGGTGTCACCTTGGAAGGGGGTGATAAGATTTGGCAAGAAAGGGAAGTTGAGTCCAAGATATATTGGACCCTTTAAGATTTTGAAAAGAATCGGTTTACAAGCATTCAAGTTGGAGTTACCACAGGAACTCAGGGGAATACATGATACCTTTCATGTATGTTATCTCAAGAAATACTTTGGAAAGAAGGAATTAACCATTCCTTTAGAAGAAGTAAGAGTGGAAGCACCCAACAGACTGGTGGAAGAACCTGAGGCGATGTTAGAGGTGAAAACCAAGAAGCTAAGGAACAGGGAAATTGACCTAGTGTTGGTCAAATGGAAGCATTCACTGGGCACGGATTTGACTTGGGAAACTTTGGATAGCATGAAAAGAAGATACCCTAATTTTACAGATTATGAAGCGATTCCGAGGACGGAATCCTAATTAGGGGGAGGTAGTTGAAACGACCAAAAATTTGTATTATATAAATATGTAAATTAAGATGTGTGTAATTTAAATGTTATATGAAATAATATGAGAAATTATGAGTGTAAGGGTAATTTAGTCATTTTACCCTAAAAAGGGTAAAATGGTCATTTGACCATAAGAAGAAAATTATTATAAAATTTTAATTATAGTTTAGGACTAAACATGTAAGAAATTTAATTCTATGAAAAGATAATGGATTTTGGTGGCCAAAGTTCAAAGAAGGGAACTTGAGGGACCAAAACTGAAAATAGATAATTATAAAATGAGAAAAATATCTCATAATTCATCATAAAAATCAGAAAATCTCCTGGAGCTCTCTAGAGACTACGGGAAGAACCGATTCTTGGGAAGTTTGGAGGATCGAAGCAAAGAATTAGAGAAAACAACACTTGGAATTAGTAATTCCAAGCTCCAAAGGTAAGAATCCTACAATTTTTGGCTTGGTTCTTCAAATTGTTGTTGGATGATCCGTAAATCCAACCTCTGATTTCGAGGATGAGGTTAAACCAATGGATTTACACATCTTATCTAGCTCAAAACAACACAAAGAAGTAATTTCTAACCATAAATTGTGGTTAAATCCATAGAAGTGGGTTTGACCTCAAGAACCCTAGAAATGGGTTAATGGGGCTGAAATTTGTTTCTATGATTTTGTTAAGTCATATAGGTTCTAAATGAAGTGGAAAATCTATTCCATCTTTAAAAATTCAACAAAATGATTTTTGGTAGCAAAATGGGCATTACGGGAATGTTTTAAGCCTTGGAATGGAATTGTTGATTCCATGGTTTAAAACTATAATTGAACTGCTATTTTATGCCTAAAAATGACCTTAAAATGATTAAGTTACATATTAAAGACTTAATCCTCGGACCATAGGACCTGCAGCACAAAAATCAGCCAAGGAAAAAGAACCCAGGAACCACACGAGTCGTGTGTTCCATAAGGGGAAAAGGACACGGGTCGTGTCCTTCCTGGAAATACATTCTGTCCATTTTTGATTTTTGGAAATCGATGTTACACTTGTCCGATTGACCCGTAACTCATACAATAGCCCTAAAATGGTATGAAAACATATGGGAAATTGTTAAATCAACAATCCGACCTCGCGGAAAATCACTGTAGCAAGCAGTGGCTAAAAATCAAGTAATTGTCCAAACTTGATTTTGAGATTTTAGCTAGATTGGTCCGATAAACTTCAAACTTGAAATACATGTCTAAAATGGCATAAGACTTTATGGGAAGTTGTCAGAATTAGAATACGACCTTCCAAGGCTACTGTAGCAAAATACGTATAATATTCGAGTTAATTAAAAATTAGTTAATTAAAGGTTAAACACTTTTCTTAACCCTTAATGATAAAAACAAGGACTCTAACATGTTATAGAGTCAATTAGAATGTAAGTTAATGTATCAACTACTATATATATAGGTGCAAGTCAAGTAGGTGGACACCGAAAGGGTAAAGAACCGAGAGACGTCTAAACAACCTTTCAAGAATCCTAAGGTGAGTACATGTAGCATTTTACCCATTTTGGGATACATGGCAAGTAAGTAAGTATTTTGCAGATTTCATATATTATTTTTATATGTGAAAAATATTTGCAAAAATGGTCCTTTTTCTAGTTTAAATAGAAAGTTCACTGCTATATTTGAAAGTATGATTCTTGATGATAGCCTAAATTATGATAGAGATATGTTTGAGTCAAAAGCTTGGCATTTAGCCATTTCTTGTGCAAGTAATGTTTTGTTTTCAGAAAAGTATTTTATGTTTGACTGGTATTGTGACTAGCATTGTTAGTAAGGGAACTATGTTCCAACCTACCCGGGTTAGGTAAGGAGTCTACTGGGGACAACCCCTTCGCGAAGTAGACTGCCTCAGCAATTCTACCGTTAGTATTGATCCGTTCTTTCTAATTGTAGAGACTTGGGGTATCACTTATAGTGATTAATGCCCTAAGTATAAAAATCCCAGCAAGTTTATAAAACCAGTCAAAGAAAGTATAAAAGATATTATTTTGCAAAGTTTAATATACGATACTTTCGAAAAGTGAAAAAGTATAATATGTGTATAAAATGTAGTTTTGACAAAGACTTATGTTATGAAAGTTTATAAAAGTTAGAAAAAGAAATTTTAAAGTTTGAGTCTAAAACTCATGTAACTCACGAGACAATTTGTCTTACGTATTTTATTTTTATGCCATGTATTCCAGGTTCAGGTATAAAGCTATGAGATAGTTTGAAGTTGCTAAATAAGCACTAAGTGCAAAGGAGTGGAGCTGGATACAGCTTCCAAATTGGTATTGGTTGAATCCGTTTCTCTTAAGCTTATGGTTTGATATGTATTGTAACTCCCCTTTTGATTGTATTTAAACAAATAACATGGTTTTTGTTAAATCATACTTTGTAAAATACGTTTTTATGTATTAAAAATGGTTTGAAAAGTTGGGGCGTTACAACCACGAACCGGTCTCCTCCAAATCAACTCCCATCTACCTGAATCCCAATAATCACTAACTAACGCCTCAGTGTCTTCAGCCAAAGCATACAAGCGATCAAACGTGTCCCTAAACCGCAAACCACCACACCAATTATTATGCCAGAATCTAGCGTGAGCGCCATCCCTTATCTGTCTGACCAAATTATCTCTGTCGACTAACCCTGTATCATGTAAACGATTTATAGAACCCACAATTTTCCCCCAAACCCCGGTACTGGTTATACGAGCGTTGCCACCCGAAAAACCACCGTCAATTCCATGTAAAAACTTAATGAGAGAAACCCACAAGGAATTTCTCTCATTATAAAACTGCCACCTCCATTTGTATAAAAGAGCAAGATTAAACGCATCCAAAGTTCCAACACCAAGACCACCATTTTGTTTATTATTAAGCACCACCTCCCATTTAACCAAATACATACGTCTTTCGTCCACATCAGCTCCTGACACGCCTAGGTCGTAGTGCGGGCAAAAATAAGAAAAAAACCTAACACACACACTTGCACAATGGTAGTCAGGGTCGATCCGCAGGAGCTACGTGGTCAGACCAGATGACAGATTACCAACTATAGTGTCACTCTATAGTCGGAGGACTTTAGTTTCCAAACCCTTGTCACTAAAAATCATGAACTCAAAACTAAACAATTCCAAAACAAGCATAGACTAAGCTAAGCTTTAACCCAAACCTAGTTACTTTCTGAAATCAGAAGTGCATCTCTAATTCAGAAGTAAACAAAGGCATTCAACAATTCAAACATAAACCAAATCAAGGTATGAACTGAACCAATAAATAAGGTCCAATGGGACAGTCACTGGCTTAAAGTTCAAACCTAAGAGCTACCCTAGTTGGCTACTGAAATCAGCAAGGGAAGTCAGTCCAATCAAGGTCATTCAAGCATCCAAATACAAACAAACACAATCCAAGCATTCAAAAACCAACACAAGCATCAAACACCGAAAAACCAATGTTACTTGTAACCAAATGATTATTATAAACTCAAACTGAATTCCAATCATCCAATACAGTAACAAAGATCCAAAAACAGTAACTAAAATGCTCAAGGTCAGTGGTTGTCACTCCCAAAGACCCTAGCCACTAATGCTAACCATTAAACTAAAAGAAATTAAACATAAAAACCTGAAATGCCAAAAGGTAGTTGCTGAAAACGAATTCTTAGAGTCAAAGTGTAAGACCCGTATCCTGATTATAACATATATTTAAAATAAGAGTGTTAGGAATTATATGATTTTTGGTAGTTATAAAGCTAAGAAAAACTTTAGTTACAATTTCATATGAAAATCAGCATTTTGTGTCGTTTTTAGAAAAATCATAATTAATTCTAGAAAAATCGTTTGGACCTCAAACCAGTGCACAAAGTTTACAAATTGAGTCTAGTACAATTACCAAAAATAATAGTAAACTTGAAAATGACATTATCTATGGTAGAAAATGCAATCTTTACTGATTAGTTCGGAATTGACAGATTAGATAGTCTGTTTTCAAAAATTCATAATAAATCATAGAAAAATCGTATAAATACGTAAAATACATCCATGGAAAGGTATTGAGATGAATTCTGAATATCAAATAAAAACGTGAATTTAATCGGTTTAAGATCGGCTAAACCAGTCTTGAACAGACTGATTCTAGAAGGCCTTTAATTTCAAAAAAATTATATTATTAAAATATTTTGTCAAAAGTGTCATGCCATTTTTTATTCAAGAATTCAAGTATAAATACCCCCCAAAACATCTCATAAACCACACCAACAAATCTCAATCCAATATATAGAGGTTTCTAAGCACTAGAGTGTAAGAAGTGAGCGGAAGGAAGCTCAAAAGTCTAGCGAAGAAGTTATAGGTTCCGACGACTGGTCATAAGGTAACTACAAACTTTTCTATAGCTTAATTAGGTATTATAAAATAGTTTTTGTGTTAAGAAGTAGAATATTTAATAAGTATAACATATGTTATATTATACTCATTTCTAACAATAGTAAACAAAAACCTTAAAATGTCGTTATTATAACAATTCGTAATTCCGAAAATAATACCGATTGATTTACTTACGAGGACGGTGACTAGGCCGATTACTTGGGATCTGGTTGTTGGATTTTCCGAAAGGCTAAAATGCTGAAAGGATCCTACCACCCCATCTAATCTTCTACCTGGCCGTTCTTTACTTGATAAATCATGGAGTATCATGTTGGAATTATTGAAGGGTTTAATGATGCGACTATAATATAGTTAAGGATTAAGGAATGATAGATTTCTTATTATGTTAACAGTTAAAGTTGAAGGAAATACAAAGCCGAGAAAGATAAACGATATAGTCAACTATAATCAGGTGAGTCTTCTCACTATACTATAGGTGACATTGCATGCGTAGGAAGGAAGATATGTTAGACTAAGGTGATCTTACCTGTTATGATAATTGTATGAATTATTGCTATGATAATGATTGTTTGTGGACGGAACGGGATAGCCCGCGAGCCAATAGGCGGAACGGGAATAGCCTGCGAGTCATTAGACGGAACGGGAACAGCCCGCGAGCCAATAGGCGGAACGGGAATAGCCTGCGAGTCATTAGACGGAACGGGAAAAGCCTGCGAGCGATAAGACGGAACGAGAACTGCTCGTGAGTCTTCAGGCAGAACAGGGATAGCCCGCGAGTCTCACAGACATATGAATGGTTATGATGTGTTCTATGTTGTGTGATGGATCGTATGGTATTTTGAGGAACTCACTAAGCTCCGTGCTTACCCTTTCCCTATATAAACTACTGTTTCAGGTACATCAGGTACCATGGATGGCAAGGCGTGACGTGTATACACTGTGCTGCTTCATTGGAGGACTGTTTTTGAATGGATGTTCCGCTATGTTGTGATTTCATTAACTTTTGTTAATCCTGGGATGTTTTCATTAAACTTATATGTTATGGAATCTTATGAAAATTAATTAAGTGACTTTTCTTATATTGAAGTTTTCGTTTAAAATTTTTTAAATTTACTCAAAAATTTTGGGATGTTACACAAAGAGCCTCTACGGTCGAATTTTCACCACGGTTTTGCTAAGGGTTTCGGCTGTAAATGCCTCTATTTATAGTTGAAATTTCCCGCAGCCGCGCCGCGCATTTAAGTGAACCGCAGCACGCGTACTTATCTTCTCCCGTTTTCTTCGGCCTTTGAATTTGGTTCACCGCATTGAATTCGTGTCGCGCCTTCTTGATTCCGCGGCGCGCATACGTGTTTTCCTGATTTTATCTTCTTTTCCAAACTTTCTCCAATTTGCATGCTTTTGGTCCCTGTTTTCATTATTTTCTTCCAAACAAGTACTGGCACAAAAAGTGAGAATACCACGAGATATATGATATAATTTCACTAAGAATAGGGCTCAACAACGACTAAAATATGTAATATCACTAGGCATTGTCAAACACCCCACACTTGTGCCTTGCTTGTCCCCAAGCAAGAGAGTTTTTAATAAATTCTAACTAAGACTCAAACAATTTTTGACTGTGTTTAGTTTCTAAGCTTATTGCCCCAAGAGTTAGAGTTAAATAGTTCGCGAGAACCTAATCAGAGTGTTCTTTGGAATTCATGGCTTTCTAGAGAACCCTTGATTACAAACTTTCTGTCCACAATAAAGTGTACTTACTCATTCAGATTCTAAAGGCCATTAAGGAATTGTCCATGACTTTCGATGTTGTCCGTGTAACAAGCTTTCGAAAATACCATCCCAGACCAGACGATCTTAGGTGGTAAGGTGCATAAATGCCTCTTCGAGGCCACCCTTTTCGGACCTACCGGCTCGAACAACAAAGGCCACAGATTGACATTTCCTTCCTAAATTCCAATCGTCTAACTCCTAAAACTCAACTTGTTTGACTAACTAATAGCATGATCACAAATAAACAGTATCTCTTGGAGATACCAGTGCTATCACAATCACAAACCATTCGTTTCAAAATTACAATTTAGTAAAAATTTTGAAAAAGTTGCTAAAAAAAGTTTTAAAATTGGTCTTTTCTGCAAAAATTTCAAAAACTACTCTTTCGACCGTCCACACCCCACACTTAAAACCGTACAACATCCCCGTTGTACATAAAAATAATATTTTGAACAAGGGAGAAAGAGTTACCCTTTTGGACGGTAGACTGCTTGGTTGGTACTCGGTATCACAGGTACAAATTCGAACAAACAGAATTCTTGATTTCGCATTCTGGAGTTGTGGCGCAACAGTGAACACGCCGGTGGTCAAGACAAGTGGAGGGGGCACGGTGACCCCACACTTGTCTGAGACAACTCCTTTCCATTTTGGTATATCATGCATGACTCAACAAAGCATTAAAAGCAATCATAACAAATAAAATATAAACAGACAAAATATAAAAGTGTGTCATAGATTTAGTACATATATCCCAAAAATAAAGAAAAGAAAAAATAAAAATACATCAACTGCCACTGGTGGCCTGGAAGATCCAGCCTCATGATCGTGGGCTCCGGCTGGGAATGGTCGGGGACGCTGACTTGCCGAGCAGCTAGATCTACAAGTACCTCCCCGATCCACTCGAGCTGGTCCTCAATCCTCGTGACTCTGACCTCCAGTCGGTGCATGGCCGCTGAGTCCTCCTGCGGCTGTGGCTCTGCTGGCGCTGGCTCTGCAGGTGCTGTCTGCCTCCGGCGTCTCCTCCCAGGCTGGACGTACGCTGGCTGGGGTGCCTGGGGTGGCTCTGTCGGTGCCCTCACAAACTGTCCCGGGCGCTGCTGCTCAATCAGCCCCATCTTCTCCAGAGCTCGCGCCGTAGTGCGAGATGGAGATAAAGCGGTCAAGGTGGCAACAGTCCTGGCAGTGAGGATCCGGTATGATCGGGCCAGGCGAGTGATGAAGTATCCCCGGCCCAGAGGATTGCTGGCGGAGGCACCCGTCGCACCGGTGGATAGGGCGACTGCTAGGGCGTAGGGAAGGTGGATGAACCTGGAGGGGTCGAGGAGAACCCAGAAAAACGTCATGTCCTCCCCAGACACCTTCTCGCCCCCCTCCCGCTGCATGATAGAGGTGGACACGATGCGGTGCATGAGGCGATGTAGTGGGTCGCAGAGGTGGCTCTCCCGGGAGATCCCTGCCTCGTAGATGACGTTGGACAACGGTGCCCAAACCTCTATATTGGCAGCCCGCTCCGGCTGCCCCTGAATACATGCCTCGAAGAACTGGGGAAAATGGCGGTGCTGGAAATCCGCCTCCACATATATCCCCGTGCGTCTGGCGAACTCCCGAAGGCTGCACTCCTGGTGCACGCCTCCCAACCTGAATCTAATCAACCTCGCCCGCGGGTCTGTCGCCCTCGGCGCGTACTCAATGGTAGAAAGGAACTCTAGGAGGAGCTCCGTGTACACGACATCCTCGTCGGTGGCCATGATCCTGTCCCAGCCCCGACATGTGAAGGAAGCATCCCCATGGTCCAGGTGCGGTGTAGAAACGGCTGTATCTCGCCCCATAACCCGCCCCCCCCCCCCCCCCCGAGGATGGCCCTATCAAGAACGGTCGCCTCAAGAACCCGGCGACTTGTCAACGCGTCTCTCTGTGATCTGTACTCGACAGAGGCCTCTGGCCCCTCTGGAAACTGAAGGAAGTCATGGTTTAGTCTGAACATGATCTGCACAAACGAAATTTTTTTTTTCAAAATAAGTCCTTTTCTTCCCCACCGCACCGCAGCGCGGCCCAAGAGTAATGGCGCGGCGCGGCGAGCGGCTGTTTCCAAAAACCAACCCCAAATCGAGTTTTAACCTGTTTAAACTCAATCCAAATACACCACAAGGTAGCCTAAGTGCCGACTAACTCATCTAGGGTATCTATTTGGCGAAACAAACACCCTATGAGTCAGCATTGCCGATTTCTAAGTTTTGAACTTTTTGAACAAATCACTCAAATTAACTACCTAATCACTAGTTTAAACAAGTAATAGCTAGTTCGAATGACATACCGTAGTAGTGGCAAGGAAATGAGCAAGAAAAAACGCGAGAATTTTTGCTGATCAGAGCTCCGAGTTGTGGTGTGTGTGAATAGTGTCGCGGCTTACCTTAATATAGGAGAAAACCGACCGATCGATTCACGCGTCGCGTCATTGCAAGACCCGCGGCGTGCGTGTCACCAAAACAACCCCTGTGCATCGGGTTGGTTTACGAACCCGCGTCGCGCAAGTAAGAAAACCGCGACGCGGTCATTAAAATTTCAAATTCTTCACACGACCCCACACTTACCTTAGACCACTGGTACCTGCAATTAATGATAAGATTTTTTCCTAATTATTTCTAAGAAATACAGAACCTAACCTATGACACGATGGGTTTCCTCCCAACAAGCGCTAAGTTTAACCTCTTCAGCCAGACGTAGAACTCCTCCTTTTATTCTTCCTCTGCTGGAACTTCTGATGGCATCTGCTTAAACCCAGGTATGAAATTATGGGCCATCATCGACATTAGGGATGTGAGCTGAGTCATTCTATTGCTCACTCCACTAATCCATTGCTGTTGCGATTCCAGAAGCTTGAAGACTTTTGCTTCATTTCTCTTGATTCTTTCTCATATTACTGGTGTCTCGCTTCTAGCATCTCCATCATATCTAGCAACTGCTCCTTATCAATAGTGGCCAACGGGTGGTTCCTTATTTCCTTCGAAATCTCTTCCTTTCCTCCTTCCCTTGTTCGTGTCCAGATTTTTTCTTTGCTCCTAATCCCTGGCTCCATTAACACACTTTTGTCCAGTTGTTTGCCATCATTCTCTGAAGGTAAAGATACAGGATTTCCGAACACATTCAGCCTTCTCTTTCGCGTCCCAAAGGAGATGTCCACATCCCCCGTCTTGCAGTCGATCACTGCGCTAGCCGTAGCTAAAAATGGGCGTCCTAAAATGAGCGCAGGCGCGTCGTCCAAGCTTTCATACTCCATAACTAAGAAGTCTACAGGATAGAAGAAGTCTCCAACCTTGACTATGACATTAGTCAATTTTCCCCGGGATACCTTTGTTGACTGGTCAGCCAGCTGTACTACAACTTTTGCTGGCTCTATTTCTTCATTCTTGTACTTATCATACAAGTATCTTGGCAGCAAATTTGTTGCTCCCAAGTCCAGCAAGGTGTTTCGAATGACCACATCTCCTACAGTAGTAGTGATCAGTGGCGATCCAGGATCCCTCTCCTTTTTGGGCAGTGTTCCCAACAGTGCCTCACTGGCCTTGATAGTTGATCTAACGGTGTCTGGTGTGGGAATCTTACTTTTTTCATTTCTTTCACACATCTCCTGAAGAATTCTTGTATCCTCAGGAGCATCCTTAAGTTCATCCCACAACGATGGTTTATCAAGGGCCCTCTTGGTTTGGGTGCTTCTTGTTTCTTCTTCCCTTTCTTATCTTTCTTCTTCTGCTTGATTCCTGCTACCGTCGACTGCTCTTCTTCCTGAACCTCCGTGTCCTCCTCTGGTTGAGTTCCCCCTTTAACAGGAATTTCTTTTTCCTTACATTCCTTTTTAATCTCCTTAGTCTCCTCCTTCTCCTGGACTGTTTCTCCTTTTTCAAACTCTTCCTTACTTCCTGAATCTAGTAAGTCCTCTAAAGTAACTTTTCTCCATTCAGCCTCAACAGTATTCATGTGCTCTTTCCTGGCTCACTGATTATGGGTCTGATTAACCTCTGTAGTACTTGGCAACTTCCCATTGTCCCTTTTTTGCTCATCCTCGGCCATTTGTCCAATTTGCCTTTCCATGTTTGCGATAACTTTTGCATTAGCCTGGGACTGCTGCTGAGTAGCACCGAACATTTCATACATTTTTGCAATCATCTCTTCTTGAGTTCCTGGGGCATTATTGACAGCATTGTTGGGCCCCCTATTATTATTGCTACCACTCCCACTCGCATTTCCATTATTGTTTGCAGGCTGGTATGACCTAGGCTGATTAGATGATTGACCTTGGTAATTATTCTGCCTCTGGTTGTTGAAATTCTGCTGCTGCCCTTGATTATATGGTCTGTAGGGTCGTCCATTGTTGTACTGACCTTGACCCTGGCCATGAACTTGGTTTGCCTCCTGAACTTTCGGTCCTCCTTGACCTCCTTGTGTTTGACTCTGCGGTCCATTCTGCAACGTTGACATGAGCCTGTCAAACTTCTTATTTAAGTCACTTATTTCCTTTTTTACTTCTTTCTTCCAATCAGCATCAGCTCCCACTGCTGCTGTTGTGCCTACAGTCTTTCTTGTAGAAAAGTTTGCTTTGGAGCCATTGCTTAACTATTCCAAGAACTGCCAAGCTTCCTCTGGATCTTGCCACATAAATGTCCCGCTTGACGAGGCATTTATCATAGCTTGATGTGTTTCGCTAACTCCTTCGAAAAACAACTTCACTAACTGCCATTTAGGAATCTCATGATGCGGACAGGATCATAACAGCTCCTTTAACCTATCAAAAGCTTCGTGGAAAGCTTCTCCTGATTTTTGCTGGAAGTCCTGAATGACCCTCCTGATCTCTATTGTTTTGCTTGCCGGATAAAATTCTTGTAGGAACTTGGCCTTGAGCTGGTCCCACGTGGTGATGCTGTTCGCTGGTAAAGACGTAAACCAATATTTGGCTTTGTCTTTAAGAGTGAATGGGAATAACCTAAGCCTAAAGATGTTCCTATTGACATTCCTGGGGGTATTAGCATCGGCAATCACTATAAAATCATATAAGTGATTGTACGGGTCATCCTGCTTGTACCCCCTAATCTCTGGCAATATTCCTAACAACTGAGGCCTTGTTTCTACTTGAGATTCAATATTGTTAGGAATATAAATTGGCGACGAATCATCATATTCCCGTGGCTGGAAATGTGATGCAACCGATTGCCTTCTCGGTTATGCAAAATATAAAGGTTGGGCAGGATTACCGTAAAGATGATCGTTATAGTTCTGCTGACCTTGTGGTGGTTGATACTGTGGTGCTCTTCTCAGAGGTCCTCGACCTCGGTTCCTTGGTTGCTGAGGTGCTGGTGGCACCCATCCTTCATCTTCCTCATCATATCTCTCATCTTCCTCTGGATACTGGTACTGTTGCTGAAGAGGTGGTTGGTATTGTTGTGGTTGTGTAGGTTGGAATGTGGGTTGAGGTTTAAATAGAACAAGTTGTGGTTGAGAAAATGGTTGAGAAGTTGGTGTCTGCTGTCTAGAGACTGGGGTGCCATCACGAGTTGGATCTCCCCAAGACATTGCAGAGGTGAATGGAATGGTGGATTATGGTTGTGATACTGGTGGAAATGATGGAATCGATGGCGGAGTGCATGATGGTATAGGTACAGGGGCTGAAACTGCACCACCAGAAGCACTCGTGCTCCCGAATTGAAACTCCGAAACTGGGGGAATAAAAGACATCCCCGTTGCCTCACCTGATGGTTCCTGGGCAACACATACTGTACTACTACTAACTTGACTGAAACTCATGATATTCAAACGCCTACGGGCACGGATTTTGCGTGCAGTTCGCTCAATCTCTGAGTCAAAATGTAATGGGGATAATTGCTCACCCCTGCGGGTACGCATGCACTAATGCAACATGCCCGCAAAATGAAAAACCAGAAACTAACCAAATGAAACTCAAAGAAAATCAAGAAACAAAAAATTCCTACTAATCACCTAATCTAAGCTAACAGCTCCCCGGCAACGGCGCCAAAATTTGACACGCCTAGGTCGTCGTGCGGTCAAAAATAAGAAAAAAACCTAACACACACACTAGCACAGTGGTAGTCAGGGTCGATCCGCAGGAGCTACGTGGTCAGACCAGATGACAGATTACCAACTATAGTGTCACGCTATAGTCGGAGGACTTTAGTTTCCAAACCCTTGTCACTAAAAATCATGAACTCTAAACTAAACAATTCCAAAACAAGCATAGACTAAGCTAAGCTTTAACCCAAACCTAGTTACTTTCTGAAATCAGAAGTGCATCTCTAATTCAGAAGTAAACAAAGGCATTCAACAATTCAAACATAAACCAAATCAAGGTATGAACTGAACCAATAAATAAGGTCCAATGAGACAGTCACTGGCTTAAAGTTCAAACCTAAGAGCTAACCTAGTTGGCTACTGAAATCAGCAAGGGAAGTCAGTCCAATCAAGGTCATTCAAGCATCCAAACACAAACAAACACAATCCAAGCATTCAAAAACCAACACAAGCATCAAACACCGAAAAACCAATGTTACTTGTAACCAAATGATTATTATAAACTCAAACTGAATTCCAATCATCCAATACAGTAACAAAGATCCAAAAACAGTAACTAAAATGCTCAAGGTCAGTGGTTGTCACTCCCAAAGACCCTAGCCACTAATGCTAACTATTAAACTAAAAGAAATTAAACATAAAAACCTGAAATGCCAAAAGGTAGTTGCTGAAAACGAATTCTTGGAGTCAAAGAGCCTCTACGGTCGAATTTTCACCACGGTTTTGCTTAGGGTTTCGGCTGTAAATGCCTCTATTTATAGTTGAAATTTCCCGCAGCCGCGCCGTGCATTTAAGTGAACCGCAGCACGCGTACTTATCTTCTCCCGTTTTCTTCGGCCTTTGAATTTGGTTCACCGCCTTGAATCCGCGTCGCGCCATCTTGATTCCGTGGCGCACATACGTGTTTTCCTGATTTTATCTTCTTTTCCAAACTTTCTCCAATTTGCACGCTTTTGGTCTCTGTTTTCATTATTTTCTTCCAAACAAGTACTGGCACAAAAAGTGAGAATACCATGACATATATGATATAATTTCACTAAGAATAGGGCTCAACAACGACTAAAATATGTAATATCACTAGGCGTTGTCAGCTCCCCAAAAGAATCTCACTCTACTTGCCTCCAAAACGTGACACACCGTAGCAGGAGCTTTGAACAAAGACAAATAATAAATAGCTAAACTTCCCAAAACAGATTTTGTAACACCACGTTATTTCTGGTAAGTAATTTTATTTTAATCGTAATGTGATTTCAATAAGAAATAATGTTATAGGTGTTTGGATGGATATAATACCTTTAAGATAGAGTTTTCGTGCGAAAAACGCTAAAAACAGGTAACCCGGGTCGTGTTGGTCAACCCGGATCGTGTTTCAGTTACGAAAAATCGGAAATTCAGCAACAACGTCAACCAGGACCGGGTTTTGCAACCAAGGTCGTGTTGCATAGGAACCAGGACCGGGTTTTGCAACCAGGGTCGTGTTGCATAGGAACCAGGACCGGGTTTTGCAACCAGGGTCGGGTTACGCGCATATCAGCAATTTTAAATACGCGATTTTCAGCCATTTTGGGCATTTTTCTCGAACGAAAAGTGCTGAAAACCATAGAAAATAATTCTCAAACACTTTAGAACCAAATCGGAAGGCTAGAACTCGGTGGATTGAAGTAATCTTCGGTATTTCACTTCTTGAAGGTAAGGTTTTCAGTTTTAGCTCTTTTGAACGGTTGATTTGATTGATTTGGATTGGGTTTGAGTGGTTTTGAAGAACCACCTGTGATTATTTGAAATTGAGTGTATAGCACATGTTTGGATGTTCTAAAACATTCATGATCTTGAGTATTAACCGAAGAGAGCAAGCTTTAAGCTTTGATGGTGAAAAAAATAGGATATTCACCTCTATTTGATATGTATATGGTTGTGTATGTGCAGGGAATTGTTGAAGAAGAGGTTGTATTTACTATTGGTGCTAGCTAGAACTTCAAACCAGGTGAGTAATCTCACTGATATCATATGTGATATATGATGATTGAATTGTTACAGGTTGAAACAGCTTCGAGGGACGAAAACGACAAGTGTAAAAATATATGTAAAAGACAAGACCAGATAAGCCGTGAGTCATTGCGATGACAAGAACGGAGCTGTGAGTCAATACATATATATATACACTATGATATGACAAGACCAGATAAGCCGTGAGTCTGTGATAGACAAGAACGGAGCTGTGAGTCAATATATCTAAATAAACTTATATAGACAAGACCGGATAAGCCGTGAGTCTAGGCAACAGCGGGCTAACCTGTGAGCCATAGTTTATTTTGATGAGTCAAACTTATATAGACAAGACTGGATAAGCCGTGAGTCTAGGCAACAGCGGGCTAACCCGTGAGCCATAGTTTATTTTGATACAAGCTGTTAATAGATGGTGCGGCCACTTGTGGCTATGATATTGGATGTTATATCCAACCGGTGCGGCCTATACGGCTATGATATTATTACAGGTACATGGTGCGGCCTTTTGGCTATGATATCGGGTTATTGAACCCAGCTGGTGCGGCCTGCGGGCTATGATTTATATATTGATAATGTTTTGGTGCGGCTTATATAGCCATGACATATGATGCAGTCCATTGTGACTAAGAAACATGGGAAAGAAACGATAGATATGATTAACTGTACAAATAACTGATGTGGTTTGATAATTGCAGGTTGTAATGAAGTAGCCTGTAAGGCTACAAAATTAGGATGTGAAATCCTAAGAGATATATTGTAACACCCGTTTCCCAATTCTTTATTTTTAGCAACTAAGTATTTATTTTAACAAAATAAATAAATAATAATATTGATAATAAAAGAAAATAATGGAAGTAATGTTTTTAGATTGGAAATTATAGTAGAGGGTTTATGTCATATTTATAAACTTAAATTTGTTGGAAAAATGGGAAATTGGGGTTAAAAATGAACAGATTAATTCTTAAAATTTAAAAAAAAAATTAATATGTAAATATCTATACGGATTTGGGAAAAAGTCATCAAGAAGACTTTTATAGATCTTGATGAGATAAGATGATAGGAAAAAGATTCATATCATTTGGAGTTAAAACGAAGAAGTTATGACAGGTCAAAGTTGACAAAAAAGTGACCAAAAATGGTTGTTAGTCCATGTTTGAGGGTCTGTAACGTAAACTCTAATTAGATTCAGACTTAAGTCAATAGGAGAAAGTTGTAACTTTTATTCTCACCTTTCTAAAGGTATAAGTTTTGTAAAATTTAGATGTCGCAAGTAGAAGTTATGACTTTGGGAAAATCAGGAAAAATTCATAAGTGTTGCTGAATTTTCCAAGGCATCAAACAAGGGCATTTTCGGAATTTCCATTTAATTAGGTTAAAAATCAGATTCATCTTCTCTTATTGAGGTCACGTATCAGAAAAATGGGGAGACCCTTGTTACACCAAAACAAAAACCCTCCTCCATCACTCTCTCCTCTCTCTCGTTTCTTCCGATCGCCGCCATCAAACCGGAGCAAAGAAGGAGCCAGGGCTGGAGCCTTAGTTGTGGTGATCGAGTCTCAAGACCCTCATGCCTCCCTAACCTTTTGGAACATGAAAATCCATGGTAAAACCCTTTTCTTCTTTGCTAAAATTGAGATGGTGATGTTTGATTTTCGGACAGGAATATGTCCTATGTTGTAAAATTCGTAGAAATATCATACGGTGTCCAAATCAGGTGATTCCAGTGCCCATGGTTTGGTCTCGATGTCTATTTTGTTTCTTCAGTTGGTGTCCAGACCTTATTTGGTCGTTTTCTAGGGTTTTAAACCCGATTCCCATGAGTATGATTTCTGTGTCCATTTGTGTTGTGAAATTCTTGTAAAATCGTGTGTTCACTGGATTGTTTTGAAATTTTTTGTGGAGAAGAACCTTGTCATGAGCCATACTCGATCAAAAGGTCTTGACTCAGTTCATTGTTTTGGTTTTAATTTTTGTGTGTGCAATCCGACCTCCACAGATTGGTTGCTACACACCTAAGTCAACTTGTGGGATTTTTAATTCCTAAATGGTTCATAGTTTAGGTCTGAAAATTTGATGGAAAGTCCATCTTCATGTATAGTGTGTTCCATCCAGAGGGCTTGATCCAACTCCATTAGGAAGCCAGGTTTTCAATGTCTTCTCCTTGACTGAACCAGAATTTGTAGCTCTGCACATTGTCCTTGTTGCACGATTTTTATTTCTCAATTGGCTTATGCTTTGAGTTTGATATTTGGATGCGAGCTTTATTTTCATGTCTAGTGTAACTCATCCAAAAGGCTTGACTTATTTCTTTTCAGAAGTTAGGTTTTTGGACCAATCTTGTCAAGCTATGCTGAGTTGTGACAGAAATGTTGCTGCTCATTTCCTTCTTGTTGTGTGATTGTTAATTCTTAAATTGGTAAATTCATATAAAATCGTGTGAATGTCCAATTGGATTGAATTTTATGTCCCTAAATTGGTAATTTTGTCTAGTTTGTTCTCTTAAAAGGTTATGAATTGATTCAGATCCTAAGTCATGTGGAATTGTCCATTTCCACTAATTGGTCCAGGTGCTGTCAGTTTTGGTCCCCTGTCTTGATTAATTCATTATAAATTTTACAAAAACCTTTTGGGGGCAAGGTCTGTGGCCTTAGTTCTCTTTGGAAGTCTATTTGGTCCATACCAAATTTCAGAGTTCAATTCTTAACCCATTTTGAGCGACTAATATTTCTTTAAGGTGTGGTCCTGTGAGTGGACTGATCAATTCATTCAACTTTGTCGATTTATCATTTCTTATTGGTGAATGAAAAAGACCTGAGGTCAGGCCCTGTGATCTTTCCCTTGGGTCTAGTTTACCCATGATTTTTATTGGATTTTATTTTCAATCTTTCCTTGACCTAATATTGCAAATCTTGTTGAGGGTCCAGAAATCAGCCTTGCTGTTAGTTTCCTCTTTTGTGTTAATCATCTTAGTTTTTGGTTTTGGGTGTCATGTTGTGGGCTTGGGTTTACTTAAAATTAAATGGAATCATATGATAACTTATTTGTTGAGTAAAAATTGAATAAAAGAGGTCGGGGGTATATGTCGAGACACAACGTGCATGTCGAAAGTTATAAACATTTAAACTATAAGCAACGCTATAAGTATCTATTTATAGTAACGTTAATTAGTGTACTTGGTAATAATTAACTTAATATACTTTATAGGAGTATAAGGTGTGCGGTTTTAAGATTGGTTGGATTTGAGAAGTTGCCGCATGGATTTCTACATTGCCGACTCGAGGTGAGTACATGCAGTATTTTACCTATTTTGGGGTACATGGCAAGTAAGTATTTTTCAAGATTTTTATTATAAAATTTCTATATGTGAAATTATATGCAAGAGTATTATTTCTAACTTGTTTGTGAAAGTATAATGCTATATTTGAAATTATGTTTTAGCCTATGAGCCAAATATGTGAAAGTATATTTTGGTCTATGAACCAATTATATGAAGGTATATATGTTTTGAATATAAGTTATACATGTTTGAAAGTATGGATTGGCATATAGCCACAATATGTTTAAGAAGTATGTTTCGGTTACAAATTGTGTATGTTTTCAAGTATGACTTGGCATTAAGCCTAAAATGTTATATATACATGTTTTAAACGTATGGTTTATGAAAGATGAAAGTTACAAATTTGGCATCTAGCCATAAAGATAGAAAGTAATGAAGCTTGGCACTTAGCCACAAGTTATATGTATGAAAGTAATGTTCAAATGTTTTGTATGACTGGTAATTGTAGCAAGCAGCGTTAGTAAGGGAACTATGTTCCAACCTTCCCGGGTTAGGTAAGGGGTCTACTGGGGAAAATCCCCGTCGCGAAGTAGATCGCCTCAGCACTTCTATGGTGAGGATTGATCCGTTCTTTCTAGCCATAGAGACTTGGGGTATCACTTATAGTGATTAAAGCCCTAAGTATAAAAATCCAGCAAGCTTATAAAACCAGTCAAAGAAAGTAAGAAAGAAGCTATTTTTGTAAAGTATATTATGAAGTGATTTTGAAAAGTAAAGAGTTATAGTATGTTACTACTATAAAGTGTTGAAAATGCTATTTTTCCAAAGTATGTTATGAAATGATTTAGAGAAGTAAAAAGTTATAGTATGTTAGTACTATAAAGTTTTGACAGAAGTTTTATGATATAAATTTTATAAAAGTTGGAAAGAGAAGTTAAAGGTTTGAGTCTAAAACTCATGTAACTCACGAGACATTTTTGTCTTACGTATTCTATGTTTTGCCATGTATTCCAGGTTAATATAAATTGCTATAGATGGGATGAAGTTTAGCTGGAGTGGAGCTTGATTTAGCTCCTACTTTGGACACGAGGTTTAATCCTTTTCTTGCTTACTATGGTTAGATTTGGTATGGATTTGTAACACCCACAGTTTTAAACATGTAAATTATCGGTTTTTGATAAACCGTATTTTTGTATTCATGTATTTATATGAAAAACCATAGTATTTGCAAACAGTAAAAATGGGGGTGTCACATATATGGTCAGCCAGTAAGGCTATGAGTTTGGATTCGATATCCAGACAGATATACGAATATATTTGATACATGTTATTTGCAGATACGATTACTCACTGAGCTTTGTAGCTCATACCGTTTGTTAAATGTCCCTGCAGGTTAGCATGACCCTGATAAGGGTAAGGATAAAGTCCGTGACTCAGGAAGTGGACTTGTAGATGCTGTCTGTAGCGGCCCAGCTTCAAAGGAGATTATGGTATTATATACTCTCCTTGATACACTTGTACCCGTTTTTATTAAAATATACCCCTTTGTTATAGTTTTACGTAATGAAACCTTTGTTTAAAATGAAAAATTTTCAGGGGTGTTTTTGTTTTAAAAGCCGGGTGTTACAGATTTTGTAAGGGTGAGTCTTCCCCCTATCGAAAGGATCCTCACTTTCCAAGCAGATAACCTCTTAATAAATCTGTCAATCACCACCTGCCATCCTTTAACTCGGGCCATAGACTCACCAATCGGCAATCCCAGATACAAAAATGGAAAAGAACCCGTGGAGCACCCCGTAATCAAAACTAAACTGTTCACCAAACCCTCCGACACCCCAATACCAAACAAATTAGACTTCAAAAGGTTGATCCTAAGGCCAGACACTATATGAAAACATCTTAGCACCTTCACCAAATTTTTAATATTCTCTTCACTCCATTCACCCATAAAGAGAGCATCATCTGCGTAAAATAAGTGTGAAACAGAAATCTCCTGGCTCCCAAAAGGGACCCCACGAAAAATCCTATTATCCACCGCATCCCTCATGGCTACATTAAGCCCCTCCATCGCAATGATAAAAAGAAAAGGGGATAACGGGTCCCCCGTCTCAGCCCCCTATGAAGATCAAACTCATCCGTCGGACTTCCATTTAACAACACTGACGATCTAGCATTAGTGAATAAAGCAGTGATCCAAGGCCTCCATCGAACTCCAAACCCCATAAATTGAAGCACCTGATCAATATAATCCCAACTTACTGAATCATATGCCTTCTCAAAATCTACCTTAAAAACCATGAGCTGTTTCTTTTTCTTTCTAAACCACGTTATTATTTCACTCAACATCAGCGGCCCATCTAAGATCTGCCTTCCCTTCAAGAAAGCTGTCTGCTCAACTCCAATAACATCATGCAAAATTTGAGACACTCTATTTGCCAAGAGCTTAGCAATCACCTTAAACTGCATTCCAATAAGACTGATAGGCCGATAGTCTTTGATAAAACTACGGCTATCAACCTTAGGAATTAAAGTAATGAAAGATGAATTACAACCCTTAGGAATAGAAGCTCTGTAATAAAACTCGTGAACAAAGTCAACTACATCATTCTCCAATCTATTCCAGAAGTGTTTGAGAAACCGGAAAGAAAACCCATCTGGACCTGGAGCCGGATCACTACCACAATCCCACACGGCCGCCTTTATCTCTTCTACTGTAAAAGGTATTTCAAGATTGTTTGCCACCCTTTCTGACAAAGCTCTATAAGCATTAATTCTTTGATTCAATTTAACCCCTGCGAAAGGCATAAAGTTTTCCGAATAGAAATCGAAAAAAGCTTTTTTAACATCAGCTGGATTTGTAAGCCAATCGCCATCCACCATTACACCTCTAATCATCGCCTGCCGCCTTCGCTTTTTAAGAATACCATGAAAAAACCCTGAATTCTCATCCCCCTCTACCGCCCACTTCACTTAGCATTCTGTAAAATATCCAAAGATCGAATCTTATCCAAGGCAGCTACCTCTTTTAAGATTTGATATCTCTCTTTGGCGATATCACTCGACCCATTACCAGCGTCTATAATCTCATCAATCCCTTTGAGCTTCTCCTCTAGCTGTAACTTCTTAGAAACCAAATCTGCCATCACTTTCGTGTTCCAAGTTCGAATCCTATCTTTGATGAATTTTAGTTTATTTTTAAACATAACGAACTTACTCCACCCCTGCATAGGAACATAGTCGTCAATCACCTTATTCACCACATCTTGTGTCTAGAGGATGAGTTTCTACCCGATTTTGAGTTGAGACAACTACTCTAATGTATTCTACTCCTTTTGATAACTACTTTAGTACTTATATTAATATTAAAATATACTATATTATATATATATATATATATATATATATATATATATATATATATATATATATATATAAAATCATATAAATGCTTAAGATTTCAGCAAATAGACTCAAAAAATTGAAAAGCTATCCTTTAAGAAATTGAAGAGCTATCTTTTTAGAAGAGCGCGTGATCTTTCCGATGAACGCGTGTTAGGAGTGTTCATAAAGTTTCCAACTGTTCAGCAGGTTAAATAGAGGTACACCGTCTATGTCTCCAATGAACTACTTCCACATTTCGGGACATCTGTATCTTTCCAAAAGACACCCGTAGTTCCTCTTCTCTCTTTCCCATTACACCGTTCCCCATTGATGATCTTCTATGGGCTTGAAAAGGAGGCACGTTCTCAAGATTTTCACAGTCACGTTCTCAAGATTTTCAAAAGTTCCTCTTTCTCTTTAAGGTCCATCTCTCACCCTCTTCTAAAAAACCCTAAATTACCTCGATCACCACCAGTCCACCATCATCGTAACCCTGGACCATCACCTCTGCTACCACACGGTCACCACCATCGCACCTTCTCAAAGCATTCATCAAGTTTCGTTCCCCTTTTATCAACAATGGTATTCGGGATTTTACTTTACGACTAAGCCGTTTACTACAGGTACTATTAAAATTGTCCTTCTCCTCTCTGTTTCTGTAGTGGTTGGGTTTTATTTGGGTTTTTGGTATGCGATTTGGGTTTTGGGTAAGCGATTTAGGGTTATCGATGTTATGCTTTACGCCTCTGTTTCTGAAATTGTTTTTCTTTTTTGGGTTTTTTCCTGCTGCCCTCCATTGGTATTGTTTCATTCATCTTGCTCCATAATTTGTTTTTGCCCAATTTCAATTCTCAAATTTCACCATTACCCAATTCAGCTTTGGTTTCTCTCTCTAGAAGTCAAGTGATTAGAACATAGAGTCAGCAGCAGTGGAGTAGAAGTTGAAGATTTAAGTATGGAGGAAAAGTGAAGAAAAATAAAATGACGGACAATAAAAACAACTGATTACCCACTACAAAATAACTGGAAGTGTCTCCCATATTGCATGATCACTCAGATTTTCTTCATCTCCTGGTAGTAAAGCCTTGCACCTTCTGTAAATAATAGACTTTGTGAGTTGAATATTCTGCATATGGTATTTAGCTGAAAGCTTTGTGAGTTGAATAGACAAATGTGTTTTACATGTATGCATTTTCATTCTAATTGGTGTTTAATATACATGTCATTGGCATAGATGGGCGTAGATGACCAAGTCTTATCAAATTACACCAATCAACTATGATGATCTTATCACCTAAGATGCATTGCATATGGGAACTTGATATACTGAATATATTGTTAACATTATTATCATCAAATTCACTCCATATCCTAAAATGTAAAAGAAATATAGTATATGTAAATAACAATATCCTAAAGAGAGAAATTGAATTGTGTGAAGGTTGCTTAAAATTGTGCTAATTTCTAAATATGGTGAAGGAGTGGAATCCTGTGTTGTTGACTGTAAGTTTGGCTATAACCATAAGAAGGCTAATATTGCGTTTCGGTTGGTGTTTTTCTGTCGATCAAAGTATGGTAGATGAGTCTTTGTTGTTGATTTTGTGACGTTTCACGGTTTGGAGATAAATAACAGTGATAAGAAGAGTCGATTTGAACTGTTTTCAAAGGGTCTATTTGATCCTTATATAATTTTATAGTATATTTCTATTATCATGATATTCATCCCGACCGAATCTCCAAATGTTTTGATGAATATATCCGAAATTTAACGCTAAAAAGTTTTGACTTTTGAGGGTTTGAATGGTACCAATTTTGTTTCACAATTGTAGTTGTAATTGTACCGATAATATATTATTTAGTTGTATTTCTTATAGAATAACAATTGTCGGCCCTTCCATTTGATATGTTGCCTACTTTTTTCTAACCGACATTGGTTTCTCTCTTCCGGTGAATTGATGAGTACTTGGACAAGATTCACATCGTCAATGTTGCAGTTGGAGAGACACTCTATGGCATTTAATGTTAATCTTGATTACCTAATTGCAATTATTTTATTCTATGGTTTATAGTATTGTGAGGTATCTACGACGACTGGGAAAATTTCTATTCAACACCACAAGTTTTGGACTATATGTTGCAGCTTGCTGAAAAAAAAAAGCAATGAGGCCCGACTTGTGCTTTTCAAAACACTCAGCAAGTTTCATGGAGGTGCAAAAGATTTGGGTTATTACTTTTAATATTGGAATTGTATAAATGAAGCGAAAATTTCGATTTATGCTACACGAACTTTGCTACTGTACAAAAGAGATGGAACTTTAAGCTTTTTTTCTATTACTGACTTTACTGTATTGTATTTTGAAATATTCAGGTAACTATAATAATTTTACTTCATATGTTTTTCTCTATCTAGACATTGTATTTTTTTAATAAGTTTCTGTCATAATTTATCTATGTCATATAGAGTTGTACTTCATTTGTGATTGTCTTCAAACAATAATACTTTAGTAGTTACACAAATTATCTTTCCCGGGCCGTGTTTAACACGGCCCCTAAGTAGCTAGTATATACATATATAAGGCAGTTAATTTGTAAGGACTCATGGCATGTTCAAGAAAACTTTTTTTTTTAAATTAAGTTCTATTTGTTGCCTTTCAAAAAAAAAAAAAAAAAAAAAAAAGAGCGTATGAGGTTAACGTTGAGGTCTTTCCAGCCAATTTCGTCGTTTCAACTTTTAAGGCGCCAATAGAATTGCTCCAACTCTGTACTGGCTTCACTTGCATGTGTGACACCTGCAAATTCTCTTCCTCTTTCTCTCTCCAAGAATAGGAATTCAAGAACATAATTTAGTACTTTTTCATTCTCAAACCCCAAATCAAACATCGAAATAGCCGTAGCGGCTTCAGTTAATCTGTTTGTATATATTGCCCTCCTTCTATATCTTCTTTGCTACATTGTTCAACCACCGCCTTCTTCCCTCTTCAATGGACTCTGCATCCTCGCTCCAGAAAAAAAACACGTCCTTCTATTTCGTCTTGGTGTTTGAAGAAGATTGGCTTTAAAAACCCCAATACAAATTATTAATGAATTCATTGGTCGTGAAGAATGTCAAGTTGGGGATTCTTGAATCAAAATTGCGTCTTTGTTTCTTGTCGGCATAAATTTTCTTTTTATGGTGGGAGGTTGAACTATGTTAAAGCTTCTATGTGCGATTTTATTTGAATTGGGTTCTAGCGTTTTCTATTTTCAAAGAACAAAAATAGAAACCGAATGATCCCAGGGTTTCTATGTCGATAAAGATGAAGGTGAAGTGAAGGGCCTTCTTTTTCTATTAAATCTCAGTATTTTTGGTTGTACGATTGAAACAACTGTGTGCTTGGTTCATGGGATACATATTTTAATTTAACCCTTTATTTTTGAAAACCGAAAGTGATTACGGTGTCCATTTTAGGTTAGGCGTAATTTATGTGCTTCATTTCTACAACTTTTGTTTTGATTTATAAAAGATGAACACCAACAGTTTGATGAAATTCTTGATCTAGAAAATTTGTTGTCTTCCAATTGGTATTTGTTTTGGAGAAACTGGGGTTACATAGGAATTAAAAACCTTTCCGCCAATTATCTTCTTGGTGATGCTTTATATACTTTTATTAGACGGTGAATACCATTAATTAATACGGCATATTTGTAAAAAGTTGTTTTTATGCATCAAGTCCAATAGAAATAGTAGCATGCTACTAAAGATACACCCTAGACATATTTTTAATAAAAGTCAAAGCATTTGTCAACCAATAATATCTAATGTTTCGAAAAATTATACAATTTAAACTAATAAAAAACAGTTGATTTTGAGTAGGAGTGTATAGAAAGTAAAAAGAGGGTGTTTATTTGGTGATGCCCAAATAGTATGTGTCTAATAATCTTTTTTGTAACTGTCTACTGAACATATAAGTTCAGTGCCCATTGTTGAGATGATGGACACTTTTTGATTGCTTTCCCAGGAGGTAGCTTTTTATCATTTTAGAATTTTTTATGGTTTATTAATATAAAAAAAAGTCTACTGATTTTCTATTTTATCCTTTCGATGATGTCATTTCATTATCCACAGGTAATGCATATGTTCTTATCCAAACACGATAATCATGCAATAACTCAACTAAGTTTGAAATGTTCTAATTATTGTTTGATTTTCATTATAACAGGTCAAATGGGTATACAAATTAACTGAAATTCAGAAATATACAAGAAGGTATATATATATATATATATATATATATATATATATATATATATATATATATATATATATATATATATCAACCAGTAAAAGAGTACACAATTAAAAACCGATTGCCATGAATGTTGAGGAACAAGGTGATAATGATAATAATTACTCTTAATATCAAATTTGAATGGGTTTCTAGAAGAAATGGTAGGGTGGGGGGGGGGGGGGGGGGGGTTGTGTTTGGGGAGTTTTTAGCGGGGTGCAATTTCTTTGCCAATAGTATTCCTCCAGCTTTCCTTCCATCTCCCCTTGCGCTTCGTCCACCTCATGCTTCCTCCGGTTCTTCCCCATCCGCCACACCTCCTGTCTGCTTCACCATGCGATCTGCCATCTGTTTCTTTACACTATCCATCGCTTCCGCTTCCACCAAAAAACCCACGAGCTTTAGAGACACATACTCTCACAAGTTGAAGAACGAACGAAGAAGAATATGGCGACTTTGTGTAAACACCGATCACTTCTTCACATCACTTCATCGATCTATCACACTCGGTATATTCCATTGTCTCTTAACTCTAATCGATCATACATATCGATCAATTTCAAGCGTCAATTTTGCTTAATTTGAAGTATGAATCGATTTTCATCCCGGAGGTTGTTATTAGGGTTGTGTGATTTTCATGCTGTTAAATCTTAACTTATTTCAACATTTATGATTTGCAGGAACGGGTACAGGAATACGATTCTCAAACGGGTCGGATCCAGAGCCATGGAGGTGTCAGAGAACAGACGGAAAGAAATGGCGATGCGCAAAGGATGTGGGTCCTAATCAAAAGTACTATACTCGCTTCAATATTGACACCCGCAAGACGAGTTCTTTTCAGATCGAGAGTGTTTATGGTCTCTGTGGGGTGCGACTCCGACCAACGGTGCCGTAATTGAGCCGCTGCTTCTGATACTCTCCTGGAATCAACCGAGACAACTTAGGTGAGTCCCACGCAGGTGTGATTTGATTTTGGGAATTTGATGTACCTTTACTGTTTGAAAAAAGAGATTTGTTTGATTAAATACTATGAATTTGACTCCTATAATCCATAGTTGTACCCATTTTTTAACTGTTTGTGTTCATTATTGCACGCAAGGAGAAGGAGAAGAAGAAGCTGCTCGCCTTACCTCCAAACCGCTAGGGAAATCATTATTGATGTTGTTTTATGATTTCTAATTTCTTATGAATTCTGAAATTAATGTCAATTGCCTGTAAGGTTAGGGATGAATATTCACTTTTCTTCACCATTTCCTCCACAGCGTCCCTCCATCTTCCCCTCAAAGGTTGAATGCTTCGAACCGCCTTCTTCACCTTCGATCAATTCCGACAACCTCCTTCCAGAAATTCTGCCGCTTGATTTGCTGTTAGTGTTTGAAAGAGCTCAACTATAAAATCCCAAACCAGTCTATTGATCTCTTTTCTCCTGTTCACTCGAACTTTTCCCCTCCTGGTCGTCCTGAGCAGGTTTCTTTTAGAACCCTGATTTCGATTTATGAATGTCAATATTGGATCTAATTGATGTTTATATGATTTCGTATAGAAAGAATCTTCAGGGAGTGATAAAGGAGCTTATTTAGATCTTCCTTTTTGTTTTAGTTTGATGACTTCAAAACAAATCTCTGACCACAGTTTCAAGCAGTTTCAATCAGTATTTTAGTTAGGAACCATCAATCTGCCATGTGTGGCTATTCCTTTTGTTTTTTAATTTCTATGCGACCCTTTTATTTATTTCTTTTCCTCTTGGTATATATTTAAGGTTTGTGTGTTCTCAAAAGGCTTACCCCAACTATAATATGTTTTAGAGAATAAAAATTTTAAAAGAAAAACTTACTGCAAGGTGAAAGAAGAGGATGATGGTGAAAGATAAGAAGGATATGAACCACTATAAGAGAATTTTATTTAAAGATGGTGGCATTAGAGGTGTCTGGTTTAAACTTTAAAGATGTGTTTATCAAGAAAAATATATAGTAAGCATTACATGGTTGTAAGTTACTGTTTCATCCTTACCACACATGCACACTTAAAAAAAATGAACATTGTTCTGTATGATTAGGTTGAATTGACCTCCTGAGACATCTAACACCATTTCACATATAGTGTCATTTGAAATTTACAGACATCTAACACCATTTCACATATAGTGTCATTTGAAATTTACAGAACAACAATGGTGGTTGTAGCTTCATATTAAAGGTCCTACAGGTCATTCATTCTCTTTTCTTTTTTACTATTATTTTAGTTTTTTATTTTTGGTTTTTATACTGATATTCACTTCAATGTTGTATTGTGCCATGTTTTAGGAGCTTCTACAATGCTTGCAGAATTAGCAATGGAAGCCGGTTTACCGAATGGTGTTTTGAATATTGTTCATGGCACAAACGTAATTAATCATATCTCACTTATATCATTTCATTACAATTTACGATTAATATACAACATTATCCAAGACTTTTATTTCTTTATTTATTTGAGGCAGGACGTTGTGAATGCCATTTGTGATGACGAAGACATTAAAGCTATATCATCTGTTGGTTCAAATATGGTAAATTAGAAAATTTTTAATACCTTCATTTAAATATCATGCAATTTTTAGTTACTAACCTTTTTTTTACCATTTTGGATTCTTGAAAGGCTGGCATGCATATATATATTCAAGAGCATCAGCAAAAGGGAAACGTCTTCATGTATCTGTTTATTATTTATTTTATGATGATGATCAAGAGAGTTTCTAGGTGTTTGACTATTTGCTGGATTTGGAGCTAAAAATCATGGAATTGTGATGCCTGATTCAAATATTGATGCTAATTTAAATGCTTTAGTTGCTGCTGGATTTGGAGCTGCAGGACAAAGGTGTATGGCTTTGAGTACTGTTGTCTTAGTTGGAGATGCAACAAAATGGTATTTTACTTTTAATTTTAATTTTAATCACTCCCCTGTTTATTTTAGCAATTTGGAATTTTAAATTTGTTCTTTAAATATATTTAAGGGAAAATGAGTTGGTGAAACGTGCCAAACAATTAAAATTAAATGCGGGAATAGAACCTGATGCTGAACTAGGTCCAGTAATTACCAAACAGGCAACTAAATTTTTCCTAAATTAAAAAAATAATTTAATTCATATTTACATGTGGATTATATAAATTTTTGAATTTTATATTTAATTCAATAGACAAAAGACCGAGTGTGCGGATTGATCCAAAGTGGAGTTGAAAGTGGTGCTAAACTACTGCTTGATGGAAGAGATATTGTGGTCTTTTTTTTTAAATCATAAAATTTTTAGAGCATTTTCATTTTACATATTTGAATAAGAAAACATTATTAATCATATACTAAAAATTTTGCAGTCATGTTCGATACAAGTTACTAATCATAGTCTGATTAGATATAATTACATTTGCATTATTATTTATAACGAAATAAACTGTGATTCATTCCAATTCTTAAATTAAGCATTCATTTGTTATTTATCATCATTTCTATACAGAATGGTAAAATGGTCATTTACTTGGATTGTTGATAAGTTGTTGAATGTTGATTAGGTTCCAGGATACGAACAAGGAATCTTTGTGGGGCCCACAATCTTGTCTTGTGTGACAGAAGATATGGAATTTTACAAGGTATATTAGGAGGGCATATACGTCTTTTTACTAAAACATGCTTATTCTGCCTTATTAACATCATTTTTTTTAATATGATTTTTTACTGCAGGAAGAAATATTTGGTTTGGTTCTTATCTTCATGCAGGTCAGTTAAGTTTAACACTTTATACTTCACAGCTAACCATAGTTGTTCACCAAACACCGAAATGCAAAAATGGTTTGTCCCCAATTTTTTTAAATCTCAATTTCATATATATATTTTTTAATTTTAAATCTCCAGCCGGATTGATGGTGAAACAAGAATTCGAATTTTTGCAACGCGGAATATAAAGAAGGGCGAGCATCGAACCTATGATTACCGGTATAACAACATGATTTTAATTAAATATTTTTTTGAACATTATTTAACTTAATGGAAAATATTAGGTTTGTGCAGTTTGGGGCAGACCAAGATTGCCATTGCGGTGCAGTTGGGTGTAGACAGAAATTGGGAGTCAAAGCGAATAAGTCAAAATTTCCTTCTTCAGATGCTTTTCAAGATAGTTGCATGTCAGGTGGCTATAAATTCTCCAAAAGTTTAGTCTAAAAATTCAAATCTATCCAATTTTCATCCTTATTTCATGTTTTGTGTCGATTTTGGTACCTTTCTCACTATTTTTTCTTGGGTTACAACTCCAAAACTAGACACATTTATTATTCATATTTCGAGGAATTGCAAATAAAACATGAAAAAACTCTGCTGGAAATCCCATTTTCCTGTTTTAAAATCCAATAAAAAAATTAAAAATCTTAGCTTTTACCAACCAAAAATGGATAAAAAACCTTTAAATAATCGCATTTGTTGCCTGTAAAGTTTTGTGCAGCAATACAGTTGCAATCTGACTTCCAGAGAGCAATTTACAACATGTGCAATGTTTTCGTAAGTTTTAAATGGTTTATACATATATGCAGCCTATGCAGGCCTTTCCAAGAGATGATAGCTTGAGATTATGTCATCATCCGTCTGTTTTCCCGCCATTTCCAGGTAAGCTGCTACATTTATTTTTTAAATTAAATTGTGCATGATATGTTAATTAATTAATTTCAAACTAGGTTGCTAAAATTATATTTATTTTCAAAACTTCATTGGTATTAAAGGCTTTTGGTTCAAACTCTGTTACTAAGGTAACGACTTGGTTTACTCTAGAAACTTGGTTACTAAAAATTATGCTTTTTAAAAGTTGGTTGATAAAAAACATTCTTTTAAAAAAGATGCATCCAGTAATTACCAAACAGGCAACTAACTTTTTTCTAAATTAAAAAAAATATATTAAAGTCATATTTACATGTGGATTATATAAATTTTTGAATTTTAAATTTAATTCAATAGGCAAAAGAGCGAGTCTGCAGATTGATCCAAAGTGGAGTTCAAAGTGGTGCTAAACTACTGCTTGATGGAAGAGATATTGTGGTATTTTTTTTAAATCATAACATTTGTAGACCATTTTCATTCTACATATTTGAATAAGAAAACATTATTAATCATATACTGAAAATTTTGCAGTCATGTTCGATACAAGTTACTAATCATAATCTGATTAGATATAATTACATTTGCATTATTATTTATAACGAAATAAACTGTGATTTATACCAATTATTAAATCAAACATTCATTTGTTATTTATCATCATTTCTATACAGAATGGTAAAATGGTCATTTACTCGGATTGTTGATAAGTTGTTGAATGTTGATTAGGTTCCGGGATACGAACAAGGAAACTTTGTGGGGCCCAAAATCTTGTCTGGTGTGACAGAAGATATGAAATGTTACAAGGTATATTAGGAGGGCGTATACGTCTTTTTTACAAAAATATGCTTACGGACACATTCCCCCGGACCCGTGCGGAGCACGGGAGGAAACTAGTATGTAAGAAATTGAAGCTATTAAAGATGAAACTCCTGAAAGGAAAGGCGGATGTACATAAGGCCTTTATTGATTGTAAGCCCACCAAGTTTTCGAGGATGGATGATCCGGTAGAGGCAGTTGTCGTGGCCTACTCATACCGAAAAGGTGGAATAAGCTACTAATTTATTACAGGGTGGAGCCCAATTTTGGTTGGAACCGATGACCAATACGCTGGGAACTGAACAGGTGCATAGTTAACTTGGGAGCACTTTAAGATCAAATTTAGTGAAAAATGTTGCTCAAGAGTAGCGATCCAACAGTTAGGAAGAATTCATGCAGCTTCAGTATAAAAGTACACAACTGAGTTTATTGAAAAAGCTAGAGTTGTAGATTTAGAGAGTTCGAGTTAAAGTAAGGAAGAATTATACGCTTTCTACCAAGGCGACCTCCCAACAATTTGGTGTTGAGTTCTTACTCGATATTGAGGTGAGTTATTACCCAAACACATGTCCTTATAAAGTATTTTTATTTAAATGTCTGTGTGTGCATATAATCTCTGCATATAATCTCTGTGATATACTATATGTATTAATGTGTTGCATTCATAAAAATGATTTTATAGTTATTATTTTTAAACATGAACAAATAGTTTGAACTTTTGATTAACGTTTTGATATGATGCATCCACTTAGGATGGGATTGAGACTATGCGGCCACATTGACTTTGATTATTGATTATGTATTCCTAGTGAGTGATCTTGATTTATTTAATTACGCATGTTGGCCTAGCTACCATTCGTGTGGTCTGGTGTAAATGGCCCACCATGCCTAGGTTTGGAGTCATGTGTATAGTATTTTAGTGCTACCACACTTCATTAGGATTCATTTGACTTGGACCTTCCCGAGGAATAGGAAAAGACATATATCCTGTCGTGAAAAGCAAATTCTTGAAACCCCATTCTTCGTTAGGATTCATTTGACTTGGTCCTTCCTGAAGGTTGGAAAAGGGCATGCCTTCTGTCGTAAGGAATAAATTCCCAAGGTCTTGATTTTCTTTAGGTTTGAAATTCATGACCCCATTCATATTATTAGTCGCCAAATTTTCACCAAATTGGGGCATGTTTGATGAGGATGGCAGTCCTGATGTTGGAAACCAAGTCTAAACGGCTTGTGAATGATTGTAAGGAGGAAGTCCTACATTAGGTATGTAGTTATTAATATGATAATTTGAGAAACCGAAACCACTAAGAAAACTTCGAGTTAAATGCTCGTGTAAAGAAGCTATCTAGAGACTTCAAATTAGCCACTTGTTGTAGCGCAAAAATATGGGAATAACAACCATAAACAGGATCTTCTTCTCTAGCTTGAGCTTCATAGAGAACAATTGAAACTAATATAGCACGATCACTAACATGGACCCTCTTAAGAAACTTAGAAAAATTACTTGTACCAAACACCTGTGGATGGTAGCATAATCTGTATAACTACGTTCATAACGAAAATAAGGAGCAAAAATACAACCAATTTCACAGCTTTTTCTATTGAACTCGTAAGCATTGCAAGGAAGTCGTGGCATCTTGCCTTTTAATTCTCTGAAATTTGGGTGATGAGGTAAGTAAGTTTGTCCTGATTTTAATCAAGAATGATCACCAATTTTATAAACAAATAGGGATGGGGAGTACATCAGTCTGTGATGAATAATTTAATCAAATGTTTCCTTAATCATGTCCTACAGTTTACATGATTTACTCTAGTAAAACGGGATATTGAAAGACCTTTTGCCTTTTGGAATGAAAACAAAAATCTACATTTCTTTTGTAATATTTTGTACACTTTTAGAAGAGATTTAAGAAAACAATGTGCTTATTATTATTAACGGATTAGTATACTTTAGAAAAAAAAAATCTTAAACGACTTATAATGTGTTTATAACCCTAAATTGAAACGATTTATGGTCTGGTATGTTACATGTTCCATTATACCAAATCTAAAGTTTATTTATACTTGAGGAAGATATTATCTTAAGACTATTGTTATGATTTCGGGGATGGAATCATCTTAAGGGGAAGATAATTGTAACAACCGTATTTTGGGACTAGACGTTTTTAGTTAAAAAATACAGACTTATTTAATAGAACTTAAAATCAAAAATATTTAAACGTAAACTTTTATGAAGCTTTGGAATAAATTTTAATTTTAAAAGATTTATATATTTTATAAAAGGGCTCTACTTTTTATATGAAATTGAAATTTCTATAGTTGATATATATTAATCTTTTACCATTCCTTTTTAGTTATTAGAGTTTTACTTTCGTTACAAAATCATTTTTCTAACATAAAAATAAAATATAAGTTTCCGATTATGTAAAATCATTAGAGTTTTACTTTCATTACAAAATCATTAGTTCATTATAAAAAAAAACTAATGATCCAAAAGTTTTTTTTCGAAATTTTTTTCCTCCAATATAGTACTATGATCCATTTTATTATTTATATATATTTTTATTTTTTTTCAATTTTTTTAAGGTGTCCTCACGAGTCCTCACTTTAAGAAGAGTTCTCATCCGATCGCTTATATATATATATATATATATATATATATATATATATATATATATATATATATATATATATATATATATATATATATATAATAAACCAAAAGACAAATTCTATCATGATATATATCTTTTTGACTTTTGATTCTTTATGTATTTATTTTATATATAATAATTTATTTAATACTTAATTTTTACGTATTTTACCCCAACGAATTTGTATTCTTTTTTCAAACACTACGTATTTTATTCGTATTGTTAAAATTATCAAAAAAACTATGTATTTTTATAAACCGCAAAATGTACCATTAGAACGATATCAAGGATACGAACAACCTGATGCCAAAATTGAATATTATTTATATTATTTTTGTATTTCATATTTTTTTTAAAAGTAAAAATGTGTTTATATTTAAACCCCTCAATTTTTAGTAAACTTACACTTAATACCATTTCGTTAATTTGCTAAAGATTTATAATTAAAAAGTTGATAATAACAAACTACAATTTTTGTAAATTATATTTTTATAAACGAAAATCGGTTATTTTATATAAATACTATTAAATCTATTTAAAAAGTTATTTCAAGGGTTTGTTTAGTCATTAGCAAATCTTAATAGTTATAAATGTCAATAGCAATATATTGAGGGCCGCTATACGAAAATAAATCTACTATATATAGAGGAGTATATATAGAGGACGTACACTAACCATTCAAAGCACAAACACAAGTTACATGCATATATATAGAGAAAGACGTAGAGTGAGAGATAGAAATAGATAGAATCGTAGATTTAAAGAGTTGGAGTTTAAGTAAGGAAGCATTATACGCTTTCTTCCAAGGCGACCTCCCAACTATTTGGTGTTGAGTTCTTAGTCGATATTGAGGTGAGTTATTACCCAACACATGTCCCTATAAAATATTTTATTTAAATGTATGTATGTGCATATAATCTTTGTGACATACTATATGTATTAATGTGTTGCATTCATGAAAATGATTTTATAATTATTATTTTTAAACAGAAACAAATACTTTGAAATTTTGATTAACGTTTTGATATGATGCATCACTTAGGATGGGATTGAGACTATGCGGCCCCTTTGACTTTGATTTTTGATTATTTATTCCTAGTGAGTGATCTTGATCTTGATTTATTTAATTACGCATGTTGGTCTAGCTACCATTCGTATGGTTTGGTGTAAATGGCCCACGAGGCATGGGTTTGGAGTCATGTGTATAGTATTTGAGTGCTACCGACACTTGATTCCTAATTGGAGCCATTATTGTGAGATTGGTCTATGCGATTGAATTGGGTTATTGAGATATAAAAGCATGTGCATTGCATTCTATTATGAAATTTATGAAAAATATTATATGAATCTCTTGAAATATTTTTCCCCAATACTTGAAATGATTACTGATCTTTTAAAATTAATTTTTTTAAATAATTTAGGGGCTTTAACTTCAGGTGTTGGCTTATTTACTTGTCCAATACCATTGCGGGTTAACCTTGGTAATACTCACTAGGATCCCCAAGACTAACGTTGTATTTTGACATGTGTTCAGGTTAAGAGCTTTAGAAAAGTTTGAAGACGAAACTTAGCCTTGGATATATAGAAGATTTCGTAATTAAGACTTAAGATGTATGTATAGACCTTTACTTTAAATTATGAATGTTACATCCTCGCTTTTGATTTTACCATAAACGATATTTTGAAAATCTTATTTTTAAAATAATAATATTTATTTTTGGGATCAAATTCTGTAGCGTTTTTATGTTAAACTATGAACATCTTTTTAATGAAACCCTTTTGAAAACCACCGAGGCGAGGGATGTTTCACGTTTTTATCGATGAAATTTTCGTTTATTCACGGAGCCTGGAGGAACATGAAGTACATTTGCGCCAGATGCTAGAACTCTTCCATCGGGAGACGTTGTACGCAAAGTTTTCTTAGTTTGAGTCCAGACTATATGAAGTTCAATTCCTCGGGCATGTGATTAGTGGTAAAGGCGTCAAAGTAGATCTTACAAAAATCAAAGTAGTGATGAAGTAGGAAACCTTGCGAAACCCTTTAGAGATACGGTGCTTTCTTGGATTAGATGGTTACTATCGATGATTTGTATAGAATTTCTCTAGTACCACAGTGCCAGTAAATAAGATAAATGAAGAGTTCATGTAGACTGACACACAACAAGCCTCTTTTCAACGGCTTAAACAAGAGTTATGTGCAGCCCCGATGTTGGCGTTACCTCAGGGCGGAGATGACTTTTTAATTTCTAGTCACACTTCAAAGGTAGGTCTTGGGTGTGTGTTGATGCAAAGAGGATTGGTGATTGTATATGCATTTATACAACTAAAGGATGTAGATAAGAAGTATCTAGCGCTCGACCTCTAGGTGGCTGCCATCGTTTTGGCACACAAAAAATATAGAGACATATAGATATCTGGTAAATTCCAAATTTGTGTCGACCATAAAAATGTGAAGGATTTATTAGACCATAAGGAACTTAATATGCAACAATGAGTGTTGATGGATTTTTTAAAAGATTACGATAATGAAAGTTTGTATTTGTTGGAATAGTGTCCATGGTTATAACTAATTGGTAAGGACTTTACATTAATAACAAGGTCCTTTTTGGGTTTCCTTCAGTAGTCCAAATGATATCAGTGTTAATTAAGATAGAGAGAGATAATTAGTTTATTAATTTGTCATGTGATAATAAATTAATTAGAAACTAGTTTGGAAATCATTATACTTCATTTAGAATTAACTATAATTGATCTATAATTCATGGGAATTAATTTGGAATTAACTTGACATTTAATAAAAGTTGGCTGAATTGTAATTGTTCAATAGTTAAGCAAAGAACATTTCGGAACCATGGAAGATGAGGGGACGAAATTCTCGAAGGATCCTTCTAGAAGATTTTGTTCAAAAGATGGAGAATCAAGGAGGATTTGATTCTTGGTAAGATTTGACTGTTTCCTTAATTATTACCATTCAAACCTGCCTTATTTCTGTCTCACCTTCAACTATAAACAGAGGTCCCCTGGCACCATATTCTACGCCCCATTCCAGAGCTCCTTAGCCCTGGAATTTCTCTCTTCTATCTCAGTAAAATCTATAATCTCTCACTAGGGTGTCATAGCGAGCTTTCTTAAACACCTAAATTAACTGATAATTTGGACTTATTGGGTGTGAACCATTAGAGGTATTCTATTTTGGGTACTACCTTCCTTAGCTTGGGATTTGATCTATACAAGGGTTCTTGAAGAAAATTGGTTTTTCTAATGGTTGGTAATCTTAATCCTCCTTGTAGTTGTAATTATCATTAAGTAGCATCCTTGTAGGTTTTAGTAATTTTTACTGGCCTTAGATAATTCTTGTGTGTTTCTGCTGCCATGTTTGATGTATCTAAGTATAGAAAACCTATAAGTGGTGTAAGAGTCTATGCTTAGTTGATATTTGCACTACAAGACTTCTTGCTTGATATGTGTATTTTTTTTTGAAAATTCTATATGGGCTAGGATAAATCAATTTTTTGGAGTTTTTTTGTAATTTTAAAATGTTTTAAAATAATTTTGTAATTATCTCCAAAAGTTTTATTTATCCTCTACCATTATTTGAATTTTTGAAATTATTTTCTTTTTTTAATTAAGAAATAGATAATTTAAAATAGTTTAAATTATTTTAGGATAATTGAATTAAAATTAATCATTATCATGTGTCCTCACATGATATGAATACTTAGTTGGTAATTAATTATTGTTATTTAAATATACATTATTAATTAGGATTAATTGGTTTGTTCAAATTTGATCCTAAATATGTGATTTCTTTGTTTAATATTAATTATTAACATGTGTCTTCACATGATTTTAAATGGTGATTTAATATTATCATTTAAACACATATGTTAATCTGAATTAATATGATTAAACAACTGGTAAATTTTAAAAGTTTAAAATATACCTTATACATTATATAATAGTTTTATATTATATGTATGATTAACTTAAATACAACTTGGATCAAGACTAGACTCATCCATTCTAAGCACTCTAAGATGGTTTAAGGAAACGACCTATAAAATGATCGTTGAATGGACGTCTTTTTCACTCACCGTCGTTTGTGTGGACCAATGGAGTTACCGAAGTAGTCCAATGTTGATGTCAAGTTAAAAGTATTAACTTAATAATTATCCAAACAAGATTCCCGTTTAGATAAATAGGAAAATATGAAAATGTATGTTAATCTATGAAAACACACATCATTTTCTTATGGTCTACGTGATACAATTGTGAAGTGTATAATATATGGTTTATGAATCTTTTTATCTTAGTCAATAATAAAGCTTTTTTTTTATAAATTAGTTATTTAACATCTTTATAGATATTATATAAAAGTGTCATTGTAGATACCAAAAAAAAAAAAAATTCAAAGCTGATTTGATCATTATCAACGAAGGCATAAATACATATAATTCAAGTAAAACAAAATTTGTTGGTTCCGATATTCAAGGTAATAAAAAAAGGAGTGCAATTGAGGAAACGGATAGCGAATTTCTCTTTATAACAAATAAGGCATTTTTCTTTTTCATGTGTTTTTATGTTACATGCTTTTGTTTTTTGAATCGAATGTCTAATACTGCATATCAATGACAAGGATAAGGTTACAAATGTTTTATAACAACTACAAAGTAGTGTACAATATTTTAAAACGACTGTGATAATCAATTTTGGCAATTATTTCAAAATGAAAATGTGATTAGCGAAGTGGCCGACATTGTCCATCAAGCATCAGTTGATATACACATATTGCTTTTTTCACAATTTGTCATCTTCAGCACATTATACATTATTGTCTATGTAAATATCCATTTTGGCCTCTATCTATGTTTGCGTTTGATATTCTTAGTTCTGATGATCAAATGTGATTTTCTATTATGTTGATTAGTTTAGGATCAAATATTGATTTTCTATTACGTTAATTAGTTTATTTTCAAGCATTTGTAACTTCTATATTACGTATTTAAGCCAAAGAAAATTTCATACTAACTAACAAGTAGTTGTGGCTCACGTTACGACATCGTGAAGCGTGGATCTAGGTGACAAGTACAAGGAGGAACTAATCAAAGAGTATTTCTTAAGGACCTAAATCGTGGCATGGATCTTTAATCTCTTAAACACTTTATATGTGAATTTGACTTTCACTCACTATTTTATGAGTTGATATGCAATTAACTTCTTCAAATGATATATTGAACAAGAATAAAAAAAATTAAAAACATTTTCGCCCTTCCCCTCTAGGTTTTCGCCACGGATTAGTATCACAACTAGACTTCAATTTTTTATTTGGTTTGGAGGTGACGCTCTTGAATTCTTTCAAACTCTTCAAATGTTCAAAGCTAGCTGCTCATCATCAAGAAGAATTAAATTGTAAATAATAATCTAAGAGAAAATGATGTTCATAATTAAAACTAAGAGACCGTTTTGGTTCGTCAGAATTCGAGGAAATTAGAATCTAATTCTTATGAATTCCTGCTTTTGGTTCAAGAAGTTCTGTTTGAAGGACTTGGAATTCGATTACATTGAAATTGAGAAAATGAATTCCTTTACTATTTGGAAGGAATTAATTCCTTTGAAAAAAAGAATCTACAAAATTACCATTATACCTCTTTTATTACATTTCAAATTGAAACCCACTACCACCACCTACCAGCACCGTCACCCACCACCACCACCCTTGCCACCCACCACCACACACCACCACCATCGTCACTGTCTATGCAATTACGTTTCACATTTGCGTGTATATATATATATATATATATATATATATATATATATATATATATATATATATATATATATATATATATATATATATATATTTATTTATTTATTTATTTATATGTATATATATATATATATATATATATATATATATATTTATATGTGTGTGTATATATATATATATATATATATATATATATATATATATATATATATATATATATATATATATATATATAGGTTATATTAAAAACCACAATTATTGTGTGGTCGTAAGGACAAATCTGGTGCATAGAATTATAATCATCAATGGTTGTAATTAATAATAGAATATATTTGATTTTTTTTAATTAAAAAAATATCAACTTTCCCATTATATCATTTTAAAGAGTAATATGGACTTTTTATATTTTTTCAGTTATGGAATGTGAGATTTTTATGGTATCAAATTTTGTATTTAAATTTTATTTTCAAATTCGAATTCAATTTTATTTTTAAATTCACTTTTTGGATTTGTTAAAATTCTAATAGAATTGTATAATTAATTTCAGTTCTTATTCTAAGTTCTTAAATCGTGTACATTCTATTAGAATGAACTACAATAGTATACATGCGAATGAGTAGTATTCTTAAAGAATGTTACTGCGTATTTTGAAAATAAGTTAAACATTCTGGTAGAATGAATTACAAAATCATACTTATATGAATTACAAAATCATATTTAAATTGTATTGTGTAACATAAAAATGACTAGAATGACTGTCTTGATATCAAACTTATGACATTCTATGAGAATTACATTCTAAGAATTACTTATATACTAGAATCTAATATATAAAACAACATGTCATTCTATGAGAATTACATTCTAGGATAATGACATTCTGTCAGAATGACTTCCTTGATATCAAACTTTACGGCTTCTTCTATATTTCTTATATGTTTTGAATGCACAACAAATAATCCTGCAACATCAGAATAATCTTCTCTCCAGTTAGAATGAACCATAACATTGATCCCAAAATTACAAAAACATTCTATTAGAATGATACATATTTCAACAAACACCATTCATAGTATTCTAAAATAACATCCATATACATTATACCAATAATCTGAAATTAGTTCATGTTAAAGAGCTTACAGTTGATTGCTTTTAGGTTAGTAAAACATAAAAAAAACTAGAATCGTCACTTGTAATACGAACCTACAATATTGTAGTCGATTTCTTTTGGGTTACAACAATATGAAATTAGTTCAAACGAACCTACAATACAAACCTGAACAACTAGAATCATGACCTACAACTCCCAGAAAAACCTACAATAGAAATTGGATCCTGAATTGCTTGCTGCCAGTCGCAAAGAAGCAATCGACAATTGCTAATCAAATCTAGAATCGCAACCCACGATAATTTCAATCAAGATTTAACGGAGCTTGAACCTGGAATTACAACTCGTAATCGAAGTCTGATAATTAATCAATTAGAGAAGACGAGTTTACGGCTCCTGCTTGAAGTCGGGTTATAGGAATTGGTTTAAATTCAATCAAATGATTTATAAATCAATTGACAAAAATACCCTTGGCGATTCTAGGATTCTGATTGGGTCTTACGTCCACACAATAATTATAATTTTTAATATATCCTAAATCTATATATATATATATATATATATATATATATATATATATATATATATATATATATATATATATATATATATATATATATATATATATATATATTCAAATGTGAATACATGTGAATTAACATAGTGCACATACGTGTATACGCAAATATAGATATGTATGCATAATTGCATATATGCATAAATATATGTCTTGATATGCACATGTGCATATATACATATATGCATAGGTACATATATATTTATTTGTTTAAAATCATGTTACGTAACATATAATGTATTGAGAGCTTCATCTTAGCTTAACTTTTTAGGAAATTGATGTTTCATCGTTAATCGATAAGATAAATTCACTATTGTAAGTAGCTATAATATTTTAAAGAAAAGTTCAGAACATTTTATTTAATTCAAAACATCATTACATAGATAGCATCACAAAAAGCATAATCTTGTTCAGAATTTTTTTTATACAGAAAGCTCAATCTTGTTGAGTATTCTCCTTTCAACGTTTACCATGGTCCTAGCACTCAAATTTATTCAAGTTCTTCATGTTCTAGGTCTGAGAAATCAATTTTCCTATCATATCCTCAAATATGAATGCTTCATCTCTCCTAAAGATTCGATTACTCTATACAGGTCTTCCCAGTTGCGCCCAAGCTTTCATTCACTTTTTTAACTACTTGCTTCATTCTTTCGTAATACTAGATCAACAACCTTGTAAATATTATTCTTTGACTTTTTTGTTATAGTAGTCTTCTGTTTGTGATTTGTAAGCTGCTTTCCTAAGGACGACTTCCTCCATTCTTTCTTCAACTAGGCATAGGTTGAATCATTGTTCTTTTTGCGTAGCTAGTCAGGGTGGGTGTCATTTGTCGAGCGTATTCTATTTCCATAAGGAAAAGGGCTTATGCTTTGATGGTTAACCTCGACTTATTTGTTATGGATGTTCTCCCAACTCTATCGCCTATCTTTACAGCCTTCTAGACTGTAACACCCCATGTTTAATACACTTTAAGTAGTGTATTGTTTTTTTAAATCTTTATGGTATTAAACCACATCTTTTATAGAAAAATTGCTTATGAAATTATGTCATGTCTTAACATTTTTGTCTCAAACAAAAACAAAAGTGTTTTAGAAATATTTATACAACTTTGGGGGTTACAACTTCATATCAAACGTAAACCATAGAAAGCATTACATATTTCATAAGCAAATATCCAAAAAAATATACCAACCTTCCTACCCAATTTTTGGCATGACCTATAGACAACTAGATAAAATACATATTGACTCGACTCTAATATAAGAGCCTACGAATAAAATCCATGACATAACAAAAACATTTCAATATAAATACAAGGGTACTACTCAACCATTAATAAAATTCCCCCTAAACATATGACAATACATTGTCGACCAGAGAAGCATTTATCATCCAATCATCAATACTATATATGAAGTCCCATCTGACTTTTATACAATTCCACTCTTCTATCCAATGTTATACCACATGTTCTTTATATACATGGTATTAAAAACAAAATACGTAAGACAAACTTGTTTCGTGAGCTATATGAGTTTTGACACAAACATAACTCAAAAAGCTTTTGCTGAAACATTCACTTTTCTTTCAAAAGCTTTACTTGCAAAAACATACAAATAACACCTTTACTTTCCGAAATCCTAAAAAATCCAAGTCATATAAATTAGTTTACTTTCAAAAGCCTTTCATAACAAGTCATAAAAATGACCCTTTACTTTCATATTCCTTTACCATTTAAGTCACATAAATATCATCACATCAAAAGGACTTAACTCTTCTCAAAACCTTAACAATGACCGGTATCAAAACATTACTACATCTTTTTATAATTAGGGCATTGTTCACTCTTGGTGATACCTTAGCATCTTATTACATTAGAAAATCTACCTCGTAAAGGGGAGGTACCATCTCGATAGATTCCTCTATATCACCTTACAGAGAGACATCATGGAATGAACAAAATATTTTCCATTCATTCATATTCGCATTCAAGCGTTTGCAACATATAGCTAGTCATTCAAAAACATAGTATGACTAATTGTGAAAAAAACATTCTTTTCTCAAAATGAAACTTCAATACATAAACCATTACTAGAATTTAGTAAAATTTGTAAACATAAAATGAGTTCTGAAACTTTCTTTTCAATTAATATTTGCAAAGCATATCAAAACTTCATCAAAACATTTATCCATGTATCCCCATGTATGAGAAAATCCACATGTACTCACATTAATAGCGATGTATGTTTTGATACACTAATCCACTCAGCTTTTTGTTGGATTAGGTGTCTAAGCCATGACTAATAATTAGTATTTATCTAATTAATAGTAGCATAGTCCATTTGGGTTGCCCTCATAGTTGGAGGATTGGCAGAAAGTCCGGTAGAGAGAAAGATTGATTTATTATGTGATTAATAAATCAATAGAAATTAAATAAATAGTTTATTAATATATTTAAGTGATAATATATTAATTAGAAACTATAATAATTAATTAGAAATTTTTCTGGAATTAATTGGAATTAATTTGGCAGTTAAATTGATTAATTAAAGGTGCAGGGACTAAAACTGTAATTATTCGATAGTTGAGTAAGTGGCAGTGTGAGTAACCATGTGGTGAACGAAATTATATATATAGATATATATATTTTCGAGATATATATATATATATATACTACAGATAAATGGTGTTTGAATGATTAAAATAATAGTTTATTTTAATTCGAATTCAAAAAGGCTTATCTGTAACGATTATCTGATCACCACATGGAGGCTATAAATAGGGAGGCTCTCCCTAAACCCTAGACCACGAATTTTATCTCTCTCTCCCAAGGAATTTTCGGCCAAGAGCTCAGCTAAGGGTGTGACTTCATTTGAGGCAGGACATTTGTGCTGCTTGGTTTCCAAGAAATCCTAAAAGGTTAGTTTTTCTTATTTTATTCTTTTAGTTAATTTCTTCTGGCTTTCTAGGATATGTTATATGTTTAATTAGAAGAAAACCTAGATCTATATAGGTTGCATGTGAACTTAGGATTTTTAGTTCATAGTTGCAGAAAACCTTTCAGTGGTATCAGAGCTATTTGGTTGTTTTTCTTGTTAAATTGCTATAACTGCTTTCCTGAAAATTAGGGTTTAATTTTTTATAAACCCTAATGTGGCCAATTTCGAAATTTAGGGTTTGTTTTAGAAACCCTAGCCCCTCCCCTATGATTTGGCGATTTTTTGTGGATTAGGTTAGAAGGTATTCTATTTTTGGTAACTTTAAATTGTTTAAAAGATAAACCTTAAAACCCTTTATCCTAAAAATCGAAATTTAAGGGATTAGGATAGGTTTTAATTAATTTGATTAATTTGATAAAAACCTATCTACTTTTGAATTAATTTAATTAATTGGTAATTAAAAGATAATTCAAGGATTTAATTTAATTTAAAATTTAATTGCTTTAAATTGGCGAAAATTAAATAGATAAATCCTAAAATATTTTAAAATGTTTAAAATATCAAATTTAATTAATTTAATTAATTGGTTAATTAAAAGATAATTAAAATCAATTTTAAGGTTTAATTTAATTTGAAATTTAATAGTTTAAATTGGCAATAAATTAAAAGATAAACCAGAAACAATTTTTTAAATGGTTTAAAAAATTACATCTTATATATATTATAATTAGGGAGTTATTATTATATGTATAAGATTAAAAAATGGTTAGTCAAATCAATAGTAGGCCTCATTCACGAAGCTGATCTATAAAGTGGGTATAAGGAGACTGCCTATAAAATGGCGGTCTAATGGGTGAACACTCTCGCCCACCGCTCGCCTGATCAGTGGAGGGTCGTTAGCCGAACGGGTTTGATAGGACCGCCTAATCTCATTAAAAGTATAATGATATTATTCAAAGTACTAGAACCTTTTAAATAAAACCCCAAATCTAGCTACTTTAGGAAAAATGTGAATTGGTGCTAATCCATGAAATTGCACATTGCACTTTATGAAACATTGGTGGAGCGTGTGTGGTTTACCGGCACGCCAATAGGGGTTCATAAAGAGTTGCAATGGGTTTCCCGAGTATTATCATTGTTGATGGAGCGTGTGTGGTTTATCGGCACATCAATTAGAGATGATAATCAACCCGAGAGTACCAAGCTAATTTGCATGGTTATTCACATCCAGTTTGTGATCCTCGGCATCCCAGTCACAAACAGTGGAGCACATCTGAGATTAAACATGCCATTGAAAAGTTTAATGAATCTCAACAGATCTAGGAATTTCATAAGATGAAATTGATAAGTGTTTATCTACCTTAATGACCATTATGTTGTGATTACGGCATCCCTCTTCACACCATAGTTGGGGTATTTTGGATCCTAGCCTTATTAAATAACATATTGGGTAATTATTTAAAAAGGACAAATTAAGCTAATAAATTCTATTTTCTTTTATAGATGTCAAGTGTCAATTCTCCTCCTTCTCCTCCTTCACCCATTTCTGAAAGCATCAGAATGCACCTGCTTAATATGGAAAGGCTGACTGGCCTCAACTGTAAAGAATGGCTTCGCAATTGGAGACTGGGTCTTGGCATTGCTGGCAAGCTACATCTCACCGAGTATCCGATCCCAGTTCCACCGGAACAAGTCATCATAAAAGGTCCTTATGATGAATCCGAAGAGATTCGTGACCTCATGCTATCAACCATTGACCCCGAGTTCCGCAAGGATTTTGAATCCTTGGGGCCATATGAGTTAATGCAACTGGTGGAGGAAAGGTTCCAAAAACCAGTTGAAGAGGAACGAGCTAGAATCCTAGGAAGACTTGCAGAGTGCAAGCTAAAGGGAGGAAGTAGCATCAATTCACATGTTCTTCAGATTGAAGGGTACATAGGCGAGTTATATAAACTTGGTCATCCCATGAGTCAGGAGGAGAGTGTTAACATCCTGCTCGCTTCGCTGACAAATGAGTACGATCTGTTCATTCAGACGTATAGAAAGGAAAACCAGAAAAAGACCCTCATGGAAATGCGTCCACTGTTGACTTTATACGAGTCACTCTTGGACAGGCATAGCTCCAATGGCTCAGCTACTTCTGGATTAAGTCCAGTAAAGAGACGTAACAAGAAACGGTCAAGATCGACTGGACATGTCTCAAACTGGGAATCCGCTAAATCGGATACAGTCACGGAAAGATTGGAAGACGCTCCAACTCTTTTGAAAGCTCAGGTATATCTAAAAACCTCAAAACTCCTGTTCCAAGATTTCTTGATACATAATGTGACAGTCGCATTTTGGTTTGTATGCAGGGAATCAAGAAGGCACGGGACTCTGGTGCATAGGAGCACATATGGATTAGATCTCCAGCTCGTGCAGTTTTGAAGTTTAGATAGATATTAAATATTGTTATTAGTCTTTAGATACATTTTTTTGACATTGTCTATTACATTGTTCAAGGATTTTATTTTTAATAAAATTGTCATATTTTCTTTTAACACCTGTTGTCTAAAATTATCCTTGAAATGTTATATGAGTGTGTTGAATGTATGATTAGTAATAACTTGAATGGTGATGCATCCAAAGTGTTTGGATTCAAGAATTGTGTCATTTATGATTGTTAATACAAATGTTATAAGAATCAATTCAACCATAGGTCCAGTTGGACAGGACCTTGGAATCATTTGACTTAGAGTCACTTGATGAATTAATTTCTTAATGTGTCAGGAAATGAATCAACCAAAGGTCCAGTTGGACAGGACTTTGGAATCATCTGACTTGGAGTCAGATGATGATTAAGTTCTTGACAAAGCACATGTGGCAAGAAATGAATCACCCAAAGATCTAGAGGATAGGATTTTGGAATCAGTTGACTTAGAGTCAACTGAAGATTGCAAGTCTTGAACAAAGTCATAAGTTTACATAGATATGTAAAGGACATTGAGATTTAGAGCAACGGACACACCTGTTGTTGTGTATTGCTAGAATCTTGATATATAACACAATTGTTTGTACTTCACGATATTCATCATTCGGTATGACGAATATGACATTGCTAATCGGGATAAGCAATCAAATTGAAACCTCGAACAGTTCAAGGACTTCAAAGGAAGTACAAGTTCCACAGAACCTGAGCGATAACATAAACTGAGAAAAAGATTTCACAGTTCATTCTCTTCCAAGAATATTAATGGTTATAATGTGTCTTAGGGAAGATAATGGAGCATTGGTCAAAACAGTTTGATCCTCGGTGTATGAGATACATTGCCAATTAGTTTCCAATAAGATGAACACTATACCAGTCAGTCCATATAAACCATACTCCGACCACATCCTAGACTAAGTGGGTCTTGCAGACACTGCCTGAAATGTAAAGCTGGGATTATCCGACTTGTACATAGGAAGTCCAGGGTCTTGTAGTGTTCATCTGAACCTCATGACCAGCTGAACTTGATCAGCATTGTCGTTTCATTAGCTATCCCACTGTAACTAAAGAGCTCTTTTAGAAAGAACTCATGGTCTAAGGAAACAGTGGGAGTTGGGACAGTCCTAAATGAGTTTAGGATTAGCAATGAAAGAACCTTTTAGTTATCACTAGGCTTGGAGCAGAAATCAGATTTCTGCTTTACAACTGACATAATCTCCTCTTAACCAGTAGTATTGATCACCATCATAAGTAGTTGTGATCGGGGTGACATACTGATTAGTGGTAAAACACTGCAGTTGGTACGGATTTGCAATCCGACTACTTGGAAGCATTGGTGAGCCCGGCTGCTGCCAAATAAGAGGACCTTAGGACGAGACACGGTCTATGTGAAAAATTTGATTGATTTTACACATGGTCTAAAAACCAGTGGGAGTAACTGAATCATCAAAAGAAAGCAACATGGATAGATACATACCTTCAGAACATCTGGTTGAGTGAGACGATACTCAGAGTCAAGTAATTGATTCCGAGTAAAGCACTCTCAATAGAAGATGAAATCCGAGAGGATTCTGCATGGCATAGTGTGAGTCGTTAGTGGAGCATGTGTGGTTTACCGGCACACTAATAGGGACACACATAGAGCATGCCATTACAAAAGGTACATGGCCCCGGGTTTCATCCCACGGGCATCTCGCAAGAAAGGATATTCAGATTCTCAAAATATGCCATAGGATTGGATTTTGAGAAAGGGCTGAAAGATTTCCATTAAAATGTCAGAAAGGTTTAGATTCTCAAAATGTGCCATAAGTTCTGGATTTTGTGAATAGCCTATAATCGTGTCAAAGCCAGTGGGAGTCGCCGTTATCCACTATCCCCACATGTGGGATAAATAATGGTTCTAGGAAACGTCTCTTTTCATTACGAAGTGTAATGACTTGGTGTTAAAAGACGGATCGCTATGAAAGCCTTAATAGAAATACGGCATACTCAGGTGGTTGTAAATGTCTATGAGATAGATCCAGATTCTGCCAAGATGATCTTGATGAGATTCAAGATGCATAGACTTAGGAAAGGTTTTTCTTGTCATTGCAAAGTGTGATGACTTGGCATGAAAGAAATAAAGAAGGTGCAACATACTCATGTAATTCACAGTCATCTATTGGAAAGATGAAATCACCAGCATAGACCTAGCCATTGTAAGCATGATCTTGATAAGATTCAAGATGCACGAGAAAAGTCTCCGAAAGGAAAATAGTTTTTCGAAAATCATGACACAAAGGATTATAAATAATCCTTGGACTCCGAAAGGGTTTGGAATAGGATTAGATCGGGTTCCACAAGTTTTGGATCGATCATAAAGTCATGAACATGTCCTGATAACTTAATGCTTAGGGCATAGTAAGTTGGATTCAGGACATTGCCTGGCTAGGTATACTGGATGGATTGTTTGAACTCAAGTGAGAATTCATTAGGAAATGATTGGGGTGATAGTGTTAATTTGAAAGTTTTTCAAATGGGTAACGTCAGGACATGATGTTGAAGGACATGATGGTTAAAGAATCTCGATGGTATTATGATGGAGCGCGTGTGGTTCACCGGCACATCATAGCACCTCGAAATAGTCTTAGGGTGCAGTCAAGTAGACTAAAGACCCCAAAACCATAGGAAGTCACCGTACACATTACCAGAATGGAGTTAGGAGATAAATTGACAGGATAACATATTGAGATGTTATCGGATGAGCATCCGATTGGATCATCTGCAATAAAGTGTACAAGTATAAGATACTTTGGATACATAGAAAGAGTGTAAGGTTCATAAAGACATAGATGCAAAATTAGAATTGAAAGTTTAAAAGAAATTTATGAAACCGATAATAGTTTATGACAAGACCAGACTTGGTGATTACCTTGTGGAGACTTGGTAATAAGCAGGAGTAGCTGCCAGTCAGATCTTTATGTTTCGCTTTCGCATGTTTTACTTCCCGAATAATTTAATTATTCAGATAGGTCCACAGTCGCTCATACTTTGGGAAGTAAGTATTGAATCAAGACTGTCATGAATTGGTTTGTAGACTGTCTAAGGAGTTAGACATAGCAATAGGATTGCTACAACATTCATGAGTACTTAGAAATAGAGATTTGAGTATTGGATAAACCCACGCTCAATAGATTGCTTCATGGATTATATCACAAGCAATGTTGAGACGGTAATATCTTATGATCTTGAAGTGGAGAGATATGAGTTATAATTTACAAGGCAGTTGTTCATTGATAATACGAAAACGCATCGGTAACTCGATATTATAAAACGTGTTGTTGTGAATGATTTGACTGGTAAAAGATATAAGCATATGAGTCAAAGCTTATTCGTTCCTTGACCCTGATAGGAAACAGATATCTGTAGGCCTCTCGATGATTTTGAAGTTGACTAAAGTGCTGGCCAGCCTGGACTAAATTGATGTGTTTAATTAGAAGTTCTAAAGTCATGAGCAGAATCGGAAATCGGGGAACAGAGTATCGGACAGAGATTGATCTCAATCCATGTCTCGTGTCTGAAAATATCTTGTTGGACGAAGGATCATCTGATCACTTATCTTTGGACAGAACTGACTAGGTCAGAGTTCGGCAGCGGTTTCTAGGAAGCTACAGTTGCTAAATTAATTAGAGGGTAAATTGGTAATTTTAGTCATAGACTTATCCAAGTGGGAGACTGTTGGATTAGGTGTCTAAGCCATGACTAATAATTAGTATTTATCTAATTAATAGTAGCATAGTCCATTTGGGTTGCCCTCATAGTTGGAGGATTGGCAGAAAGTCCGGTAGAGAGAAAGATTGATTTATTATGTGATTAATAAATCAATAGAAATTAAATAAATAGTTTATTAATATATTTAAGTGATAATATATTAATTAGAAACTATAATAATTAATTAGAAATTTTTCTGGAATTAATTGGAATTAATTTGGCAGTTAAATTGATTAATTAAAGGTGCAGGGACTAAAACTGTAATTATTCGATAGTTGAGTAAGTGGCAGTGTGAGTAACCATGTGGTGAACGAAATTATATATATAGATATATATATTTTCGAGATATATATATATATATATATACTACAGATAAATGGTGTTTGAATGATTAAAATAATAGTTTATTTTAATTCGAATTCAAAAAGGCTTATCTGTAACGATTATCTGATCACCACATGGAGGCTATAAATAGGGAGGCTCTCCCTAAACCCTAGACCACGAATTTTATCTCTCTCTCCCAAGGAATTTTCGGCCAAGAGCTCAGCTAAGGGTGTGACTTCATTTGAGGCAGGACATTTGTGCTGCTTGGTTTCCAAGAAATCCTAAAAGGTTAGTTTTTCTTATTTTATTCTTTTAGTTAATTTCTTCTGGCTTTCTAGGATATGTTATATGTTTAATTAGAAGAAAACCTAGATCTATATAGGTTGCATGTGAACTTAGGATTTTTAGTTCATAGTTGCAGAAAACCTTTCACTTTTGACATTGAGCATGTATGAGCACCTTTAAATCTCTATTGATTTAATATGAATTAGAAATATATCACATAATAAACATAATATATGTGTCTACTAACCCCGAATTCATACTAGCATCATAGACCTTAATATGCCAAAAGTGTTGGATTAGGTGTCTAAGCCATGACTTTACAACTGTATTTATCTTGTTAATTGAAGCAAAGTCCATTTGGGTTGCCCTCATAGCTGGAGGTCAGGATAGAGTTCAGTAGAGTAAAAGGTTGATTTATTAATTGTGTAATAAATCAATAGAATTAATTAAATGGTTTATTAATATATTTAAGTGTTAATATATTAATTAGAAACTATAATAATTAATTGAGATTTAATCTAGAATTAATTGGATTTAATTTAGTGATTAAATTAATTAATTAAAATGTGAGGACTGGTTTGTATTTATTCAATAGTTGAATAACTGGCAAAGAGAAGTCCGGGGGCCAAAAGTGGCGCCACCCTTGGAGGCTTCTCTAGGGTTGGCGAAAACCCTAATTAGGGTTTAGGGATTTGGTCCAAGTGGTCAACAGGCTTGCCCACTTGGAGGCTCCTTAAGGTTTCAGGTGTAACCCTAGGAGGCTATAAAAGGAACCCTCTGGCTCCCCATTATTCACGCGAACTTCAACCAAGATTACTCTGCTGGACTGTCTTCTCCATTGCTGTGGGTATGACTTGCATTTGAGGCAGGATACTTTTGCTGCTAGCTTCAAGAACAAGATTCAAAGGTTGGTTCTTCTGATTTAAACTTTAGAAATTATTGTTGGCCTTTAGATATTAGTTTATTATCTTCATAGAAGAAAACATAGATCTTTCTAGGGTTGCATGTGAACCATAGGTATTTTTGTGTTCATTGTTTGCTAGAAAACCCTTCAGTGGTATCAGAGCTATGGTTTGTTTTCTTGTGAATTTGATATAATTGCTTGATATGATCATGGGGTTTTCGAAATTAACCCCTTGAGGAGGCCAATTTCGTTCATGGTGGCTAGGGTTTCAAAACCCTAGCCTCCCTCCCTTTCCTTTTTCGATTTGCATGTCTTTTTGGAAGTAGGTTGTTATTTTTGGTAATTGCTGCTTATTTAAATAACTGGAACCCTTTCCTTTGCTTGCTAAATCTCGAAATTAATAGGAAGATTAGAAAATTAATTGGATTAATTTTGTGTTTCCCCATACCCAATTTAATTAGTTTGATTAAATTGTTTAATTAAAAGACCAATTAAATTGCTTAATGATTTAATTTAAGTTTTCGAAAAGTATGAATTAATTTGAGAAAATTCTTAGAAAATTAAATCTAAAATATTTTAAAGAGTTTAAAATATATATTATATATTTATGATTAAAAGTTAATATTTATATATAGGATAAATTGGTTAGTCTTACCGCAAGTAGGTCTCATTCACAAAACTGTCCTATAAAGAGGGTATAAGGCGACTGACTATAAAATGTTAGTCTAATGGGTATCCACTCTTACCCACCGCTCTCCTGGCCAGTCGAGTGTCGTTAGCCGAACGGATTTGATAGAACCACTAAGCCTCTTAAAAGTATAATGCTATAATTGAAAGTACTAGAACTTTGAACAAAACCCAATCTAGCTACTTTAGGTTAAAAATGTGAATTGGTGCTAATCCATGGAATTGCACATTGCACTTTGTGGAACGTTGGTGGAGCGTGTGTGGTTTACCGGCACACCAACTGGGGTCCACAAAGACTTGCAATGGGTTTCTCGATTTTGTCATTATTAACGGAGCGTGTGTGGTTAACCGGCACGTTAATTAGAGATGACAATTGACTTCGAGAGTACCGAGCATATTTGCATGGTTATTCGCACCCGGTTTGTGATCCTCGGCATCCCAGTCACAAACAGTGGGGCACATCCGAGACTAAACATGCCATTGAACAGTTCAATGTGTCTCAACAGATCTAGGAATTTCATAAGATGAAATTGATAAGTGCATTATCTACCTTAATGACCATTATGTTATGATTACGACATCCCTCTTCACACCATAGTTGGGGTATTTTGGGTCCTAGCCTTAATAAATAATATATTGGGTAATTATTTAAAAGGAAAAACTAAACTAATAAATTCTATTTATTGTAGATGTCTGAATCAAGTGTCTACTCTCCTCCCCCTCCTCCTTCACCCCTTTCTGAGAGCATCAGAAAGCACCTGCTTAATATGGAAAGGCTGACTGGCCTTAACTGTAAGGAATGGCTTCGCAATTGGAGACTGGCTCTCGGCATTGCGGGCAAGCTTCATCTCACCGAGTATCCGATCCCGGTTCCACAGGAACAAGTCATCATAAATAGTTCTTATGATGAGGGTAACTTCTTAGTTGATGTATCTGAAGAAATTCGTGACCTCATGCTATTGACCATTGACCCCGAGTTCCGCAAGGATTTTGAATCCTTAGGGCCATATGAGTTAATGCAATCGGTTGAGGAAAGGTTCCGAAAACCGGTTGAAGAGGAACGAGCTAGGATCTTCAAAAGACTTGTAGAGTGTAAGTTAAAAGAAGGAAGTAGCATCGATTCGCATGTTCTTCATATTGAAGCATACATAGGCGAATTGTACAAACTTGGTTATACCATGAGTCAGGAGTCGAGTGTTAACACTCTACTCGCTTCACTGACTAGTAAGTACGATCTGTTCATTCAGACGTATAGAAAGGAAGACCAGAAAAAAGACCTTAATGGAAATGCGTCCACTGTTGACTTTATACGAGTCACTCTTGGACAGGCATAGCTCCAATGGTTCAGCTACTTCTGGATTAAGTCCAGTGGAAAGACACAGCAAGAAACGATCCAGATCGTCTGGATATGTCTTAAGATGGGAATCCACAGAATCGGATACAGTCGCGGAAAGATTGAAAGACGCTCAAAAGTCAAAATCTTTTGAAAGCTCAGGTATATCTAAAACCTCAAAACTCCTGTTCCATAATTCATTGATGCATAATGTGATAGTCACATTTTGGTTTGTATGCAGGGAATCAGTAGGGTACGGGACATTGGCGCATAAGAGCACATTTGGATTGGATTTCCGGCTCATGCGGTTTTGAAGTTTAGTTAGATATTGAAATATTGTTATTAGCTTTTAGATGCATATGACATTGTCTATCATATAGTACATTGTGCAAGGATTTTTGTTTTAATAAAATTATCAATTTTCTTTTAACACGTGTTGTTTGAGATATCCTTGAAATGTTGTATGATTGTGTTAAATGCATAATTGCTAATAACTTGAATGTTGAATGCATCCAAAGTGTTTGGATTTTAGGAATTGTGTCCTTTTATGATTGTTAAGATAAATGTCATAAGAATCAATTCAACCAAAAGTCCAGTTGGACAGGACTTTGGAATCATTTGACTTAGAGTCACATGATGAATTGAGCTCTTAATGTGTAAAGAAATGAATCAACCAAAGATCCAGTTGGACAGGACTTTGGAATCATTTGACTTAGAGTCAGATGATGATTAAGTTCTTTATAAAGCACATGTGGCAAGAAATGAATCACCCAAAGATCCAAAGGATAGGACTTTGGAATCAGTTGACTTAGAGTCAACTGAAGATTGCAAGTCTTGAACAGAATTAACAAAGTCATAAGTTTACATAGAGATGTAAAAGAGATTGAGATTAGAAGCAACGAACACATCAGTTGCTGTGTATTGCTCGAATCTCCAAATAGAACACAATTCTTTGTACTTCACAATATTTGTCAGTCGGTATGACGAATATGACCTCGCTTATCAGAATAATCGATTGGATTGAATCCTTGAACAGTTCAAGGACTTCAAAGAAAGTACAAGATCCACAAAACCTGAGTGACAGCATAAACTGGGAAAATGTTTCACAGTTTATTCTCTTCCAAGAACATTAATAGTTATAATGTGTCTTAAGGAAGATGATGGAGCGTTGGTCGAAAGAGTTCGATCCTCAATGTATGAGATACATTGCCAATTAATTTCCCGTAAATTAAACACTAAACCTGTCAGACCATATAAACCATATTCCAACCACATCTACGACTAAGTAGGTTTGCAGACACTGTCTGAAATGTAAAGCTGGGATTGTCCCACTTGTACATTAAAGGCCCAGGGTCTTGTAGTGTTCGTCCGAACCTCATGACTGGCCTGAACCTAATCAGAAATGTCATTTCACTGGCTATCCCGTTGTACCTGGAAAAGAAAGAGCTCTTTTGGAAAGAACTCATATTCTAAGGAGACAGTAGGAGTTGGGATAGTCCTGAATGAGTTCAGGATTAGCCAAGTGAAATAACCTTTAGTCATCGCTAGGCTTAGAGCAGAAATCAGATTTCTGTTTTAATACTGACATAACCTTCTCTTGACCAGTAGTACTGATCACTGTCATAAGTAGTTATGATCGGGGTGACATACCGAATAGTGGTAAAACACTATAGTTGGTACGGATTTTCAATCCGACTACTTGGAAGCATTGGTGAGCCCGGTTGCTGCCAATTAAGAGAACTTTAGGATGAGATACAGTCCATATGACAGCTTGATTGATTTTACAACAGGTCTTAGAACCAGTGGGAGTAATCATCAAAAGAAACCAACATGGACAGAAATGTACCTTCAGAACATCTGGTTGAGTGAGACGATACTCAGAGTCATGTAATTGACTTCGAGAGAAGCGCTCTCAATAGAAGATGAAATCCGAAAGGATACTGCATAATCTAAGTCGTTAGTGGAGCGCATGTGGATCACCGGCACACTAATGAGGACTCATAAAGAATATGCCAGTATAACGGTACATGGGCCCGGGATTTCCCCGCGGGCATCTCCAAGAAAGGATATTCAGATTCTCGAAATATGCCAAAGGATTGGATTTTGAGAATGAGCTGAAAGATATCCATTAAGATGTCAGAAAGGTTTGGATTCTCAAAATATACCAAAAGCTCTGGATTTTGTGAATAGTCCATAACCGTGTCAAAGCCAGTGGGAGTGTTGCTGTTATCTATCTCCATATGTGTGTTACATAATGTTTCTAGGAAACGTCTCTTTTCATTACAAAGTGTAATGACTTGGTGTTAAGAGACGGATCGCTATGAAAGACTTAATAGAGATACGGCATGCTCAGGTGGTTATAAACATCTATGAGATAGATCGAAACTCTGCCAAGATGATCTTGATGAGACTCAAGATGCATTGCTCAGGAAAAGAGTTTCCTGTCATTGCAAAGTGTAATACAAAGAAGGTGCAGCATACTCACATAATCCATAGACATCTATCAAATAGATGTTGTCATCAGTATAGACCTGGCCATAATAAGCATGATCTTGATAAGATTCAAGATGCATGAGAAAAAGTCTCTGAAAGGATATAGTTATTAAAGGTCGTGACACAAGGATTATGAGTAATCCTAAGATTCCAAAAGATTTTGGAATAGGACTGGATCGAATCCAACAAGTTTCTTGGATCGATCAGAAGTGTCATGAACATGTCTTGATGACTTAATGCTTAGAGCATACTGAGTCAGATTCAGGATATGACCTGGCTGGGAATACTTAATGGATTTTGTACCTACATGAGAAATCATTGGAAAATGATTAGGGGTGAATGTTGATAACAATTTGAAAAGAGTTTTTCAAATAAGGACTTAATGGTTAAAGAATTTCGTTGGCATTCCGATGGAGCGCGTGTGGCTCACCGGCACATCGTAACACCTCGAAATAGTCTTAGGGTGCAGTCATGTGGACTAAAGATCCCGAGAACCATGGAAAGTCACAGTACATAGAATGGAGTTGTTAATGAGAATGACAGTATGGCTAAATTGAAATATCATCGGAAGGATATCCGATCGTATAAAGTGTATAAATGTATAACATTTGAATACATAGAAAGAATGAAAGGTCAAGTAGACATAGATACATAATACGAATTAAATAGTTTAAAATCTAGAAACCGATAATAGTTTATGTAAAATCCGACTTGGTGATTACCTCGTGGAGACTTGGTAATTAGGCAATAGTAGCCACCAGTCAGATTTTAAGTTTCAATTTTGCATGTTTCACTTCCTGAATAATTTGATTATTCAAAAGGTCCACAGTCGCTCATACTTTTCGGGAGTAAGTATGAACAAAGACTGTCGTGAATTGGTTTGTAGATTGTCTAAGGAGTTAGACATTGCAGTAAGACTGCTACAACGTTCATGAGTACTTGGAAATAGAGATTTGAGTATTGGATAAACCCGCGCTCAACAGATTGCTTCATGGATTACATCACGAGCAATGTTGAGACGATAATATCGTATGATCTTGAAGCGGAGACATATGAGTTGAAATTTACGAGTCGGTTGTGCATTGATAATGCGAAATGCATCGGTAACTTGATGTTATAAAACACATTGTTGTGTACGATTTGATAAGTAAAAGACACAACCATATGATTCAAAGCTTATTCGTTCCTTGACCTTGATGGGAAACAGATATCTGTAGGCCGCTCGATGATTTTGAAGTTGACTAAAGTGCTGGCCAGCCGGGACTAAATTGATGTGTTCAATTAGAAGTTTTAAAGTCATAAGCAGAATCGGAAATCGGGAAACAGAGTATCGGACAGAGATTGATCTCAATCCATGTCTCGTGTCTGAAAATATCTTGTTGGACGAAGGATCATATGATCACTTATCTATGGACAGAACAGACTGGGTTAGAGTTCGGCAGCAGTTTCTAGGAAGCTGCAGGTTGTCTATTAATCAGAAGATAAATTAAAGTCATAGACTTATCCAAGTGGGAGACTGTTGGATTAGGTGTCTAAGCCATGACTTTACAACTGTATTTATCTTGTTAATTGAAGCAAAGTCCATTTGGGTTGCCCTCATAGCTGGAGGTCAGGATAGAGTTCAGTAGAGTAAAAGGTTGATTTATTAATTGTGTAATAAATCAATAGAATTAATTAAATGGTTTATTAATATATTTAAGTGTTAATATATTAATTAGAAACTATAATAATTAATTGAGATTTAATCTAGAATTAATTGGATTTAATTTAGTGATTAAATTAATTAATTAAAAGTGTGAGGACTGGTTTGTATTTATTCAATAGTTGAATAACTGGCAAAGAGAAGTCCAGGGGCCAAAAGTGGCGCCACCCTTGGAGGCTTCTCTAGGGTTGGCGAAAACCCTAATTAGGGTTTAGGGATCTGGTCCAAGTGGTCAACAGGCTTGCCCACTTGGAGGCTCCTTAGGGTTTCAGGTGTAACCCTAGGAGGCTATAAAAGGAACCCTCTGGCTCCCCATTATTCATGCGAACTTCAACCAAGATTACTCTGCTGGACTGTCTTCTCCATTACTGTGGGTATGACTTGCATTTGAGGCAGGATACTTTTGCTGCTAGCTTCAAGAACAAGATTCAAAGGTTGGTTCTTCTGATTTAAACTTTAGAAATTATTGTTGGCCTTTAGATATTAGTTTATTATCTTCATAGAAGAAAACATAGATCTTTCTAGGGTTGCATGTGAACCATAGGTATTTTTGTGTTCATTGTTTGCTAGAAAACCCTTCAAAAAGTTCTCCCTTAATGGTTGGAATTCATAATTCCATTTCCTTTTACCAAGTTTTGCCCCCCTTTTTTAAAAATTTACCTTTAAAGTGTTCATAATAGTATATCATAACTCATTGGTGGTCAAATATGTACTAACAAACACTTTAGCACTTTCAAGAATAATAGAACAGTTTCTATTACACACTTTCACACATTTCTTGAAGATGCTAAAATTTGTCACTTTCAAAATTGGAATACATAATCCCATTCGTTTTCAACATATTACATAATTGATACCAATAAGCAAATTAATAACATTATCCCATTTACATATACATGTTCCAAGTAGAATATACTATTATCCATTTTAACACATACATTCACAACATGTACCCCTTTGTATTTGTTTATTGTGTATTTTCAAGTTCCAATTCCAACATATATTATAGACTTTTAAGTCACATTTATAAGTTTTAACAACTAGCAAAATTACAATCCAAAATGACGAGTTTGGTAAAAGTCTTATTTATCACACTTTATTGATTTTCTATATCATACAAGATTAGTCCCACTAACATAACCAATTTTGAAACCAATTACAATTGGTCAAAAAAACCAATCTGATTCCACTTTACCAATTAACCAATATGTATTCCCAATTTCATTCTTGCCCCACTTTGAAAGTAACAATTTCAATCCATGTTTGCAATGTATACATACACTAGTAAATTTTCTTACATACTTCTTTTTATTCCAAATGTTAAAGTTTGACCAATAGAAAGTGAACTAGGTAATATTCAACTTCAAGAGTACCAATTCCATTCTAACATTTTCTAATTCCAAATTTGTAACACCAGCAAAAGTTAATATATTTAATATAATACCAACATAGCTCATATGTTCAACTGATTTTTTGACCTAACTTAAATATTCTTTCATAATTTTCAAATCAATCTGACATGTATTCAATAAATACAAATTCTCATTTACTATAAAGTTAGGGTTTGTAAAATACCTTCACCAGTTCTGTTAAAAAACTGGACATCACAATGTCTGGGGTTATTCTTGGAGAATCCGACCATGATACACCACCTATCACCACCCATGTCACTAAGGTCTCCTTACTCCGTCTCCGACCATGGCAGCGCCAATCGACGTTGTTTTTAGTTTGAACAACAGTTGTGTCGTGTTGTTTCTCTATCTGCATCACACTCTATCTGTTCTGAAACTCTCTATATCTCGCAATCTCAAGATCGCACACACAATCATGTGCGTGTGCATGATGTTGTCTACTTTTATTCTCGTACATGGAAGTTTTGGCCTTTATGTGATGATAGGAAGTTTTGTGAGGGTGTATTCCATGCAGACATCGGGAGGTATGACAATAAAACTTCTTGGAGGGGCTGTCAGCTGATATACAAGTTTTATTAGTGAGTCATCCATGAGGAGAGTTCCCAACACCATTTATTTGTTGTTTCTTTTTCCATAGTTACGGAGGTGTTAACTCGTATGCATAGAGGAGGTGATATAGTTCCTTGACAAAGGATTACATAGGTCGATTGTGGACATGGTGTTTTGTGGAGGTTCTTTTTTTAGATACATATGATGGTGACTTGCTTCTTTATCCATTTGGTTCGACGGTGTGGGGATGTACTCAATAATAGAGGCTTCCTCTTATGTTACTGTGGCCTCCACAATCGAATCTTGGGTGTTATAAGAGCACATCTCATATAACAGTGGCATATGTGGTATGGATCTAATTATGAATGTGATGTGGTTTATCTTTGTGATATGATTTCGAGTTTTGACTTTAGTTGTTTTAATGACAAGGACACCGCCCCCTACTACCCAACATGCATGGGTGAGTGTCATTTTAGTGAAATTGTTCTAGATATAGAAGTACTCTTCGACATGGTCGTTAGACAGACTTATGTTTTGAGTGTCTTCGAGCACCAAATGTTCGAGATTTTATTTTGGTTATCCTTACAAATGGTCTAAGACAATGTATGCCATTAGTGGGGTATTGTAACATCTTTAAGCTTCATCCCATGATTCCATTATTTCTGGTTGATGAGATTTGCCCAATTTTCCATGAGGCATGCTTAGACTCAATTGGAGAGCATATTGTACATTGTAAAGAGCTCTCAGTTTTTAGTTACTACCACAATGTGGTTAGGGACATTCTTTTTGAAATTTTAAGGAGCATGAAGGTTTCGCTAAGAAAGAAGCACGCTTGAACTTATTAACTGGCTTGTTGGAAAGAAGATTAACACTCAAATTGGTTTTTTTTGGATGGATGGGAAACATGGATATATGGATCTAACACGGGGTTTACTCTGGCAGGCTTGAGGAGTGGAGGTTTCACTATAGGAGAAACTATTTTTAAAAAGTTGTCTCATGCAAAGTGACAAACATAAGAAAGTGTGCCTAAGAACTCAATATGTACACGTTTGATACTTTTGGTTTTCTAACACTTGATGTTGTGGAACTCCTCCTTAGAGTCCAACAGGTCATTTAACCCCAAAATCATTAGAGTAGTTTTAAGAATTAGTTTTGTAATCTAGAAATGGTTAGCAACGTAACTTGTTGCCCGTTTGCCTTTAATCTCTATGTAAATGTTGTTTTGTGTTTAATCTTGCCATTTGTAATTTATAAGGCCAATAAAAAAAACTAATATAATTTACTCAATGATTATTTTCCATTTCATACCTTTATGGGTGTTAATCAGGTCAACACAATCGGGTTTCAGGTTAATCAGGTTTAAAAAAATACATTTTGACCCTAAACCCGACCTTATTAAGGTATGATCGGGTTAAAGTGTTGTATACTAGTGTGTGGACTTAAAATGTAAGTTGAATTAATATTGTATCAATTTAGTAAATCGGGTACTTCTGTAGTGGCTTAAAATGTAAAATGGTAAGAAAAATTCAATTTCACTTTCAAAACATTGATGGTACTTTAGGAGCTTATACACAAATTGCCATATTATGTTTTCTATTTTTGCCATGTATGTTGGGGTTTAATATATAATGCAGAATACTTAGGGTGCAAAAGAAGACTTTGGTGAAGATGACAATAATATAAGTTCCTATTGAATGAGTTTTAGTCTTGCTTGTATTGTACAAGAGGAGAAGTCGTGACGTGAAATGAAATATGTAAAATTTGTAGTATACCTTATTCGGGTTAATTGAGTTATCCCGAAACCCGATTTTTTTTCTTTAAATTCAACCCTAAATCCGACTCTAGTTGTAATTCGGATTTGTAAGCTTAACCGAATAACCCGATTAAGAATTTTGACCCTATTAAAATTGACGCTAACCACCTTATCCGGCGTCGGATCGGGTCTTTTTGACACCCCTAATTACCTTATATATATTAGAAATATGTTCCGTAAAATAAAAGTTAAATCCGAAATAAGTTGGTTTTTTTTGCATTCATCTCAAATTGCCTGTATATAATAGTTGAATGCCCTTTTATTTTTATTATTATTTTTTTGTTTTTTGCATTGATCTAAATTATATATTGCCTTATAAGATAGTTTATTTTTGAGCTTATTGTGTACCTTACAAGGTAGGCCTCAAAGGGAGTTCAAGCCGACACACTGTTTCAAATTTAGTTGTTTCTTTTGCTTCCCAGTCTAATTGTCTAAACCCCCTGTTCCCTAATAAGCGGATTCAGATGATGATTTCTTGATGAAGAATTTAGAAGTTGTTTCTTGAAACATCAAAGGTGCTCTTTTAAACGAGTAAAAGGTGAAAAGTTTCATGTTTCAAAAACTTCCCATTGTTTAACTAATTTGATGATTGCCCGCCAATTGATTTTCTAACGCATCCACGCTAAAAGAGTAGGAAACTTCCATTCGTTTCAAGATGGACACCAATTGTTTGTTCAAATTCCTCAACCAAACCTCGGCTCTCTCCGTGACTCCATGCTTGATCTTTTGCACCAAAACCGCGCATTGCAAGCTCTTGACGTCTTCAAGAAACAGATTCGGGAACTGGGTGTTACTCACGTCGATGAAGTTTCAACTGCTCTTGCTACCAAGGCATGTCGTGGAGACCCAAAATTTGGGTGTCAAATATTAGGTGTGAAGGTTGAACAACCTTGTCAACAAAAGGAGGAAGAACTTCTGGATGATTGATCATTTTCAAAGCTTGCGTCTTTCTTTGATAATAAACTTTCTCATTTTCACACTAATTTATGTATATTATATACATCCCAAGATGTATATAAATAGAGGTTCAGTTGAAGAGATTAGATGTACCACACAATACAAAAATACAGAGCAATAAAACATTCCTAGTTATCCGCCGTGGACGTAGGTCATTTTTGGACCGAACCACGTTAAATTCTTGTGTTCTTAATTTGTGAGCTGAGTGTGTGAGCTTAGTGTTCGTATGCTAAGTGTCTCGATCCTAACAAGTGGTATCAGAGCCTTGGTATAGCTCCAGAGAGTGATTTTCTGTTTTTGGGTCGAAAATTTTTTGTCTCAAAAACGATTTTGGTTTACGCCGTTGGAAAGGTCTCGTTCCGCAGATTCCGTAAATATATTTTTTCGAATTTTTTGAGCACCGGAAGACTTCCAAATCGCCGGTCAAAGTTAGTCAAACCTCGCCGGAAAATTGGCCGGAAAAACCAGTTCGCCGGAGAAGACGACACTGTAGCACCGGAGTTTCGCCGGAGAAGACAACACTGTAGCGGGTACTGTAGCATTTGCAAAACAGGTCCCTGAAGTTTCAGAATTTGCAAAACAGGTCCCTGAAGTTCCAAAATTTGCAAAACAGGTCCCTGAAGTTCCAAAATTTGCAAAACAGGTCCCTGAGGTTCCAAAATTTGTAAAACAGGTCCCTGGAGTTCCGAAAATTGCAAAACAGGTCCCTGAACTTTCTGGAATTGCAAAATAGGTCCCTGAATTTCCAGAAATTGCAATTTTAGCCCCCGAACTTTCAGAAAATTGCAGTTTAGCCCCCGAACTTTCAGAAAAATTGCAGTTTAGCCCCGAAACTTTCAGAAAATTGCAGTTTAGCCCCCGAACTTTCAGAAAAATTGCAGTTTAGCCCCCAAACTTTCAGAAAATTGCAGTTTAGCCCCCGAACTTTCAGGAAATTGCAGCTTAGCCCCTGAACTTTCAGAAAATTGCAGTTTAGCCCCTGAATTTCAGAAAAATTGCATTTTCACCCTTAATTTCTGAAAGAAAATTGCATTTTGTCCGTTAAAATGGCTGAAGACGGTAAAATCAAGATTGACAAGTTTGATGGAACCGATTATGGATTTTGGAAGATGCAAATTGAAGATATGCTGTATCAGAAAAGTTTGCATTTGCCTATGTTGGGCGTACAACCGGATGACATGTATGATGAAGATTGGAAGTTGTTGGATCGACAAGCCTTGGGTGTAGTTAGGCTTTCATTGGCAAAGAGTGTTGCGTATAACATTGTCAATGAAACAACTACTTATGGAGTATTTAAGGCTTTGTCCAACATGTACGAGAAGCCGTCCGCTTCAAACAAAGTGTTCCTCATCAAACAATTGGTTAACACCAAGATGAAGGAAGGCATGTCGGTTACCGCTCACATAAACGAGTTTAACTCGATTATTTCTCGTTTAGCCTCAGTTGCAATAAAGTTTGAAGATGAAGTACAAGCGCTCCTCCTTTTATCATCTTTGCCCGACAGTTGGTCAGGCACAGTCACAGCTGTTAGTAGTGCATCTGGCACTACCAAACTCACTTTCGAAAGTATTCGTGACTTAATTGTAAATGAAGATATCAGACGGAGAAGCAATGGTGAGACTTCTAGTTCTAGTTCTATATTGCATACAGAAAGTAGAGGAAGAAAAAACGAAAGAGGACGTGGTCGAGGTAGATCAAAGTCCAGAAAAAGAGGCCAGTCAAAAACCAGAAAAGATATTGAATGCTGGAATTGCAAAGAAAAAGGTCACTTTAGAAGCCAATGCCCAAAACCACAAGCTGAAAAGAAAGAAGTAAACAATGTATCCTCTGAAGAATCAGGAGATTTTCTCATATGTTGTGTTGAGAATTCAGCAGAATCCTGGATTATGGATTCAGGTGCTTCTTTCCATGCCGTCTCATGCCCAGATATGGTCAAGAACCTACAAACAGGTGCTCTTGGCAAAGTTCGTTTGGCTGATGATCAAGTGCTTGATATTACGGGTATGGGAGACGTAGATTTGAAGACCTCCTTAGGAACCACGTGGACATTAAAAGATGTCAGGGTTATTCCAAACTTAAGGAGAAAGTTGATCTCAGTTGGTAAGTTGGATGATGAAGGGTTTGATGTTCACTTTGGGGGTGGACAATGGAAAGTGATCAAAGGCAACTTGGTGATTGCCAAAGGAAAGAAGAAAGGCACTCTATACATGGTAGAGATACCTAGTGATGGTGTTCACGCCGTAACCACAAATCCGAGTCCATCTAATTTATGGCACCAACGACTCGGACACATGAGCAATAAGGGATTGAAGATGTTGGCTCAGAAAGGGAAGTTTCCAGACTTGAAGAAAGTTGAAACTGAATTTTGTGAATCTTGTGTTCTCGGGAAACAAAAGCGGGTTACTTTTGTAAAGACGGGGAAGACACCGAAAGCTCAGAAGTTGGAGCTTGTTCACTCGGATGTATTTGGACCAACACCAGTTTCATCCCTAGGAGGCAAAAACTACTATGTAACCTTTATTGATGATTCAACACGCAAGGTATGGGTCTATTTTCTTAAAAATAAATCTGATGTATTTGATACTTTTAAGATATGGAAATCTGCTGTTGAAAATGAAACTGATTTGAAGGTAAAATGCCTGAAGTCGGATAATGGTGGTGAATACATAAGCAAGGAGTTTGTTGACTATTGTGCCAAGCAAGGGATAAAGATGATCAAGACAGTCCCAGGAACCCCTCAGCAGAATGGTGTAGCTGAGAGAATGAATAGAACTCTGAATGAAAGGGCTAGAAGCATGAGGTTAAATGCTGGTTTACCAAAGACATTCTGGGCTGATGCAGTTAACACTGCAGCCTACTTGATCAACCGTTCACCGTGTGTTCCCTTGGATCTTAAATTGCCGGAGGAAATGTGGCAAGGGAAGGAAGTAAGTCTCAAACACCTAAAAGTCTTTGGTTGTACTGCTTACAGTTTGTTAAAAGATAGTGACAGGGATAAACTTGATTCAAAAACCAAGAAGTGCACATTCATTGGTTATGGGTCAGACGAAATGGGTTACAGGCTTTGGGATAATGAAAGCAGAAAGATAATCCGAAGCAAGAACGTCATTTTTAACGAAGCTGAGTTATACAAAGACATAAACACCAAAAGTCCAGAAGTCCAGAAGGAGTACGTTGAATATGAAGGTGGTGAAAAGAAGAAAGAAGCTTCAGTTGAAATCCCTGAATCTGGGGATGATTCAACTGACAGTGAGAGCTCAGAGGATGATTCCAGAAATGACTCTGAAGATGAAGAAACCAGCCCTCCAGCTCCAGAATCCCCAGCCACACCTCAAGTTCAACCAAGAAGATCTTCCAGAGTCATCAGACCACCACAAAGATACTCACCATCTGTCAACTACATTCTTTTGACAGAAAATGGTGAACCCCAGTGTTACTCTGAAGCTAAGAGGTTAAAAGATTCATTGCAGTGGGAGCTAGCAATGAAAGATGAAATGAAGTCGCTTGAGAAGAACAAGACCTGGCTTCTAACGAAGCTTCCAGCTGGGAAGAATGCTCTTCAGAACAAATGGGTTTTCAGGGTCAAGGACGAACATGATGGTACCAAACGGTACAAAGCCCGATTAGTAGTCAAAGGGTTTCAACAGAAAGAGGGAGTTGATTTCAATGAAATCTTTTCTCCAGTGGTGAAAATGACTACTATTCGGCTGGTTCTCAGCATTGTAGCAGCAGAAGGTTTGCATCTAGAGCAGCTAGATGTCAAGACAGCTTTTCTACATGGTGACCTAGATGAAGAAATTTACATGACACAACCAGAGGGTTTTCAGATTAAAGGCAAAGAAAACTTGGTGTGTAAATTAAAGAAGAGCTTGTATGGTTTGAAACAAGCGCCAAGACAATGGTATTTGAAGTTTGATAACTTCATGAGAAGAGTTGGTTACAAGAGATGTGACAATGACCATTGTTGTTACATCAAGAAGTTTAAGGGTTCTTATATCATTCTACTACTCTATGTAGATGATATGTTGATTGCAGGCTCAGACATGATAGAGATCAAGAAGTTAAAGAAGCAAATGTCTGAAGAATTCGAGATGAAAGACTTGGGAGCTGCAAACCAAATACTCGGGATGAGTATTTTCAGAAACAAAGAAGATGGCTCTTTGACACTCTCTCAAGAGAAATACATTGAGAAAGTATTAGAGAAATTCAGCCTTAAAGATGCCAAGATCAGAAGTACACCTTTGGGAAGTCACTTTAAGCTTTCTAAAGTTCAGTCACCCAAATCAGATGAAGACAAGAAAGAAATGGCTAAAGTACCTTATGCATCTGCAGTTGGTAGTCTCATGTATGCAATGGTATGCACGAGACCAGATATTGCACATGCAGTGGGAGTTGTTAGTCGATTTATGTCTAATCCAGGGAGAGAACATTGGGAAGCAGTTAAATGGCTGCTAAGATATTTGAAGGGGACTTCAAAAGTGGCATTGCATTTTAAAGGGAAAGATGTCATTCTGAAAGGTTTTACAGATGCAGACCTTGGTGGTTGCAAAGACTCATACAAAAGCACTACCGGGTATGTCTTTACAGTGGGAGGCACTGCAGTGAGTTGGATGTCTAAACTCCAGAAAAGTGTTGCCCTTTCAACCACAGAAGCAGAGTATATGGCAGTTGCTGAAGCAAGCAAAGAGCTTATATGGTTGAAGAACTTTCTCGAAGAACTTGGCAAGGAACAAGTTGATTGTGCACTGTTTTGTGATAATCAAAGTGCAATACACCTTGCAAAGAATCCTGTCTTCCATTCGAAGACAAAGCACATACAGCTGAGATATCACTTCATCAGAGAAAGAATTAATGATGGTACTCTGAAGTTGAAGAAAATCAAAGGAACTGAAAATCCAGCTGATATGTTGACTAAGGTTGTTACCTTAGAGAAGTTGAAGCTCTGCATAGCTTCAACTGGCCTTCAGGATAATTGAAGAGAAGGCCGGGGTAACTAGGAAGGAGCTAAGATCAAAAGTGTTTTTTTTTATACACAGTTGAAGCACAGGTGAAGATTGTTCCGTGGCTTCAAGTGAGAGAGAGTGTGTATGTTTAAGGTCCGTTGCAAGATTTGGATGGTAGAGAAAGACTAAGTTGTCCAAGCCTTCAAGTGGGAGATTATTAGGTGTGAAGGTTGAACAACCTTGTCAACAAAAGGAGGAAGAACTTCTGGATGATTGATCATTTTCAAAGCTTGCGTCTTTCTTTGATAATAAACTTTCTTATTTTCACACTAATTTATGTATATTATATACATCCCAAGATGTATATAAATAGAGGTTCAGTTGAAGAGATTAGATGTACCACACAATACAAAAATACAGAGCAATAAAACATTCCTAGTTATCCGCCGTGGACGTAGGTCATTTTTGGACCGAACCACGTTAAATTCTTGTGTTCTTAATTTGTGAGCTGAGTGTGTGAGCTTAGTGTTCGTATGCTAAGTGTCTCGATCCTAACATCAAATCCATGGGTTTGCATTGACGTCTGGCCTTGATTCATTTTTATCCGTTTCCAATTCTTTGATGAACATGTACTCCAAATCCGGACAGCCTCAATCGTGCTATGGTTATTTTCGAAAATATGACCAATCCAGACACTGTTTCCTGGAACACCTTGCTGAAAGGATTTAACAACAGCAACGAAGCACTGAGATTTGCTTGTCGAATGAATCACATAGGTGTTACTTTCGATGCAGTAACTTACACTTCTGCATTGGCACTTATCCTGATATTGAAATAATGACTACCATCATACTACAATTCTGCTTATAGAAAGTTAATTGCCCCGGCTACCCTGAGCTCACATGCTCGCCGCATGTCCTCTAATTAAGTTCTACATCCTTTTATCATACTATAATCCATAAGAATGGTATACCATAGTGAAACTGAAATCTAGTACACCAATCCTTAATAAAGTTTTCTTAGAATCATGACATGAACCGGGCATTCTATACTATTCTCTTAACTTTTCTGAGAAGAAATTCCCTTGGATCGCTAAGAAGTGGGACTTATCGTCAAATCTGCCCACTAAATCCCATCTCACTTAACCTTATAAACCGTAACCATAATAAGCATTCTAATTACATAACAACTCTAATGTATATGATTTTATCTATTTTGCAATGCTTAACGTATATTATTATATTGTTCTTGTCTTACGTTTTTATCCATTTCTTTCCACCAGCATCATATATTGTTATAAAATATTCATTAAACTTCCCAATAACTTGTATGGGATCTAACATATTCTTATCTTCATAAATTATACAGGCTCTTTTTCTTCAATTTAAGAAAATCTTAAGATTTCGACCAAACTTGAAGATTTCTCATGTGTCCAAATGAACAATATCAAAACATTAGTTTTATATGACTTAGATACCTCAAAACTTTCACAGAAAACTCAACCATATTCTTCAAAAATACCTTATACCATTTTCATGAACGGCTTACTAAATTATTATTTCAAAACATAAACTTTTTATAATACTCGATAGTTACTTATGAAAACTTTTATCAAGTAAACAAATCTGGTCATGCTTGAGTTTGTATACTTAAAATATTGAATATTAGACCTTTGAAACACACACATTTAACCCTTCTAACTTTAGATGAATTAAAACGTTTCATTTTGCAGATTCATTAAATAATAAATTAAAACTTCCGACTTCAACACATCAAAGTATATTAATTTAATTATTCCTGGAATTTCTAAACTTTTTCAAAAATAATATAACTGATATCTCTTATAACACGTGTTTGATTATTCAAAGACTAAACACATTTTACACATAAGCTTCAAAAAAAAAAATTACCTTTTCTTTCTCAACACCAACCAACACTCTCACTAATCTAATCAGAACTGTAATTCTATATTTATTTGACTACCATTTGTTATCTTACATGTGCTATTTCTCCCCCACTTCGCTCTGAGACAAGGGGTTTCCTGACCAACACATCCAATGTTGGGTTATTTGAAAAATATTTGTATTACTTTAACATTTAGCACTAGCAAAGTCTATTCTGGTCACTTAAACACATTAGTACGTAGAAACAGGTGTATCTCTGCACATATTCTATGCCCCTACTACATTACATTACTTGTGTGGTCCATCTATCTTTCTAAACTTGAGTAGACCCATAAATTCATCGATAGTGTATACGTCTAAGTTCTAACCTTCACCATCTCTGACGTACCCTTAATATATTTAAGTAGGAAGGATCACTTCCAAAATTAGAACCCTAACTTCCATATAAGTAGAATTCGATACCCTCAAACTTTGATTCGTTCCTGGTCCGTACCATATGTCAAGTTCTACTATTTGTCGAGAATTCCCTCTATCTAGAATTATTAACATACCACTGGACAATCTGTTGAATTTGATGGTGTTGAAAATAATTTTGTGCTGACGTGGAATCCCCATCCGAAGATTTTTTATCTGCAGAGCTTGAGTCCAGCACCACCTGAAGGTCCGAAGGATTTACTCTTGAGGATCCGAAGGTTTTTGTATAACCAACCTTATCCACACAGCACGTTGTAGTGTCAGACTCAGTGTTGCGCGTTGCTGTATTTTGATTGGATAGTACCAGAATAGAATATTCTGTAAATCTTTCTGTACTATACTACTATTGATATCACGATCACGTATAAATATCAGTGATATCATCAGTGTCGTGTGTGCTTAACATTCACCTCAATTGTAAAACCCTCAGAGCAATACTAAGCATTCGACACTCGGTTTACTAAATTCTCTTGTTCATAACTGTTCTACATTATCATTGTGTGTGTTGTTTATTGTGTTGAATCATTCCTTCAGATTACTTGTTCATACCCGGTCATTGATTGACTTTCGTAACTAACAGATGGTATAATCATAATTCTGACTTACCCCATCCCATATACCTTACTATTCTCATTTGACCTACTACAAGTTTCATATAACTTAATTCACCCATTGACAACGTCTAGTAATATCAAGTATTTTAGTCGTTGTTGAGCCTTATTCTTAGTGAAATTATATCATATATGTTGTGGTATTCTCACTTTTTGTGTTAGTGCTTGTTTGGAAAGAAAATATATAAACAGGGGCCAAAAGCGTACAAAATGGAAGAAGTTTGAAGAAAAAGACAAAACAGGTGAACTCGTACGCGCCCGCAGAATGTTTAAAGGCACGACGCGGTGACTTAGAATGGAGGCGGTATAGAACATTCAAATGCCGAAAAAACGGGGATAAAACCCATACGCTCGACGTGGATTTCACTTGTGCGCGGCGCGGACTCTTAATTTTTGCAACTATAAATAGAGGGTTTTAGGTCGAAAAAATGAGCAAAGACCTGGCATAGGAACGACTCCCAAGACTTCTTTGTCTCCGAGTTTCAGTTTTCAGCAACCATATCTTGGTATTTTTATGTTTTCTCTTTTAATTTCCAATTAGTTAGTTTAGCATTTGGTAGATTTGGCTAGTGTTCTTGGGTGTGACAACCATTGGCACTAGGATTTAGTTTCTGATTTGGATGTTTACTGTTTTGACAAGTGGATCTGAGTTTTAATATTTAATCATTCGGTTAAAGTTAATTGCTCTTTTTATGTTTTATGTTCTTGGATGCATTTTGGATGTTTGAATGTTGATTACATTGGATTTAATCTTGATTATTTCTGAAGTTCATTTCTGATTTCAGTAAGATAATTAGGGTTAGTTGTTGGTTTGGATATTAGTTAGTTAATGCTTGAGTTGGATTTATTGGATTTTGTGTATTTTGGACTGTTTTTGGGTAAAAGTCGGAAACTAGATCCTCTGGCTGTAGAAGTGACACTACAGTTGGTAATCTGTTGCCTACCTTGACCACGTAACTCCTGTGGATCGACCCTGACTACCACTGTGCTAAGTGAGAGCGAGGTTATTTTACTAATTTTGACTGCATGACGACCGCTGCGATGTCACCCATAACCATTTACTTTAAAATTTGTATCAATTATCTTGAAACTCGTACTATAGGCATAACCTAACCGGTTGTACTGACAACCAAGTTTTACCTCTTCCATTCATGTTCATATTGTCTCATGAATTACCCACAATATCTATTAAAGTTTCTATCTGGATTGCAGTCACACTTTGCTCCTTATTATTATCCTTTAAACACATTCCTACTTCTACTCTATTGCCTTCATGTACTAATCATAGTATTTGCTCATAGAATGATTTCATCACACTCGTCATTATTGATTAACTTAGATATTATATTTGTCATGCCTTATTGGCATTTATTTACACTGCACTTATTCCGAATAAAACTTGACCATTTACAAGCACTATTATGAGTCTATTCAAACCTCATGATCATTTGCCTCATAGCTAGGAACCTCATTCTCTAATAAACGTACAACTTCAGTTTGTTCTCTTCTATCGGCTGATCACTACTTAGGGAGGGGTCTCTAAGTAACCAACTATAACTCTAAACTGGATGACACATGCCTGTAGTGTGTAAAACTAGCTCGGAATCACCTTATTCCTATGAAATTTCTCTAAACTATACACTGATCTAGTTCTTTTTGGTTTTCTAATACCCAGAAAACACATGTCATTAGTCTCATCCTGATTACTACTCCATTTGTCCAACTTTATTCAAGGAACACTAGATGTTCTTCTTCTTTTTCTACATGTTGCATACATTAGTCACTATATTTCTCAATAAGTGTAGTCACTCGAATGACAAGTTCCATCATGCTTCCTATTCCAGCTACTTCACCTGTTAGGTAACCTATATATGGTCGTGCTACCATCTTCCTTGTCATGAAGTATCTTCTTTATATTGACAACTTAGCAAGCCCTGTGAAGTATTAAGAACAAATTACTTAACATCATACTAACATCTAATACATCTAACAAGATCATTTTACTCAGGTTCAAATCATACCTATTATTAATGAACACTAAAGCATTGAACATGCTATTAACTGCACTACATGTAGGACATACATGTCTGCGCTAAACATCTTACTTAATATAGCATGTCATAGTATCTCTCATTACTAATTACTTAATTCACAAAAGCTTTATGATTCTGCCAGTCACGATGAGTGTCATGTGTCCGTAGTGTTACACATGTCAAAACTAGTCATATACACTATACTCACCTAGTCTTGACTTCACCACTCATGTAAGACCCTAATCCCAAAATGCCCAAGTTCAATGTTAAAGGATGGGATTTTGGGATATTTTGCAGTTATCGCCGCTAAGTAAAGGGTAGAGTCACTAAGTATAGTTAGTGCGGCAAAGTTAAGGGTTAAAGTCGCTAAGTTCCCAGGGTTTGTGGGATGGCAATATCTCCGGTTAGCGACGCTAACTGTGCTGTTTGGGCCAAAACTCTAGATTTTGAGCTATGAGCCATATATAAAGGTATTAAACGTAAAGTTAGTCGCAATTCTTCATGTTTTATCCCCCAAGAATGTCTTATTCTCTCTCTAGCCTCCTTTAAGTATTTTCTTGGCTCATTTGGTCTTTTTAGAAGGTTTCTTGAAGAAAAAGAAGTGGTGTGATGGTGCATGGTGGTGATTGAAGTGGTTCTTCGAGTTTGATTCATAAAGATCTGCATATTCTGGACCTTTGTGAGTATAAATCTTATCCTTTTTGTGTTTATATGGTTGTTCTTGTTCTTATGATGTTGGAAAATATAGGAATTGTCCCTTTTTATGTTGTCCTTGGTTGGAGAGGATAAAGTTTTGAACTTTTTGTCTCCAGGACCTCCTTTGTGCCAGTAAGTCATATTAGAGGGTGAGCCAAGCCCTCTTTGGTTGGTTTGGTTATTTTTAAGCTTTTGGGACTTAGGTTTTGAGTTTTGGGGATGTTTGATCATAAAGGTGGCAACTTTATGGGTCAATGGTCGTTTTCGGTGAGTTCTGGAAGGACTTGACCCCGCTGAATGGATTAAGTGTTTAATGGAGTTTTGAGAAATTTCCTAGATAGCGACGCTATCTTGAGGAGATAACAACGCTATGTGGTATTTACTTTGACCGTTGACTTTTTTGCCAGTTTGACTTTTGGTCAAAGTTGAGAGTTCGGGGTACTTGTCTTGAGAGTTTATCCTGTTTGGGTTTTAGGAAGTTCTAAGTGAATTTTATCCTGCTTAGGAGGTTCACGTTGTCAGGATCTAAGGACACTCGCGTGGAGTGCTGTCTAGCTTGCGGTTGCGGATCAGGTGAGTCTTTCCATTATACTATGGGTAAAGTTGCATGCGTAGGTAGCCTTAATTATTGTGTGTAGTAATTTGTGTTAACTGGTTGTGCCTTACGTTATTTGACTGTATGGTTGGTAATAGGAACCCGAGGGGTTAGGTTGTATGCTTAGACTTTTGTACTTGTATGTGATAGTCGTTGGATTCATTCTAGCGACTAAAGAATGATTAATCGATCGGAGGGTTGTTGAATGATAAGGGACGATGCATGACCGGTCGAATCTGGGCACCTGAAGATAAAATAATGAGTCGATAACTCCGAGAGATGCTGCATGATAAAGGACGATGCATGACCGGTCGTACCTGGGCACTCAAGGATGTTTAATGGTGAAGTGACGATGCATGACCGGTCGTTCATGTATGTCATATATGACTTATGTGTCCGATTGGAATGAATCGTGTGGTATTTTGGGGAACTTAATATGCTTTGTGCTTACTCTTTCACCTGAACTGTTTTTCAGGTATTTGCTAGCTTGGGCTTGGAGCACGGCGCGACTATATCGCATATGAGGTTTTAGCATTCAAGTCTTCTGCCGGATAATGTTTGTAAACGTTTTTGATAAACACAATTATATACGTTTTAAATATCAAGTTTTAATTGGATGGTTTCTATTTTACATTACATTTTATGTATTTGACCCGTTTTTAAAACAAAAATTTTATTATGGAATTTGGGAAATTACAACTCAACACCCCAATTCATGAGTTTATACAAGTCTATATCATATTCAATAAGCATATAGTTCATTATGATTGTACTACTTAATTGCTAGGTAGATGCATCATGAATGCATTAACGTGCATGACACCAAATCAGAGATTCGAAACCTATATGATCCTACGCATGCATACTTTTTAAAGCACTCATTGGTAGGTCTCCTAACATATAAATGTTATGATACCTACATATTAGGAAGATCTCAACATTCATGTTAGATCATATGAAATTGCTAATATAGAAATCTCATAAATGTAACTTTAAGTATAGTCATTTGGCATTGATCTAGAGATAACTTAGAGAGTAAACTTATGTATGTAGGATTGAAGAACACACTTAGAACTCTTAGTAAGAACCATCTCAACCAAACTCTTCTTCTTATGGTTTTTCTTGATTTTAGCAATACTTCTCTAGCCTAACACGACTGCTAAGGCAACAATAAGGAGTCGGAAAAGGTAGGATTTTCGTTGAGGATAGTTAGGGTTAGGCCTTGGGCTAAGAACCCACAAGAAACCTACCCAAAAGGCTTGTGTTACCTTAATTATGATTTTTAACTTTCGATTCTTAAAGTTTGGCTGTTGGCTACCCCAACCCCATTTTTCTCACCTTAGTGCTACTTTTAAAAATGACACATGCCCCCTCTAACTTTGAAAGTTGACATCCAGTACCAATTTATTTATTCACTTGGTTTGCATTCCTTTTTACTTATCATTTCCCTTGGATAACACTAAAAAGTATTATTCGTATATATTAAATGTAACCATATTATGCATCCTTGTACGACAGGTTTGGTAACTCAGGGTTTAACCTTAAGTACTTGTGATCTTTCCTTGTATCTTGAACAGTGATATATAATGAGCAATGATATGTAATGTAAGTCAAAACACAATGTGAACTCAAAAAGTTTTCTAATTGTTCAACATACCTACTAATTATGAAACATATTTGAAATCTTCTTCTAGTGTTTTGATCTATCGGTGATCTCCACCAACTTGATTCAACACCATATTCATAACATCCAAACACGTCATTCGTGTTGAAATCTATAATTATGTCAAAGCTTGATTTTGGAGAAGATGGGGAAGCCATTCAACTAGACACAAAGATAAATTAAATAAAGATAATGACTTTTTTAAAAGGTTAGTTAAAGTAATGTGATGATGTGATTCAATGTCGTTCACCACATTAGCATCAATTGTGAGTTCACTTAAAAGAAATACGAAAAATCATTTAACAAAAAATGTGGACAAAACTAATAAAACTTGATTAATGTATGTCTTATACCAATCATAATTAGGGATGGCAACGGGCCGGTTTCGGGCTGGGGATCAACCCTCCCGTCCCCATCTCCATTTAAAAACTTGTCACCATCCCCGCTTAAAAAATCGCAGGGATTTAATTGGGGATCCCCCATCGGGTAATCGGGTAAAACCGCAGGTAATCGATATCCCCGTTTAACTTAAACGATTAATTAAATGATTAATTTTCGTTGTGGGAAAATTAATTAAGAACTAAGTTGAGATTAGATAATCCTTTTCAACCCATCAAGATGGAAACTTTTAATTTTTGAAATATTCGGTATAATTTGCAGCTTGGCCTTTCTCAGTAAGTTCTTATATCGAAATTATATGTGTCTATTTTCATAATTAAAATAACAAAGTTTTCGGGCGTTTATTCAAGTCTAAAATGTCTTTTTAACTTGTACTCTTACAATTTTTTAATAATAGAAAAAACATAACATCTTCCAACAAACTAGTATCCATCAAGTCAAGTATTAATATATATTGTTGTTACAAATTGGTATATTTATAGAAAACATGGAGACCTTTTTAAATAAGGTTTGTAATGCACATTCATTACAAGAAATACCAAACAGCAGTGAATCATATTGTCACTTGTAGAATGGAGTGAAATAATCAATAAACCCAAATGTAAAAAAGCCTATTACAATTTACTAATGGATCAGGGAATTGGGTAAATCGCAAATACCATCTCCATTCCCATCCTCGATAAAAATTATCAGTTTTCCCCATAACCGTCCCCGTCCCTGTTTATTGTCCCCGAACCCGACCCATTTGTTTTGGTTTTTCCTAGCGGTTTCGGTTTTATTTGCCATCACTAATCATAATTTTAATGCATGTTAGCATTTTCTTTTTTTTATTTTTTATAACGTAATTAAGAGATGTAGGATTTAAAACCAATAAACCCACGGCTATAAACAAATTGAATACAACTAAAATTTAAAAATAATCTATTTCCCCCTTCGTTTAACTTTCCTTATTTATGAACACTTCACCAAACTCATCAATAAACAAAGTCTAAAATATTAAGTTACCAAATTTATCATTATTTGGATAACTGATAATTTCCAAACTATAATATAACAAAATTCACTGCAATTTTATAAAAGGTACACTTTAAGAATTGTAGTTACTTGGATAGTCATTATGTAGCATACAGTTTTCCAAAAAGTTTAAAACAAAATGTTAACATTTGTTTTGAATGATTTAACAAACTATCATCTGTATGGAATGATTTAACAAACTACTTAGCCTTATATATACATTTTTTTTCTTATTCATTCATTTTATACCCCCATGAAAAGCATGTTTTTCATAATATTTTTCCTTCTAGTCACAACAAATGCATCATTGACCGCATCTCCCCTAGCTAACATAACATCCAAGATTAAATGTGTTTTTACAAATCATTGGCATGTGAGTATTCTCAACATGATTAATGATCCTATAACTGTCCATGTACGATCAAAAGACGATGATCTAGGAAATGTCACACTTGCATTCAACAACATTAAACATTGGGAGTTTTGCATGAGTACCAATCGTGGTACTCTATTTAACGCTATTTTTTATTGGAAATCAAAGACTGCTAGCGTTATTGTTTTTGATTACGAGACATCTAAAAAATATTGCGAGAAGAACATGGTGCACACGTCAACCAAAGGTTGTTTTTGGTATGTCAAAGAAGATGGGTTCTACGTGATAGGGGCATCAAAAAAGGATCCAATCAAAGTACACGATTGGTCATGAGTGGTTTGGGAACTTTTATCGAAGGTCACGAGTTCTGCCGATAATGTGGTCCTTTGGAATGGGCATAACTTGTAACAAGTTTTATGGTTCCTTAATATAATATATTTTAAGGGTCAAAGTAATTAAAATGAAATCAATTTTATGTATTAAAGTTTCAAATATGATACAATAGTACCAAAATGGAAATTTAGTGTTATTTCGAATTATAAAATATTAGGAATATGTTAAACAAGGTAAATAGTACATTGTTAAGTCCTTTTTAATTTAGATTTGTAAGTGTTTGGAATGAGTCGGTTTGTTTATTTTAACTATATTCTTGAATATTTCACGGAATGAGATTGTAAGTCTCGTGAGAATGTTTTAAAAAGTTAAAAAACCATTTGAAACTAACTTGTAAATTGACTATTAACAAAATGTAATTCGTGGTATTCTTAAAATGGACACGAAGTACGAAATGGTTTGAATGAATACATTATAGGTTACATAAATAAAGTTAAGTAGCATGCTTTTAGGTTTGATTGTGTTACGTTTTTTTGTAAAATATTAAATTCAATGGCTTAAATTAATTTTATTACAATACTTCTTGAAATTGGAAATGTATAATTTATAATATCCCAATTTCACTACAATTATAATAATCGTATTGTTATGTCTATGTTCAACATTTTCGGAATAATAATAACGTGAATATCGAAACAAATATCCAAAGTCTCGAATGATTCATTAATGTGAGAGTGTAGAGAATAAGAGTGAACATGCTTTCTTGCTATAACACTCTTACTCTCGTGCTTTCTATTGGGATTTGATCATATAATCAAGAACATTCATGCAACAGAAGACTAAACAAGATTAAATCATATATTCAAGCAAATTATCAAAACAAGAATCATCATGTTCATATTCAAGGATCATATGTTGATAGAAATTTCATCAACTAACAAGATGAATTATGAAATTCATACCTTTGTTTGGATGTAAGATCCAACCCAGAATCCTTCTAATAATTCACACCCAAGAACACTAGAAAACCAAACTGACAAAATTTCTTCTAGGCTTGAATCAAGGTCCAAAAACCCTTGAAAAGGCTTATCAAAATCGACAAAGAGAGGAAATGGGGGAAGGATAGAGGTGGCGGCACAAAGCAAGCCAAAAGGATGCTTAGGGTTTAGCCTCTAAGTCTTTATTTATACTGAAGGGCTCCTAGGGTTCCAAACTTAAGGAGCTTTCTTACAGCCACCCCCTTGACTGTCTAAATTAATTAAGACCTTTAATTTAATTAAAACCCAATCCTTCTAATTAATTTCTATAAATTAATTCCAAATTAATTTATCAATTAATTATTGATTCAGTTTCTAATTAATTTATTTTTCAATAAATTAATAAACTAATCATTATTTCTTATTTTCTGTCACCGTCTGTTTTTACTGGGTCGTGTGGGCAACCCAAAAGGACCTTGTAATTATTAGAAATATCACCATAGTTAATGGCCTTGGACACTATTTCCAACAGTCTCCTACTTGTACAAGTCATCAACTTTATGTGGTCTGATACTTTCTGATAAACAGCAGAGAGTGTGTCATCCAATGCAACTACCGAACTCTGATCAAAGTCATGAGACACCCTTAGATAAGAAATCAGTTATTCCTCTGTTCTACAAGATATCGTTATGAACCTGAGACATGGATAAGGTTAATCTGAAAGGTTCAAATTTCTGTTTCCTGATAGTGATTTATGATGAATATCAAGGAACCAAATTGAACACTTCAATTTACTCCAAACTCGGCCGAGTACTTTAATGTCAACATCAAATCATAGAGGGGCCCACAAATATCGTTTCTCATTGTTAGGGCGGAAGGAACAGATAAACTTTGACTATATAGTTTCTGTTTACTTCAACATATCACACACCGACATACCCTTTATAACTGCCGGTTATCGATAGTATTTGAGTAGACCAATATGTAAAAGAATCATAAAGCAAGAACTCATGCATCTCTATCATCTTAGAATTACTTTTGACTTAATCCATGAAGTAATGTAACACCCGGTTTCTCATACGAAGTACACCCAAAAATTTTCAATAATTATACATCAAAATGGGTATACTTATACTCAAACCAAGGATCAAGATGTTATCAACATGAATATTTACACAAAAGGTCCTTACAAATTTCAACCAGGAATTACAAATAAATCAAATACGACTAAAGGACAGGCTCTAAATTTGTCTGTCTTTCTTTCTCACATGCTTTCCCCTATCACAGCTACAGATACATGCAAAACAACATACAACTCAAGTGTAAGCTTATAAAGATTAGTGAGTAATCTCAATCATATTTTACGGATCTTTCTCAAAAGACATCTTCATCTTCCTCTCTTGCTATTTTCATTAGCAAGATCTCTCTTCTCTTGACTCGGAATCTGATACCATATTAGCTTTATAAACACTAGCTAATTGTTAGCAATATCAACTCAATCATAATAAGACAAGCAGTAATACTCATAGTCTCGATCACGATCTCACATATACTCATTTTAACAATCTATTAATCTCAATTACCTCATGGCGACATTATTCCACACGAAACTATATGACACGATCATATCAACATTTACTCTAATTATACAACCAATATGCACTTTTGACTCGGCCACTGTTACATACTTGTAATAGTTTACTCAGTCAAAGGTTACAACAATAATCACAACATAGCAAACTCATATATGAACTCAATTACAACATTTCTCATTGTTATAATAATCAATGCAAAAACTCGTTACCTCAGTCACGCTAATATCTATTCTTCTTTATTAATCATTATTTATATTCAACTCATCAATCATCATCCATGATGACAATATTACTCTATCACTTAGTCTCATAAAATCAACATAACACATAGGAATATATAAACATATATTTATATGTACTTTGCATAAAACAAGTGTAACTCCACTCATGTATTAGAAAGTACTCACTTGATATCGGCTTAGTATGCAAGACCCTCTATTTACGCGTACCTGGCTCCTGTTCGCTAGACTTGGTCAAATCGCCTTAGTCTAAATAAATACTCGTTTTAATTAAGCTCAACGGACTATCTCAGTCCCAAGTGTAATATACACATTATAACTCTTTATTCCATATATTCAAATTTGGTTATACTCAACCAATCAAAACATAGCATAATTCTTATGCATTAAACATCTCAACAAGCATGATTCATTTAACAATTAACTACTCACCTGAGGTTGAATCGGAATATGGAACTCCAGAACCTCGTGTGTGATCCTTTCTAGCCTTAGCTGGAACACAACAGCTCAATTTCAATACTCAAACTTTTTATCAATCTCAATTATACTCAATATCAACAATAACCAAGAATCATAATCACATAAAATAGTTACAATCAAAAGACAGTAACACTACCCTAATTATAACTTCCAATTTCACCATCTCAACTCATACAACTCTAAAAATACAAGATCAACACTTCACTTGTTTGGGTCTAAGATTAGAACCCTCATATACTCATAAATTTAAAAAATTTCTGCTACTACCCTTACCATCATCGAGTGGTTCATCACCATCCTTGCAACTTCCTCAAATCAAACAATTTCACCATGGAAATGAAACAAAAAATTAAGGAGGATTACCTTTCAAGCTCAAAGTATTGATCTCTAGCTTCAATTCGAGAATAACGAGCTTAAATCTCGACTTTGGGGGTTTGAAATCGATTTTCTAGGGTTTGGGATGTTTTTGTTCGGAAGGAATTTGACCCAAAATGAAAGAAACCCGTCTCATTTAAATGGGTCTGTGCACGTAACCCGACCCGGGTTACAGAACCCGACCCGGGTCCATTTACGAAAAATGTTCCGTTTGCTCTATGGGTTGAACACGGTCCGGGTTTATACAACCCGATCCGGGTTTTGTCGAACATGACCCGGGTTCATCTACACGACCCGGGTTACCATTTTTCTCAATTTCTTTGTAACACAACTCGACCCGTGACCTTAAACCCGACCCGGTTTGACCTTATAAGAACCCAAGTTGTTTCTTTTACTCTTTTTAACATCCTACTTCTCATAGATGGGTTTCTAAACATCTTAACTCGTGTTTTAACTCATCTAATCTTGTTTATATCAAAAATTAAAATAACTCTACCATAAATTAAAATTACGGTATTACAAGTTCTTACCCCCTTCAAAAGATTCCGTCCTCGGAATCTCTTAGATTAGGCATGGCTTATACAACTATCTCACCACCGTAATCATACATCACATATGAGAATGATATTATCCTCTCGTCAGCTCATATAACATGTACATACTGTTACATCTCACTTACTCATAATATAGGTAAGACCCACCATCATCCTCATAATGTGATCCCTATAGTCATATTGGCTATCATCACTGCCACGTAGGAAATTACTCACTCTTTCAGGCCACACTTTGCTATGGCATCTTTGACACTAATCTATCTCACCTCATTCTTTAAGTGATACTCCAATCACCAACTTGTCCATATGGCCATCTGGAACTCAACTTTCATTTCAAATTTACTCGAAATGATTTTACTTTAACTCAATAAGAAAAACGGTCTTACCGATTTCAAGTTCATTCCCTCTTTCAATTTACTCCTCCAATAACAATACGCCAGTTATTAATTTTACTGACTTGCACATTCTCATTATTTAGAGTAGGAAAAGCACTCATACAACATAAAAGACACAAACATTCAATTGTCTCACTCATATTATATAACTCAACAACACTAGGATGTAAATCCAACAATAATAAAATAATAGAAACTATCTCAAGTTTCACTCGTGTCTCCTTAAAATTTAGTTTTCAACTTTTGATACTTTGGTCACACAAGACTCCTTTTTAGTTGTCTCTTCTCTATAACTGTACACTACTTCGTCAAAATCTCATACATCTTGCTTTCACTTCAGCACATATATTAGGTGTTTCACCCAATATAAAATGTACAATTCTCAACCACGAATGGCTCCTCTTCATCCCAGTCCAACAACATATCTCATGTTGTTTCTCATGGTGTACTCGCTTATCATATCATCTCTTATGTGGACAATCCACATCACGCTCTCACTCAATCGATAATCATTAGATCTATACTAAACTCGATAATTTATTCTCAAATAATTTATCAATACAACCACTTATATTCCTCCCGACACACCATCATTAAGGATTTTTCCTCACGCCATTTCTCTGTCATTATCATCTCATTTTCTAATTCATGTGATTGACACAACATAGGTCATATATACGGCTCACCTAAATTTCTACACATGATTCAAAGTAATAACATTTAACACCGCAATCTCTAAGGTGAGATCCATATCTCATTATCCGATTTACTCATTAATCTCAAGAAATAATTCAATATTATTACAGCAAAATTTTATTACTCATCGTCTCATACGAATAAATAGTTTTGTCATCTTCAGACTCACGCATTATTTCACTAGCAGTAATTGATTTGATTGCTAAGGAACGAATCCTATCAATCACAACCACAATTACTTTCTTTCTCTTTTAACTCATATCTTCTCATTATGTATTTATAAAACTGTATTTCGTTCAACATGTAAGAAATCTCACACATTCTCAACACGACTACATGATAAACACACTTACTCACAACAACACTTCTCAACAGTATTATTCACCGTATCATCTCATAGTACTCCCGTACCGTTTACTCAGCTTCTGATTCATCCCTTTCTCAACCTACAAGGTTTCAACTCACACAAGCTTACCGCTACGTTCATATTTATCCACATGCAAGGATATTATATTTCTCATTATTTTGCATCACCATAAAGTACATGCCTGTCTACACACAAGCACAACACTGCAGTACTACTCCAGCTCAACTTATGGTACTCGTACCATCCTCAAAACTTACTACTCAACAAAATATCACGGTACCTCGTACCGTTCATCGACCTCATTATTCAACACTATCTCATGGTACCTCGTGTCGTTCTTTGTTCTCAGCACTCAACGTTGTGTCACGATATCTCATACCATCCTCTGATCATATCATGGTACCTCGTACCATTTTCTGATTTCAATCCATCTCCTCTTTAACTCTAGCAATTCTCCCTTACGATCTCGAGCGATATAAACTCACCGTTACTCCTCCTTTCGTTTAAGTCACAAAGATCCTCACTACTTTAACCACAAGATACTCATCATGTGGTTCCACAGAAATATGTGGCCTCAAACTCAGCTACTTAATATGTAACCCCACGTAATATGTGGTCTCAATCACATTTACTCATTATGTGGCCCGACAAAGTATGTGGTCTCAACCACTTTACTCGATATATGGTCCCACAAAATATGTGGTCTCAACCATATTTACTCATTATGTGGCCCCACAATTATGTGGTCTCAACCACTTTACTCGATATTTAAATCAATCTCTAGGCCAATAAGGCCTATATGAACCATTCTAGGTTCTCTCAATTATAACCCAATGTACTCTTTATGTAGTTACTCAAATGTCCTCTGACATCTCTGTTACAATTATCTCATTATGTGACTATTTCAATTCACAAAAACTCAATACTCAACGGATATAGTGTGCATTCATCCACACACTTACCATCTTTCTCAACTCATACTCTTTTTGGCTATCTCAGCCACTTATTTCGATCAACCATAAGCACTAGTCATGTGGCCCCACAGAATATGTGGTCTCAGTCACATAAGTACTCATGCACAGAAATCTCATCACATTTGTGAAACAACAAACAATATATATATATATATATATATATATATATATATATATATATATATATATATATATATATAATATCACAATTTATGTATTTTCACCATGTACATACTCATTATACACTCTCCTCCATGGTTGCTAAGTATTCACCAAGCAACCACTTATAATCTTAATTATAAAATCACAAAGCACTCGTTATGCGATATGCAAATTTACCTCAAATGAACACGAGGTTCTCATCTCGATGTCGGTTACTACACTTTATAATAACAATTCTCTAACACATATATTATTAACAATTTAACACATATACTCGTTACAACTAACATTTTAAGTAAATTACTTACATACCTCATAGCAACAAAATCACATCCCTTTGTTAGCTAAAACTTGTGTACTTCGGCTCTCAACTCTTGAGTGTAATCGACTACACTCACATATCTCAACTCTTAGTTCATACTCCTTCTCATCATTAGTTGTAATTTCGCATCAACTGGGATCTCCTTTCATCTTCAACTGGAATCTCACCGTCAGCCGGAAACTCTTTGCATCACTAGCTAGGATCTTTCCATTAGCAGGAATCTCATCTCATCATCAGCTGGAATTTCACCATCAGCTGGAATCTCATCTCAATTAAGATCTCATCTCATATTCAATTGACATCTCATTATCAACTAAAGTCCTTGTCTCCTCGTTATCTGATATCTCATATCAACCAAATTCTCGTCTCATCATCCGCTGTAGGTCCAACCGACTATGACCAATTTCTCAACTCATCCTTCATTTGACTCAATACCTGTATTCACACACAGAACATAACAAATAATAAATATAACAGAAAAGTTATACTCAACTCATACTTTAACATCTGTAGCAGTATCTTTTCCAAGCATGTGATAGGGGCTCTCTCCTCCTTTGTTCAAGTCTAAGACTCTATACTCAAAGACCTAGTTCACTTAAATCATGCTCTGATACCAACTTGTAACACCCGGTTTCTCATACGAAGTACACCTAAAAATTTTCAATAATTATACATCAAAATGGGTATACTTGTACTCAAACCAAGGATCAAGATGTTATCAACATGAATATTTACACAAAAGGTCCTTACAAATTTCAATCAGGAATTACAAATAAATCAAATACGACTAAAGGACAGGCTATAAATTTGTATGTCTTTCTTTCTCACATGCTTTCCCCTATCACAGCTATAGATACCTGCAAAACAACATACAACTCAAGTGTAAGCTTATAAAGCTTGGTGAGTAATCTCAATCATATTTTACGGATCTTTCTCAAAAGACATCTTCATCTTCCTCTCTTGCTATTTTCATTAGCAAGATCTCTCTTTTCTTGACTCGGAATCTGATACAATATTAGCTTTATAAACACTAGCTAATTATTAGCAATATCAACTCAATCATAATACCACAAGCAGTAATACTCATAGTCTGGATCACGATCTCACTTATAATCATTTTAACAATAGATTAATCTCAATTACCTCCTGGAGACATTATTCCACACAAAACTATATGACACGATCATATCAACATTTACTCTAATTATACAACCAACATGCACTTTTGACTCAGCCACTGTTACATACTTGTAACAGTTTACTCAGTCAAAGGTTACAACATTAATCACAACATAGCAAAATCATATATGAACTCAATTACAACATTTCTCATTGTTATAATAATCAATGCAAAAACTCGTTACCTCAGTCACGCTAATATCTATTCTTCTTTATTAATCATTATTTATATTCAACTCATCAATCATCATCCATGATGACAATATTACTCTATCACTTAGTCTCATAAAATCAACATAACACATAGGAATATATAAACATATATTTATATGTACTTTGCATAAAACAAGTGTAACTCCACTCATGTATTAGGAAGTACTCACTTGATATCGGCTTAGTATGTAAGACCCTCTATTTACGCGTACCGGGCTACTGTTCGCTAGACTTGGTCATATCACCATAGTCTAAATAAATTCTCATTTTAATTAAGCTCAACGGACTATCTCAGTCCTAAGTGTAATATACACATTATAACTCTTTATTTCATATATTCAAATTTGGTTATACTCAACCAATCAAAACATAGCATAATTCTTATGCATTAAACATCTCAACAAGCATGATTCATTTAACAATTAACTACTCACCTGAGGTTGAATCAGAATATGGAACTCCAGAACCTCGTGTGTGATCCTGTCTAGCCTTAGCTGGGACACAACAGCTCAATTTCAATACTCAAACTTTTTATCAATCTCAATTATACTCAATATCAACAATAACCAAGAATCATAATCACATAGAAGAGTTACCATCAAAAGATAGTAACAATACCCTAATTATAACTTCCAATTTCACCATCTCAACTCATACAACTCTAAAAATACAAGATCAACACTTTACTTGTTTGGGTCTAAGATTAGAACCCTCATATACTCACAAATTTAAACAATTTCTGCTATTACCCTTACCATCATCGAGTGGTTCATCACCACCCTTGCAACTTCCTCAAATCAAACAATTTCACCATGGAAATGAAACAAAAAATTAAGGAGGATTACCTTTCAAGCTCAAAGTATTGATCTCTAGCTTCAATTCGAGAATAACGAGCTTAAATCTCAACTTTGGGGGTTTGAAATCGATTTTCTAGGGTTTGGGATGTTTTTGTTCGGAAGGAATTTGACCCAAAATGAAAGAAACCCGTCTCATTTAAATGGGTCTGTGCGCGTAACCTGACCCGGGTTACAGAACCCGACCCGGGTCCATTTAAGAAAAATGTTCTGTTTGCTCTGTGGGTTGAACACGGTCCGGGTTTATACAACCCGACCCAGGTTTTGTCAAACACGACCCGGGTTCATCTACACGACCTGGGTTACCATTTTTCTCAATTTCTTTGTAACCCAACTCGACCCGTGACCTTAAACCCGACCCGGTTTGACCTTATAAGAACCCAAGTTGTTTCTTTTACTCTTTTTAGCATCCTACTTCTCATAGATGGGTTTCTAAACATCTTAACTCGTGTTTTAACTCATCTAATCTCGTTTATATCAAAAATTAAAATATTTCTACCAAAAATTAAAATTACGGTACTACAAGTAATATCTAAGTACAGGTTATTCCAATACTTGAATCTCTATCAAGCACTCATGAGTGTTAGTCGCAATCTCCATGCTATGTTTAATCACTATATAAAATCTACTAATACTCCATGACAGTCTTAAATCACTACTTGTTTCCAAGAGTACGACCCATTATGGAAGTTTGAGTAAATTAATACTTGGGAAGCAGGTTCAAACATGTAAAACATGCTAAACGAAACACATTATTAAATTAATGCAAATGGTAGCTATCCGGCTCATTATCATGTCACCACATGATAATTATCAAATCAGATACAATTTTATACTGCTATATGTTTCAAATTTATCAAACCAACAACTAAAATTTATTTGTCTATGTACCCAAAATGACCTTCATTTTGTTTTGTATCAGTTTCATTGTAGAGCATTGAATCAGATACCCTTCCGATGACACATCATATTCTTCCTTAACTTGATTATGAAGTATGGCGGTACTCCATGAGCATGTGCTTTGACTTCCTATGGTCCTCGGGTTCTTTATTCAAGGCGATTGCACCCTCGGTGTCTTAAAAGATTTCAAGGAGCTCATTGATGTTGAAGACGACACCAAGATTGCCAATGAAATCCTTGAATCATGTAGTCTCTTATACAACATCACTGGGTGATATGTACACTCAGATTCTTATACAGAGTCAGCCATCAATTTCAGCTTTGGAACCTTTCTAAATTATCACTTTCTCTATTCAACCTAAACATAACTCATTGTTTTGTCATATGTGCTTAATAATGTTTTGAACCACCGTCAAACAACCTTTGCCAAGGTTGTCCAAAAATTGACTTACTATGCTCCAAGCATACGAGTCATCATGATAAGTACATGTCATGACACTCATGATCGGTCCTATATCAGAAGCATATGGGACTCAGCTCATCTTTCCTAGTTCTTCACTAGTACTAGAACATTGATTCTTAATCAATATTATGTCATGGCCGGAAATGTTTTCTTAAAGTCATGCATCTCGAATTTCTTCAAGATAATACTCTAGATGTACTTTGGCTAAGTCCTTTTAGACGTTTTTATCTATCTCTATAGATTCTTATACCAATTTAGATAATCATATAAACACAATTGTTTCCACTACACTTTCGAATGTATCAACATTTATACTACTACCACTTATGCAACCAACATATTCATACACAAGCCATTGTAAGGATAACATTTTGAAATCAAACAGCCATGCTTTTATAAAATAAAATTTCTACTATTTTCATTAAGACGAAATAAGCATCCTTAAACAATTTAAAATATGAAAACAATGTTATATGCCATTTCTAGCAAGTAACAAAATCAAACAATCTAACTAAACACCACTAAACTGCATGATCTTGCAATCCCTGATCCTTATAACAGAAGCAGTGCTTCTGTCTCTCATGATCAGGATAAGCTCATATGATTTAGCTTCTTGCATTCCACTTAGTTCCTGCATACAACGCAAATGTGAGCAACACATCCTGTATCAAGGATTAAGAATCAGAAGTTGACATTTTATGGAGTTTTTAAATATACATGAGTTACCAAACTTTTTGTCCTTTTAGTATCTACCAATCTTCTTGGTTTTGGTTAAATGTATCCCATCCTTAGAATTCCCAACTTGAGACATATTAAAATTAGCCCACCAGTTGCCTTGGTCCACTTCTTCTTGATATCTCTTTTCTTGGGACATAATTAAAGAGTAGCTGGACGGTGGAACCATGTTTTCCTATGATCGACTCATACATTGTCAACATGTAATTCCTTTACATGATGGACTTGTCCAATTTTCCTGTCTTATATATCTGAATGAATAGATCATACGAGCTCGTCAGCGAGTTAATGATGATACTGGAACTTAACTCCCAACTGATAGGAAACCCAAGTCTTATTCGATAAATCAGCATTTAAATATAACTTTAAACATTTGATAAAAAGTTTCTTTAGCATATCATTAGTTTGATGCAATGCATCTATGCATGATTTCACACTCAATGCAGGCGCCAATCATGGGATCTGCCCCGCGTCTTGGGTCTATATAAAATCGTATCACTATGTGTGACGGTTGATGTTGGATCTTCTATGAGACCGAGTCTCTTTTTATGGATGTTCTTTGAGACCGAGTGGTTTTCTATTGGGTCTTTCATGATTAAGTTTCTCTTTATGGATCTTCTCTAGGACGAGCATAATGTCCCAATTTTCGCAACCAAAATTTTCATATTTATACAATAATGTTAAAACATTGAAACCATCTTAAATATAATAAAAACATTTGTTTAACACCAAGTAAAATCATTCCAAAATCCATAAAATAAAAATCATAGTAATAAAAAAATATCAACAGAAGTCTCAAAGACATAATCAGGTCGAATGCATTTACAATCAAATCGAGCCCTCCCTCACAGAAGAACCTGAATAACATTTAACCTGAGAGAGTAAGCACAAAGCTTAGTGAGTTCCCCAAAATACCATACATTCCATTACAAGCACACCACATAATGACTCTCAGACTGACTCTGATCCGTCTGCATGCCACATAGTCCTACCTAAACAGGTCTCAAACACCGTCCTACCCTAGCGGGTCTCAGGCATAGTCATACCCTAATGGGTCTCAAGCATAGTCCCACCCTAACAGGTCTCAAGAAACGACAGTCATAAGAACAACTCGTATGATCAAACAATCATATCTCTAAACACTCGGATTGACTCCGATCTACTTGCATACCACACAGTCCTACCCTAGCAGGTCATTGGCACTATCTTACCCTAGCAGATCTTGGGCACGGTCCTATCCTAACGGGTCTCAGGCAACCTACACATGCAATGTCACACATAGACATTAATAGATAAACACATTCATAATTCATACGTTTCACATAACTATGTAATTTGATTTAAAAAAAAATAAACAGAAACATGCTTTTACATCATAGTCAAATCATATTCATAAAACATATCATTTGCTAGAAATATTATTTGCGAGTTAACACATTAAGACATTTTTTCATTTCAATCAAAATACTCAAGGTAAGGAAAATATTATACTTCATGTCATATCATTTTTATTTTCATGCCAAATATCCCATTTGAAAAGTCCACATGTAAATCACCTTGTATCAAGCAGATGATCAATTATGCTTCTACAATCTTCTCGTCTTTCCTTTGATCACCAACTCCTCCAACACCTATATTTACACATATGAGTTAATCTCATTAAGTCGCACTTAATAAATTCAACATTATATGCTCAAAATGATCCCATGTGGTAATCAAGTGTCCTATAACACTCATTCATTTATTGTTACATAAACTCATAGAGTAGCCTCATGCTATGATGTTATATCCTATTAACTGTTGGATTAGGTGTCTAAGCCATGACTAATAATTAGTATTTACCTAATTAATAGTAGCACAGTCCATTTAGGTTGCCCTCGTGGCTGGAGGTTTGGTAGAAAATTCGGTAGAGAGAAAGATTGATTTAATATAGGATTAATAAATCAACAGGAATTAAATATATGGTTTATTAATATATTAAAGTCATAATATATTAATTAGAAATGATATTAATTAATTAGGAATTAATCTGGAATTAATTGGATTTAATTCGGTGATTAATTTAATTAATTAAAGGTGTAGGGACTGAAACTGTAATTATTCAATAGTTGAGTAAGTGGCAGTGTGAGAGTGACCAGTGAGTGTCGAAATTATATATGGATATATATATATATATATATATATATATATATATATATATATATATATATATATATATATATATATATATATATATATATATAACGAAATTGATAAATAAAGATAAATAGGAGTTTGAATTATAAGATAAAAGGTTTATCTTATTTGAATTCAAAAAGGTTTATCTTTTAAGGCTTATCAACTGGTCATCTGGAAACTATAAATAGGGTCCCTGGGCACTCATTGTTTTTGCCAATTCAAGATCTCTCTCTCTGGAATTTTCGATCCATATACCTCTCAGCTAGGGTGTGACTTTCATTTGAAGCAGGATATTTTTGCTGCTCAGCTTCCAAGAAATTAAGGTTGGTTTTTCTGTTTTGATCTTTAGATTTTTTATTGGCCTCTACGATTTTTTATATGTTCAATAGTAGAAAACATAGATCCTTATAGGTTGCATGTGAACTTAGGTTACTTAGTTCATGGTTTGCAGATAACCTTTCAGTGGTATCAAAGCGTGTTCTTGTTTTCTTGTTGAATTGCTATAACTGTTTTAGGGTTTAAAGATGATAAACCCTAAATTTAATATGGATCGATTTTAAGGATTAGGTTTTTAAAACCCTAATCCCTCCCCTTGCTAATTTCGAAAATTCCATTAGGGTTTTTTTAGGAGGTTTTCTATTTTTGGTAACTTTAATTGGTTAATTAAATGGATAACCTTAAACCTTTTTCTTGAAATCGAAATTTAGGGGTTTAAGGATAGGTTTTAATTAATTTGATTAATTTGGATAAACCTATCTTCAATTGAATTAATTGAATTAATTGTTAATTAAAAGATAATTCAAAGGGATTAAATTAATTTTAAAATTTGCGAAATTAATAGAAAAATCCGAAAAATATTTTAAAATGTTTAAAATATTAAGATTTAATTATTTTAATTAATTGTCAATTAAAGGATAATTAAATCGATTTTTAAGGTTTAATTTAATTTTAATATTTAATAGTTAAATTGGTAAAATTAAAAGATAAACCTGGAATATTTTAAAGAGTTTTAAAATACATCTTATATATGTTATTAATTGTTAATACTATATGTATAAGATAAAATTGGTCAGTCAATTCAATAGTAGGCCTCATTCACGAAGCTGATCTATAAAGTGAGTATAAGGAGGCTGCTTATAAAATGGCGGTCTAATAGGTGAACACTCTCGCCCACCGCTCGCCTGATCAGTGGAGGGTCATTAGCCGAACAGTTTTGATAGGACCGCTTAAACATTAAAAGTATAATGATCAAAGTACTAGAACCATTTACAAAATCCCAATCTAGTTACTTTAGGGAAAAATGTGAATTTGATGCTAACCCATGAAATTGCACATTGCACTTTATGAAACGTTGGTGGAGCGTGTGTGGTTTACCAGCACACCAATGGGGGTTCATAAAGAGTGGCAATGGGTGTCTCGGGTGTTATCATTGTTGATGGAGCGTGTGTGGTTTACCGGCACATCAATTTGAGATGGTAATGGACCCCGAGAGTACCAAGCTAATTTGCATGATTATTCACACCCGGTTTGTGATCCTCGGCATCCCAGTCACAAACGGTGGGGCATATCTAAGATTAAACATGCTATTGAACAATTCAATAAATCTCAAAAGAAACTAGGAATTCCATTTATAATAAGATTATATTTTCCGCGGTGGAATTGGCTGAATCGTCATTCGCCTACCTTTATAAAATTTGCAAATAGATTACGGCATCCCTCTTCTAGTTTGTAAATTGTTATAGTTGGATCCTAGCCTTATTTTATATTGGGTTATTATTAGGACCGACAAGTATCTAATTAAACTTACCTTCTTTTATAGATGTCTTCTGCTGATCAATCCGCTCCCCACTCAAACTCCAGTGTTCCCTCAATCCTCTCATTATGTTCCAAGGTTCAATTGAATGGGACAAACTACAATGACTGGATTAGAAATATCAAGATGGCTCTAAGGTACGAGAACAAAGAGTATGTTCTCGAGACCGAGCTTGTCGATATTGACCCTGAAACTGCTACTCCCGAGGAACTTGCCTCGTACCAAAAACATTCTAATGACGCGACCAAAGTGGCCTGCATCATGATCGCCACAATGAACCCCAATTGCAAAGGATATACGAAGACTACTAGCCCTTTGAGATGTACAAGGAGCTTCCGGAAAAGTTCCACAAGCAAGAGCGCATCGAGAGGTGCGAGGTGGTCAAGGACTTCACGAACAGCAAACCTAAAGATGGAGAGTCCATCTGCACTCATGTGCAAAGAATGCAAGGTTACGTGGAGCGGCTCAGGAAGCTTGCGATGCCTGTAAACGAGGAGTTGGCCGTTGACATTGTGCTTAACTCCTTGCCAAGTTCTTATGACCAGTTCAGGCTGGCTTACCATGTGAACAACAATCAGGCTAACCTGACTGAATTGCATCGTATGCTTCGGATTGCTGAGGACTGGATGAAGGGTAAAAGTGTACCCTCGGTTAATCAGCCCGTCTTAGCCATTGGAAGTGGCAAAGGAAAGAAACGGAAGGGCCCTCCTAAACAAAATTAGAGGGAAAAGGTTCAGGTCGGGTCATCCAGCAATGGCTTGAGAACCAATTCTTCCCACATTCCTTGTGTGGCCAACCCCAATTAGGCCGACTGTTTCTATTGCAAAGAGAAGGGCCATTGGAAGAGAAGCTGCCCCCAAATACTTGCAGGATGTCAAGGATGGGAAAGTAAAGCCATCGACATCAGGTATATACACTATCTCTAAAAACTCACAATCTTCTAATTCTTGGGTCCTTGATACAGGATGTGGTTTTCACATTTTTTCTGATCTGCAGGGCCTAAAGGAAAGCAGGGAGGTGGAGCACGGTAGACTGAACCTGATCATGGGCAATAGGAGATCGTCCCCTGTTACCAAGATCGGCGTTTATAGTTTAGTGCTTAGTAGTGATGTTAGCTTAGAGTTATTTAATTGTTGCTATTCGCCAGAAATGGCAAGAAACATTATTTCATTTCACGCATTGTTCAGACAAGGATTTCAATTTTCTTTTGATAATAAAAATGGTTCGATTTCTGTTTTCAAAAATGGTATTTTGATTTTTACTGCTTATCCTTGTGATGGTGTGTATGAAACTGTTGAATGTGTTAACAATTTAGGACATAGTGTAAATTATATTGATTCTACTAGTGGTGTAGAAAAGGCATGTTTGTGGCATAGCTGGCTAGGGCACATCAGCAAGAAACGCATCGCTCAACTCCAAAAGGATGGAGTGTTGGAATCATTCGACCTCAGGTCGGATGATGTATGCGAATCTTGTCTGTTGGGCAAGATGACTAAATCACCTTTCAAAGGGTCTTTTGAAAGAGGTGAGGGTCTGCTGGACATCATTCACACTGATGTGTGTGGTCCATTCAGATCAACCACAAAGGATGGCACGCGGTTCTACGTAACCTTTACTGACGATTTTAGTAGATACGGTTATATCTACTTAATCAAGCATAAGTCATACACCTTTGAAAAGTTCAAAGAGTTTTAGAACGAGGTAGAGAATCAATTAGGCAGGAAGATAAAGATGCTCAGGTCCGACAGAGGCGGAGAGTATCTAAGTATCGAGTTCCTAGACTATCTAAAGGAATGCGGAATAGTTAAGCAGTTGACACCTCCCAGGACACCACAATTGAACGGTATTGCGGAAAGGCGCAACCGAACCCTATTGGACATGGTTCGTTCCATGATGAGTCGAGCTTTACTTCCCATTCACTTCTGGGGGTATGCCTTAGAGACTGCCGCCCATATCCTCAATCTTGTCCCTACTAAGAAGGTTGCTAAAACACCTCATGAAATGTGGACAGGGAAAGTTCCCTCGTTGGCACATATCAAAGTCTGGGGTTGTGAGGCTTTCGTTAGACGAGAGACTCAAGACAAACTCGCAGAAAGAAGCGAACGGTGTTTCTTCCTTGGTTATCCCAAACAGTCCTTTGGATATCTATTCTACAGACCAAGCGAGGATGTGGTCTTTGTAGCTAGACGAGCAGTCTTTCGAGAGAGAGCTCATATTCAAAGAGGACAGTGGGAGTACCATTGATCTTGAAGAAATTCAAGAGTCATTAGATGACGCAACCTTAGGAGAAACTAGCAACCAACATGAGGAATAAGTTCCTGTTGGTCCGACTGATGTATCCTTACCTCTTAGGCGCTCCGGTAGGGTTAGCATGCCACTCGAGTTTTATGGTTTTCATATAACTTCGGATGGGGACACGTTTGTCAGTGATAGGACACTGATAAATTTGGATGAACCAGCTAACTACCAGGAAGCAGTGGCGGGCCCTGAGTCTGCCAAGTGGAAAGAGGTCATGGATAGCGAGATCAAGTCCATGTATGACAATCAAGTTTGGAACTTGGTTGACAACGTACCGGGTCGAAAGACAGTCGGGTGCAAATGGATCTTCAAGAATAAGACCGACATGGACGGAAAGTTACACACTTTCAAGGTAAGACTGGTTGCGAAGGGCTTTACTCAAACCCCAGGGGTTGACTATGACGAGACCTTCTCACCTGTAGCCAAGATAAAGTCTATTAGGATAATGCTGGCCATAGCTGCATTTCATGACTATGAAATTTGGCAGATGGACGTCAAAACCGCTTTCCTTAATGGGAAGTTGACTGAGGATGTTTACATGAATCAGCCATAGGGTTTTGTCGATGCAAAGTATCCCAATAAGGTGTGTAAGCTTGAGAGATCAATCTACGGATTGAAGCAAGCTTCTCGCAGCTGAATCTTTGTTTCCATGAGAAAGTCAAAGAGTTTGGCTTCTCTAAGAGCGAGGATGAGTCCTGCGTATATGTCAAGGCTAGTGGGAGTATAGTCACCTTTCTGGTGCTATATGTCGATGACATACTGCTCATGGGAAACGATATTCCAACCTTGCAAGATGTCAAGGCTTGGCTTGGGAAATGTTTCGCCATGAAGGACCTAGGAGAGGCTGCCTATATTCTCAGGATAAGAATATTGAGAGATAGGAAGAAGAGACTAATTGGACTTAGTCAGGGTACATACTTGGAAAAGGTACTAAAGAGGTTTAGTATGGAAAATTCCAAGAAGGGCGAGCTGCCTATCCAAAGTAATGCAAAATTGAGTAAGACTCAAAGTCCGAGTACAGACGAGGAAATAGCTAAAATGAGTCGGGTACCTTACACTTCGGCTGTAGGATCGATCATGTACGCTATGACGTGTACTCGCCCTGACGTGGCTTTTGCTTTAAGCATGGTCAGTGGGTACCAGGGTAACCCTGGAAGGGCGCATTGGATAGCTATGAAAAATATACTCAAGTATCTACGAAGGACAAAGAACATGGTGTTAGTCCTCGGTGGTAGTGATACCTTGAGAGTTGAAGGATATACAGATGCCAGTTTTCAGACGGATAGATATAGTGGTCGGTCTTAGTCGGGCTGGGTATTCCTCTTGAATGGTGGAGCAGTTACTTGGAAAAGTTCCAAGCAAGAAACAGTGGCTGATTCTACGTGCGAATCAGAGTACATAGCAGCAAGTGAAGCATCAAAGGAAGCGGCTTGGCTAAAGAACTTTATCGATGACCTTGGAGTAGTCCCGAGTATACAGGAGCCCTTGGAACTGTTCTGCGATAACGAAGGTGCGGTCGCCTTGACAAAGGAACCACGAGACCATGGAAAGTCCAGGCATATCGACAGAAAAATAATCCAGATCCCTTGACAAAGGCTCTGAGTAGGATTAAGCATAATCAGCATGCTAGGAGCATTGGATTAAGAGATGATATAAGTTTTTGTAATTAGATAGGTTTTGAAACTTGTAACAATGTTATTATATTTGACTTTTGTGATTTAATAATGGAGATTTATTAATGAGTAATGGTTTACTAATTTTGTCAATGCTTTATCATTGTTTTTCATTTCGCATGTTTTACTTCCTGAATAATTGGATTATTCAAATATCCACAGTCGCTCATGCTTTTAGGGAGTAAGTATGTAATAAGACTGTCATGAATTAGTTGTAGATTGTCTAAGGAGTTAGACATTGCAATAAGATTGTTGCAACATTCATGAGTACTTGGAAATGCAGATTTGAGTATTGGATAAACCCGCGCTCAATGGATTGCTTCATGGATTACATCACGAGCAATATTGAGACGATAATATCTTTTGATCTTTAAGCTAAGACATATGAGTTATGATTTACTAGGCGGTTGCTCATTGATAACACGAAAACGCATCGGTAACTCGGTGCTATAAAACGTGTTGTTGTGAGTAATTTGTCTGGTAAAAGACATAAGTATATGAGTCGAAGTTTATTCGTCCCTTGACCCTAACGGGGAACAGATATTTGTAGGCCTCTCGATGAATTTGAAGTTGACTAAAATGGTTGGCCAACCGGGACTAAATTGGTAGTCTAAGAGTCATATGCAAATCGGGAATCGAGGAATAGTGAATCAGACCAGGATTGATTTTAATCCATGTCTTGAGTCTGAAAAATATCTTGTTGGACGGAGGATCATCTGATCACTTATCTTTGGACAGAACTGACTAGGTCAGAGTTTCGCAGTAGTTTCTAGGAAGCTTAAGGTGCTGGTTAATTAGAGGCTAAATTGGTAATTATAGTCATAGACTTATCCAAGTGGGAGACTGTTGGATTAGGTGTCTAAGCCATGACTAATAATTAGTATTTACGTAATTAATAGTAGCACAGTCCATTTGGGTTGCCCTCATGGCTGGAGGTTTGGTAGAAAATTCGGTAGAGAGAAAGATTGATTTATTATGGGATTAATAAATCAACAGGAATTAAATATATGGTTTATTAATATATTAAAGTCATAATATATTAATTAGAAACTATATTAATTAATTAGGAATTAATCTGGAATTAATTGGATTTAATTCGGTGATTAATTTAATAAATTAAAGGTGCAGGGACTGAAACTGTAATTATTCAATAGTTGAGTAAGTGGCAGTGTGAGAGTGACCAGTGAGTGTCGAAATTATATATATATATATATATATATATATATATATATATATATATATATATATATATATATATATATATATATATATATATATATATATATATATATATATATATATCGAAATTGATAAATAAAGATAAATAGGAGTTTAAATTATAAGATAGGGGTCCCTGGGCACTCATTATTTTCGCCAATTCAATATCTCTCTCTCTCTGGAATTTTCGATCCATATACCTCTCAGTTAGGGTGTGACTTTCATTTGAGGCAGGATATTTTTGCTGCTCAGCTTCCAAGAAACTAAGGTTGGTTTTTCTGTTTTTATCTTTAGACTTTTTATTAGCCTCTAGGTTTTTGTTATATGTTCAATAGTAGAAAACATAGATCGTTATAGGTTGCATGCGAACTTAGGTTACTTAGTTCATGGTTTGCAGAAAACCTTTCATTAACATCGTCTTATGACACCATATACCCATCTGAATCACCATTAAGTGTTTTAGATCTTACTTCATTCAAACTTTTTTCCATGGACTACCAAAAGACATTATCCAAAATTTATTCAATATAAATCATAACTTTTATCAAAATACTTACTTCTTAATCATGTTCTCTTCCTATAAGTTAAGTTTATTGTCTTAAATTCCAGCATTACATGAGATATTCCTTGAAGGTCATGTATTCGCAACTTAGCAACTTGTACCATGACTATGAGCTTGATGCTACATGATCAAAACACGTTTTTACTCATGAGGAACAGTTAATGCAACTAAATACATCATAATCTAGACTCAATTACACCATAACTTCAAACTCTAAAATTTAGGTTCATATGAAGTTACATTCTCATCATGGATATTTTAAATAAAATTATAAAGGAGAGTGTTTACTTGATGCATTGAGGTTTTCTAGCAAAACTCCTTAATTGCTCTTGGTTTAAGCTTGACATCAAACATATATAGTTTTTTCACCAATAACACACACGTTAATATTAAGAGGGTTTGGAAGGGATGGTAATGTTGTTTTGAAGGGGAAAATACCCATAAAACCCTCTTTTCAGTTGGGTCAAACGACAACCCATTGCTTCAAACCGAAATTCTTACACTTGGACAACTTAAAATAATAGTTGTCCATTCATGTGATGCGTCGCATTATCCCATGGACACATTACATTGATACTGTAGTGAGTCTACAAAATCTTCTTTTAAATTAGGTATCAGATAAGATTGTCTGACATCATAGAATCTTAAGTCCGGGTACTACAAAATTTCTGGACGCGTCATGTCTCTCCATTTTATGCACATTCAAGCCTCCAACCTTATATCACTAAGTCAATCTTCATCATTTCCACTCACATCCTTTTAGCTAACAACTTTCAATTATAACAATCACAAGTACACATAACTTCCTTGACACATATTCTTAATATTCTTAATATTAAAACAACACCAAACTCATCTAAAGGACTAAATTGTTGTTTTGGTCAAAATAATCATTAACATAGATATTGGGAGTTTCATAATCATTTCATAAAAATTACAGAAATTCTAGTTGTCACATAATATCCTTCATGTTCTTCAACTAAAATCTCTTTCTTGACTTCGATCTTCCTCTACCACGACCCCCTTTGTTGGACCATCTTCCTCTATCTTCAGTACTTAAGATACTACTTGAAGATTCTTCGACACTCCGTCTATGAACATCCTCACCAAGGACTAAATTGTGAATACCTTCAAATATCGGCTTAGCACTACCGTTGTTAATTGCCATCAATGAACCAAACTAACCATCGGGAAAAGATGATAATAGTAGCAATGCTTCAATTTCATCCTCTCAAATATCAACAAAAATCAACATTGAGATGACTTAATTGAGTTCATTGACATGATCAACCATTGAGCCACCCTCCATCTTCAGATTTACTAGCTGTCGAATAAAAAAACCTTATTTGTTGTTCAAGGTTTTTCATATATGTTACATAGTGCCTTGATCAAACTAAAAGTATTCGTCACAATGAAAATATTTTAAGATACATTCTTTGTCAATGATAATCTTAATACACCAAGTTCCTACTGATCTAACAAGTCCTATTCCTCCTGCTTCATGTCTTCAAGTCTATCTCTTAAAGGAGGTTTGTATAATTTCTTTTGGCATAGATTATTAAGTAAAGAATTCGAACAATGGAGATATAATATGATATTAGGAACAAGATTCAAAAATAAATTGAAGAACAAATGAATTTAGGAAACAATGTGTCGAATGCTTTGATTTAACTTTTGAGAGGTTTTACAATTGAAGTGATAACAAGCACACTCAACCCAGTGAGGTATCCTTGATATTTATACATGATCAAGGATACCATAGTACAAAATATCTGACTAATAGTACAATGAAATATTCTAACAAATTTCGTATAACTATCAGCCACTGGGAGAGCAGCAGTGACATAAGCGTGTCTAACACACAACGTGCTCTCAGGATAAGGTTTGTTACATAAGCCTTCGGATCCTCTAGTGTGAGACCTTCGAATCTTCAGGCACAAAACTTGACTCTTCGGAGGGCTCAACCTTCGGATGGACAGAAACACTTCATCACAAATTTATCTTCAACATAGATCTTCTTCAATTTGCATTCTCCAAAAACAGAAATCATGACCTTCGAATTTTTCGATCTTAACTTTTCCATCTTCAGCCAGTTTCTGATGCTAGTTAGTTCGGATAAAAAACAAAACAAGTTAACAACTTTAGAGAAAATAATAAATTACGTTTTCTGTAGCACACGACAATAAACTGATAATTGTATAACACTAAGAACTGTAAAGTCTAGAACAAAAAATTTTAACATGGTTCACACGATCAGTCTGATCGGCTAATCCACGAGCAAACGAGAAAGAGAGAAAGAGAAAGTGATAGAGAGAGGGGCTTTTACTATCACCAAGAACATACAAGTCTAAAACTGCACTTGTAATCTGATTCACTCATACTAAGGTTACACTAACTTGAGCTACCAATAGAGAATGATCTTTCTCTGAAGAGTGTGCTCGAAAGCTAAATGCGCTCTCAGCCTCACAATAAATATTCTTGGCATTTTAGCTCATAAGATACACAAGCGCTATGCTTTGTGTTTTGTGTGGTTTGATGTTGCAACACTCCCCTTTATATATCAACTCTTCCCTCAAATCAAGGAACAATATATATCTTCTTTGATTTTGTGTTGGAATAATGTCCAAGCTCATCAACTTGTGGTGATGTCTCTAATAATAGCAGAATCCTTTTGGGTTGCCCTCATGACTTAGAAAAACAAATAGAGTCAGAAATAAAAAGAAAAGATGATTAGTTTATTAATTTATTGAGAAATAAATTAATTAGAAATTAGATAAATATATTAATTGATAAATTAATTTAGAATTAATTGAGAATCAATTAAAGGTACTGGATTGTAATTGATTAAAGGTTTAATCATTGGAAACAAGTCCAGGGGTGCGGCCGTCAAAAGGCTCCTACGTTTGAAACCCTAGAAGCCCATGCAGTATAAGTAGAGGCCTCGGGGTTCAATCCTAAGGCATCCCAAGCCTCAAGTGAGCCGCCATCCTCCTCCCTCTCTTCCTTTCCTGCGAAAACACTTCCCTCTCTAGGGTTAGAGTTCTTTGCTTCTGATCTATTTGGTTTTCTGGAGATCACTGGGTGTGAGTCACTAGAGGGGTTCTACTTTAGATCCTGATCATCCTTGCCATCATGGCCTTAACCAGAGCACAAACAAGGAGACTTGGTAAGGTATATTATGTTTAAGTTTTGAGTAGAAATAATTGTTATGAACTGCATGATCCTAAACAATGTTCATGGAATTTCTATGATTTGATCTTGTTTGTCTTCCGTTGCATGTGCTTATGTGATTATGTGATCAAATTCCAAAAGTGTGCTATCCAAAAAGCCCACCAAATCTTTTTTTATTGACTTTAAGGCTTCACCTCACCTTGTTACCTAATATCGGCATAATATACTTTCTTCAAGTCCTTGGTTATTCTAAAAAACTTTAATCGATATATACATAATTTATATTTGTTTAAGAAATAAAAATGTTACAGGAAGTGCACATATGTTTCTATTGTGCCTCTTATTCGCTTATAATACAAAAAACTCCATGTACGTCTGTCATCTTGTTTGTTTAACGGTTGAATATATAAGTAGACTCAAGTAGAAACTCAAAAAACGATACCGCATTGAAAAAAATGGTTATATAATTGAAAAAATTAGTGGTCAAAATTCAATTTTATTTATCCTCAAAATCCTGTGATATGAAACGGTATTTTGGTAATTACTTACAATATTTAAAAGATTTTTCCGATAAAGGTCGAATGCTAAATGTTGAAATGGAAAAAAATCATATTTTTAAACACCCCCCCCCCCCCTGCACGCCCCTAATCCCACCCTACCTCGATGCGCGCCAAGTATCGCTATTTTGTTTTCCTTTGTAAAAAAAATATGAATTTAAAGTGTTAAAATATGATTCTCTACAAAATGATCTTAGTCATAAACTTTGAAAAATTTTACTTCTAACTTTTATTGTTATAGAAACCCAAAAAAAAAGTTCAAATATTATGAAAATTTAAAGAATTCTTGTACACACTATATAAGTGAGTTTGTACACGGAATGTTTTTCAAAAGATAAGTTTTATAAGTGTTCATGTTTTAATTTAAGAACACGTTAGTATTTATATAATATAACGAAAAAAATTTGTCTCCAAATTCAAAAATGCAAACGAAGGTTTTGTTCATTTAGTAATTTCTCAAAAAAATTTAAAAAATATTATTGTTAATGGTTAGTTTTTTTAAGGAAGTCATGTTTTAATAAAAACTAACAGATGGAAACTTTTGTTCTCCAAATAAAAAATCATTTTAAAGGTTTTTACATATCCTATAACATGAAATTTTAGAAAAGAAACTTTTAAAAGTAATATTTGGATATCACACTTTATTTTATAATATGGCAAGTTTTAAAAAAAATGTTGAAAATAATATGGTCTAAATTGACATGATCCAAATCATTTATAGTTCAACGGTGTTATCATTCAACATGTTTATGATGCTTAATTTAATATAATCAAAAAATATTATGATTCAAAAATATTATCATCATTAATCATGTCAGTATGACTCAAAATAATATATGATTCAAAAAATATTATGATCTAAAACTTGATTTGGTTGAATCTGTTATGATAAAAAAAAATGATATGGTCCAAAAAGTTATGATCCATAATTTTATGATCCAAAATGGATTAAAAACATTCAAATAAAAACAAATTAATATTATGAGGCTAAAACAATTAAAAGTTTATTTTATTTTAAAAATATTATGATACTCAAATGTATTATCCAAAAAATATGACTAAAATTTATGATCCAAAATGATTGGATACAAAATATTATGATGTTAAATGATATGAAATAAAACCTTAAAATCCAAAATGTTATGAAATATAAAAATGTTATGAAATATAAAATGTTATAATCCAAAAATATATAGAACCACTAAAATGGGATAAAAACATTAAATAACTTTAAATTAATAATAAAATAACAAATTATAATAAACATCTAAACAACTAAAAATGAGTTTAACTATATTAAAAATAAATGATAAATAATAATTAATTAATTAATTAAACAAAAAAGGAAAAAGACATGTGTATCACACGTGCTTGAGTCATGTCCAATGACGATGTTTACATTTACAACCTTAACGATATGAGTGATTGAGATTTCTTATTATGCTTCTTATATTTTTTTTTTTCTTACTGGATTCGGAATATATATATATATATATATATATATATATATATATATATATATATATATATATATATATATATATATATATATATATATATATATATATATATATATATATACACACACATACATGATTTTTTATATATGACGATTAAGAGATTTTAAAAAGATACTTAATTTTTTAAGCATATTTTCATGTTCATACGAAGATGTGCTTACAAAAAAAAGTTTATTTTTTAACACCAAAAACACCACAAATATATACATATACTAACAATTAAGCGATTTTGTTGGAAAAAAACAAGTTTTAGTGCATATGCACATATGCAAATGAACATGTGCACATGAATATGCACATAAAAAGTTGTCTTAAATGAAAAAAGAGATCTCTTAGACGCTCCATAAAAAAAGTTAGATGTGTTTTTTTCTAAATGTGATACGTAGATAATAAGTTCTCGGGTTAACTTGAGTTCTCATTTGAACTTGGTTTTATATATCTTATCCTAATAAATAAGTAACTCAAAGCCACATGTCATCACCACATTCATTTTGCCACATGTCATTTTCTCATAATTTTAAATTTCTTAAAAAAAAAACTAATTTGTGTGAAACGTTTCTAACTCCTTAATGATCAGTTTAATTATCATTTAATTTCAAAATTAATTGTTATCATTCAATTTCAAAATTAATTATTTTTTAATATCATATTATTTTTTAATGTGTTGAATGATTTGGGAGACAATAGAGAGACAATTGACGTCATAATATTTTGAATAACGATTCCAATCATAGTAGTGAATTTGATTTTAGTACCGGTGACATTCTCATAATCAATTATATTTATCAAAATACAAAATCGTAATAGTAAAAATCAAAAGCAAGATGTCACGATACACAAACAAAATTCTTATGTAAAATTATTAATGTTTAGATATTCTTAATTAATAATTTTTCTGTATCATCCCGTGTAATACACGGGTTTTACAACTAGTATATATATATATATATATATATATATATATATATATATATATATATATATATATATATATATATATATATATATATATATATATATATATATATATATATATATATATCATTATTATATATAATCATCCGTATGCTTAAGATTTTAGCAAATGGGCTCAAGAAATTAAGGAGCTATGGTCTTTGAAGAGCGCGTGTTCTTTTCTGTGAGCGCGTGTTCCCTTTCTCCTCTTTGCTTTCGCAATATGCAAAGGTTTTCTTAATCAAGTAACACGTATCAATATGTACTAACTAGACTAGCCTTAGATACCAACGTTTCACAGATAGGACACCTTCCCCACAACCATCCCCACAACCATCCCCTGTCTTCTCTCCATTCAAGGTCAGTCCGCCACTCTCCATCTTCTCTCTTCTTGACAAAATGGGTTAGTAGCACTCATTGGAAAATCTTTTTAGCAATTCCTCTCGCTCTTTCATCGGTTACTCTCAAAGAAAAGAATATTCAAAAGCAAATTCTAGGTTTAGTTTTTGCTCTGATGTGATTAAAGCCTACGTTTTCTCACCCCTTTCATTCACAGTCTCTTGATTCTCAGCTATGGGGTCATTTGGGTTACGGGTTTGATTTTAGATTGGGATTTGTGGACGATTTGCTAATTCTCATTCTAACGTTCTCCTTCTAACGTTCTTGGTGGCCGATTCCAATTGGCGTCAGTTCTATTTGTATGAAATTGGGGGTTGTTAATTTGAGAACGTCTAATTGAAGAACACAGAAGGTGGAGGTAAGATTTTGTTTCTATTTTTGATTTTTAAAGATTCATACTAAACCTTACGCCTCAAAAACCCTAAACTGACTTTGATTTATGGTTGAACAACAGCGGTCCATTCTCTCTGGCATGTCTCTGTCTTTAGATGGAATTCTTGAGCCCTAATATTTCTGCTCTCATATCTATAGCACGTTACAAGTGGTATTGTAAACTTTAGGTTTCCAATTTTTCCACAATTTACTTCTAATTTATGAATAGTCCCCCATCAGAGCATGAAGTTCATGGTGGGTTTGAAGTTGGTGACTCATCAAAGGACACGATTCAGAGAGACAGAGAGAGTATGCATTTGTCCTCCACCACCACTGATGCTCCCGTATGGGTTTCTTCGCATGCCATCGAGCAGCCGCCCACTTTGCCCCTTCCCTTTCTTGTCCTCGTTCTCATTGCCACCACCAGCCTGCTTGCCAACTTCCGCCATCTCCCACTATATATACCGCTATATATACCTGGAAACTCGTTATTTCTGATGCCTCGTATTTCTCATATACACCTATGGAACGCCTCATGCCCTAATCATCATCCTCCTCACTATGTTCCTATCAAACGCCTCCACCACAATCTTATATATATCAAATTACATTTTGAGAGAACTCAATCAGAATTAGGTATCAACGATGGAGGAATCACCCAGCGACATAGACCACCTCCACTGCTCCCCCACCATCGCACTCGACACAGACCTCATCGGCAACCGTCAACCATGGTAGGTTTTTTCTTTTCAAAGTTTATCAGATCCCGATTCATCATTACTCTGCCATATCCTTGGTGGTTTTTTTTGCTTTTTAGACATCTATAAATGATGACGGATTGGCATATGTTAGATTTTTTGTCAATCTTCCAGTTTTGTTATTCGAATCATAACTCTGCCATGCATCTGTTTTGGTGTTACGCTGTTGCTATTTCTAAATTCTGAACTGTTTCGGGTTCTCTCTAGGAAAAAGCCTAACCACCGTTTATCAAATATACCAATGATTTTCCTTTGTTTCTTCTATTATTGATTAGCCGTTTGTATGTTTTGTTGTTGGAAAGTTTGTTCTGATCTTTGGTTGCTCAGGATGGATTTATTTACGAAGAGTTGTTGGGTCTATTGGGTTGATTGCTTAAGCTCACTTTCGTTTCTATTCATTCTGTTTCAGTCGGCTTTATAGCAGGATTGTATGATAATTTGAATTTCATTTATTTTCAGGTATGCAAAACTGTAGAGAGGCAAATTTATCTGAAGAGGCTAAATGAGCAACATGTTACCGCCATTCTTATGGTCACCTGTGAGCACCATGGGGAAAGAGAGAAAGAGTTATTGATGATTTGATTTTGTTTTTTCTTTAATTGGTTCTCTTTGTTTTTTTAATGTAACTTTTTTTATTTACTCTCCTCTTTTTGGTGATGATTAACCACTACAAGTATTTGCAGATTTGGGAAGATACTTGAACATATGGTATTAAAATAAAACTTGACGGTCAAAGTGGTTGAGTCTTTGAAACTGCTTGGTGAAACATGCATTTTGTATGGGAAAACACCAACTCTGTTGCTGATTTGAGGTTTAATCATTATTTTTTTAATAATGTTAGTGGTGTAGAACTCTCATACCTTCAAGTAACTGCAGACCGTGCAAGGTCTGTTCAAAACAAGCTCTAAGTTGTTATTCATTGCTTGCTTTTTTGTTTTTCGTGTTCATGCTATTAAATAGAAAGCTAGAGGAACCTGGTGATTTCAATGATGATGCTTTCAGTATTGAAGGAATCTAAAATAGATCTAGATTGTCCAAACTTGTTACCGAGATAAAGAAGCCAAGGGTAAGGATCTTTTATAGCAACCATTTACTTTTTTAAACTTTTTAATTGATAAAGACTTAAAAATATTATTTAAATTAAATTTTGTATCCAGAGAATTTGAACATACCAAAGTGAGGTGACATTAGAGAAAGGTGAAGAAAACATGAAATTAGGGTTCTTGATTTGCTGGAATTCAGTCTGATGATGATCTTCAAAATGAAAAACTACCTTTGTGGAGTTACTGACCTAAATGAAGATGGTGCGATAGAGACGGAGTTAGACACTGATCTTTGTAAATAAAATAAAATAACACATGCGGCCAAACTAGCTTCTTTTGCATAAAAATGTGCTTTAGGTAACATGAAGTAGGTGGTGGTGGCTATGTGGGACCCTCCAATGATGTAAGAAAAGAAGGAGGTGGTGGCAATGAAGAAGCAGGAGGTGGGGAGGTGCTTTAAAGAAGTGGGCTGCATGTCTAGCATCACGTGCTGAAGAAGAAGAAAGCGACCTTTCAATTTCTCATTAAGGGGTCTCCTATTTCAGCTTCAAAGGCTAAAGAAGAATGTGGTTTTCTGTTTTATTATCATCTTTAACTGATTCTTGAAAAAATTGGATATGCAAGGTTTGTTTAAAATCGGCCTATTTTTTATTTTTTTAAAGTTTTGAGTTTTCAAGGATCTTTGGTCATTCAGAGTCAAACATGATTTTTTCTTATTGTGACTTGATTGCTTTAAATTTTCACTGGTTTGTAGTTTTTTTTTTCATTTGTAGCGGTTTTCCTATTTGTTAATTATTACTCTCCCTGGTAATGTTTGATTCTTTTTATTTCTTTCATTCACTAAATGTTTCAACTTTCTAACTTTAATTTTCTCTATTTGTAGTGAAATAATGGTTCCTTAGTACATGGAAGCAAGCAAACACCATTTTCTATCTTGGTATTAAAATCTTGATGGACTGCATAGACATTGAGCTAAAAATGTCAAATTTGGTTATATGCAGATACAGGTGCTGTTGCGAGTTTAAGAGTGTGTGGGGGAAGGTTGCATCCATATTTTGCTAAATCCTACATAAGGTGATGCTTCCTATCTTTTGCTTTTTATTCTAGAAGAACATACACTCGCACTTGGACCGACTTTATGAAGGTTATAAATGAAAAACAAAAAAAATATGGTGAACATTTATGATCTAGCAAATGTGTATAAAATAATATCAACATGTAGCTCTAGAAGTGTGTTTCAATTATTTTGAACTTGATTCTTGTGCAGGTTGGTGGAGACCTGGAGTTACTCAAAACAAGGATGGAATAGAGCAATTAGGGCTCCCTGTTTTGAACCCACAACGGAGGAACGTTCAAAACTCTTTTTAAAATCCCTACTGTACTTGTCAAACAACCTTTTGTGTTTGTTAAATTGCTTCCACTGGTCATGGACAAATATCTCAGGATAATTATTGGTTGTTCACAAACAATAACAACCTACTTTGAATTCCTTGCTTATAATAGCAATGTATTTACATGTCTTTAAAGCTTTAGAATATTTTGAATGGAATACCTAAATTACCTTCCATGGGTCATGTTTAACACGACCCTTGAAATGCTGTTTCATGTAATTTAGGAAATGCTGTACTATTCTATGCAATTTTCCCTTATATATAATATATGGTTAATGAATTTATATATTTAATTTAGGAAATGTTTTATCATCTTTTTTTGCGAGGTCAACTGGGGACAATTGAGTACTTCAAGAGCAGCTTAACAAAAAGGTAAGAACTCAATGCCAATTAATTTCCTAAAAGATTATGATTTTTCTTGCTTATGTATTTTGTGAGGTTTCATGTTTTCTTCATACCAATGAACGTGAAGAACTATAAAAGACGATGAACCCCTTGAAACAACTTTCCTATTAACGAAATGAGATTAATACTGAGAAAACATGCACAAACATTACTCTGTGACGCTTAGGTATTAATATTTGTTTCCATAATTGTACATTAAATTATAAAGATTAATTTATAAAACCATATCAGGAACTCGATTGCTATTTAATACGTAAAATTAGTCACTCGAGATTGAAGAACTGAAACAGAAAGTAGGTGAGTTGACCGAGTCAAAGCACTTTTGTGGTTATCCACCCAAAATAGTAAAAAAAAACTGCCAAAGAAGAATCTAAATGAGGAGGTAAGAATATCCATATTTTTTTGTTACTGTTTAATAATAGAACAATTTACAATGTTTGTCTCATGGCATAGCTTATTTTTTCAATTGTGATCATTATTTGAGGTTCTTGTAATTTTTTTGGTCTATCTTCCATGTAAAACGACTAATTTGAGATAAAGTTTGCAATAATCAGATACCCAGGACCAGAAATTGTTATTTTACATACATATATGTGCCTATGTATATACATGCAACTATTTTTTTAATATGTATTGTTATTAATGTGGATAAATGCATATATGAGTTGTACATATATGTCAATTTGTTTATATCCATGTTTGTACATATGTTCGTTGAAATGCGAGTATATGTGGATAAATGTTTATGTAAATATGCATATATGCCTATATACAAGTGTGCATTTTTTTGTTGTCTTTTAATATGCACGTATATTTACTTTTATTAATGTTCTAGCAGTTTTTGAAGAATTTATCAAACAAATTGCAGAAGTGAAAAGTAACAAAATGAATAAACATGATAGTCAAGGAATGAACAATAAAGAAATTATAAATTTTTGTTGTATTTTGTTTTATATTTTTTGTATGTATTGTTCAAAATGGTTGTATATTATTGTTTTTAATAAATCGATTTGTTAGTTTTTGCATCCATATATTAAAAAGACGAATATGTATATATAATTTGGAAAATGTGTATATATTAACTTGCGAATATGTATATATATACACATGCAAATCAAAGAATTTATGTGTCTTTTAAATTCCAAAAATTAAATAAAAATAAACTTTTATTTTTTTTTAAATTCCAAAAATCTGATTTTAGGAAAATGAAATTTTGATTTTTTTTAATCTGAAAATCAAATCTAATAGGCTTATATTCACGAGTTGTTATTGTTGTTATCAAAAATAAAAAAAAAATCAAAATTAAATGAGTGTTGTAAATGACGATCATGTCCTTATATGATCTATCTAATCAGAAAGAGTTGTCGGGATATCTTGGGTTCTCAAAAAGATCCCAACTGTATGTATGTATGTGTGTGTGTGTGCGTGCGTGCGTGCGTACGTACGTATTTATGTATGTACGTATGTACGTATGTATGTATGTATGTATGACCGGTTCTGAATCCGGTCCGATTTTTCAGTACAAACGCTCGCCCCTAGTCGTGTTTCTTTTTTTTCTATTAGCCGTGACCTGATAAAGGATAATTTGAGTGGACAAAGGGTTACTGATATAAATATTGTTTTTACTTTGAGTACATTATGTAAATCCAAATAAATAACTAGCATACGCTCATGTTTAATAATGGCAAATAACAAAATGACCATATACTCAAAAATCATTATAATATAATTTTAAAAATTAAAAAATAGCATGAGAAGTGACTTAAACGAAATATAGTTTTAAAATAAATTCACATAATGAACTTAAAAATGTATCCATTACAGTATATTTGCAATTTCGTCATTCGCAATAGACGTATATTATGGCTTTTGAGTACCCATTGTGTTCCAATTAATTCTTCTTCTCTACTTTCTTTTATTTCTTCTTCATGACTCATATTAGGCATATATTGTGCACTCTGGTTGTCATAATAAATAAAAAAATTCTCCTATTACATTCCACGTTCTGATAATAAGGTCTTCAACCATATAAGCTGTTTGCTTGCTTTTAAAATAGCTATGTATTATGCTTATGTGGTTGAAAGATCAACAATCTTTCGTAACTTTAACATCCAAATGATTGTCGTACCTCCGATTATGAATGCATAACCTGTTGTGCTCTTACCTGAATCCACACATCCACTCAAATATTCATCAACGAACCCTTCTAAGACTACCCTCTTTCGTATGAAACATAGGGCAACCTAATTGTTCCTCTCAAGTAGCATAACGGCCACATTACTCCCTCTCAATGCTCTCTTCCTAGATATGATATGAACCTGGTCAACTCCCACTACACAATAACTATTTGGTTTGGTGCATACCATTGCATAAATCAAACTACCAACGACAGACGTGTAGGGCACTTTAGCCTTCTACTCTTTGTCTACATCCGCTTTTCGGGATTGCTTCTTTGAGAGTCTTAACTGGCTAACCAAAGTTGTACTTCTGTCCTTGGCATCTTCCATGCTGAATGTTTCTAAAACTTTCTTGATGTACTTAGATTGTGAAAGTTTTAATGTACCGCTAACTTTATTCTCTGTTATGCTCATGCCCAATATCTGCTCAGCAACTGTTAGGAACTATTTTAGTTTGGTTTAATCTTTATTTATTAGGACCAATATTGTAATAGATATTTAAAATGGGTTTTATTTGTATATTCGATGGGAGGCCGAACAAGGGGTTGTTCGGTTTTGGCACTTGTAGTCCACACCCATTTTGGGCTAGTGGATCGGTTTTCATGGGCTTAGGTTTTAGGTCATTTAGTCTAGAGTATTTAAGGTGTTTATGACATTATTTGTTCCTAAAGAATTGTGCTAAGCTAGAAAGATAAACCTTGAGTGTTCTTGGCAATCACACAATTTATGTACTAGTCTTGATCAATACAATAGAATAGTGCATTGAAGTTGAAATAATATCATTGTTCTTATTATTTGATTGATATTTTTGTTATTGTAAGATCAAAAGACCTACAATTGGTATCAGAGCTTGTTTTTTATATCATTTATCTTTTGTTCTTGGAGATTTGGAGAGTTTGATATGTTTTTGTGAGTTTTTCGGACTGTTTTGGTGTTTTTGGCATTGTGTTCTTGGTGTTCTTTGTAATTATTCATTCAAAAGTCCTTAAAAATTTAGTTTTTGATCCAATTAGTGCATTTCGGGGACTGTTTTTGCGAGATTGGGAGTTGCTCGGTCCGATGAAGTAGGTTGTTCGACGGCGGAAGGAGGAATCTAGGGTTTAATTGGGTTATTCGGTTGAAGAATTAGGATTTTGGTTGGTTTCTCGGCGGCGACTGAAGTTTGATTAGGGTTCCATGTTGCTCCGTCCGTTTTGATTGACCGGTTGGCCCAATAAGCTTTGTTCGGTATGCGGCTTGTTGTTCGGTTCCCCAGATTACTCGGTTACTCGCTCCTAGCTACTCGGTTTCCCGTTGCTCAGTCAAGACGGTGTTGCTCGGTCGCTGTTTCCATCCGGTTGTTCGGTTGCCTGGTTATTCGGTCAAGATCATTGATCGGTCTTTGTTCCTGATTGCTCGGTATTGACCTTGTTGATCGGTTGGGTCCCTGTGGTTGATCGGTCGTTTTTGCTCGGTCAAGGATGTTGTTCGGTTAAGTCATCTCCCACCGGAAACTGAGCAGAGATCTAAATCTCCTAGGTCGCCGGAATTCCTTTTGTCTCACCTGGTTGCTGTCGTTTGAGAGAGACGAGAAGGAGAAGAGAATGGAATTGTCGGCTAATGCAAATGAATGTTAGGTGGCGTTTGGTTCGCAGAAAGTTTTTGAAGGAATTGGAATCTGTCAAGGAATTGGAATCTATCAGGAATTGGAATCCAATTCCATATTGTGTTTGGTTGGCAGGAAATGGAATTTGAATCCAATTCCATTTTCTGTTTGGTTTTCAGGAAATGGAATTGGAATCCATGTAAATGACAAATTTGCCCTTAACGTTTTTTGCATAATATTTACTTTTTATATAACTTATTGCTAGTGGTGGATGGTAGCGGTGGGTGGTGGTGGTGGGTGACGATGGGTGGTGGTGGTGGGTGATGGTAATGGGCAGTAGTGGTGGTGGTGGTGGTTGGTGACGGTGGTGGTGGTGGCGGTGTATGGCGGTGATGGTGAGTAGTGGTGCTGGTGGCGGTGGTAGTGGTGTGTGGTGGCGGTGGCGGTGGGTGACGGTGGTGGGTGATGGCGGTAGGTGGTGGTGGTGGGTGATGGTAACAGGCATTGGTGGTGGTAGGCAGTGGTGGTGGTGGTGGGTGACGGTGGTTCGTGGTGGCGGTAGGTGGTGGTGGTGATGGATGATGGTAATGGGCATTAGCGGTGGTGGGCAGTGGTGATGGTGGTGGCGGTGGTAGTGGTGTGTGGTGGTGGTGGTTGGTGGTGGCGGTGGTGATGGTTGGTCACGTTGGTGGTGGTGGTAGATGGCGGTGGTGACGGTGGGTAGTGGTGGTGGTGGTGATGGTGGTGGTGGGTGGCGGTAGTGGTGGTGGCGACGGTGGGTGGTGGTGGCGACGGCGGTGGTTGGTGGCGGTGGTGGTGGGTGGTGGTGGTCGGTGCATGGTGGTGGTGGTGGTGGGTGAGGGTAGAGGGTTTCAATTTGTGAGGTAACAAAAAGGGTATAATGGTAATCTTGCACATTCCCTCTTCCAAGGGAATTAAATCATTCCATTCACTGAAGGAATTCATTCCCTCCATTTCAATGGAATTGGAATCCAATTCGTTCACACAAAGCTTGAACCAAACGCAGGAATTCAAAGGAATTGGATTCCAATTCCCTCGAATTCCCTCGAATTCCAACGAACCAAACGCGTTTTGGTGAAGAGAAGTTAGGTTAGGGTCTTGGATCGTGATTTTTTTTAGCCCAAACTGAATTTAAAAAAAAAAAAAAAAAAAAAAAACCGGCCCACTCTTTTTAAAAAACAAAAAAATCAATTTTTTTTCAAATATTCCGGCCACGTGATTTCTTTAGTCTAAGTGATTTAAAAAAAAAAAAACAATTCATTTTTCAGCCCATTTGTGAATCAATTTTTTTTTTTTTAAACCAATTCTAAAATAGAAAATAAAAAAGGCACACCCCGTTTTTTTCTTACGGTAAATTAAAGAGGGGGTCAAAGTGATTTCTTTAAACTCAAATATTTTATAATTTTGTGGTGATTCAATTTCGTCTACACAATTTTAAATTAAAGATTCATTTGAAAACCAAATTCTCGTTTTTTTTATCTAGTTTGAAATCCATTATTTTTCATTTTTTTTTAAGTTTTTTTTTCTTTTTCAGCCAAATTATTTCCAAGTGATTTCAAAACAATTTTTGGTCCATTTTAATCTTTAAAGCTTTTACGGTTATTTTTTTGGTCAAAATGACCACCACGACAAAATACGTTTGCGAAAACTCATGTTCCCCAGATTGCAAAAAGATAATCAACAAATATCGCGAACTAAACGAAAATCTTGTTTGAGAAGTCTTCGAACTTGAAAACCTCGTTTATAAACATAAGAAGAAACTGAGACCTTTACAAGAAAAGCTTGATGCAAAAACCTCAGACTATCACAAAATGCAAGACGAACTCAGCACAACAAGATGTCACATTAGGTTTGCTAATGAAGATATTGCTAGTTTAACTGCTGAACTAAATACATTAAAATCAAAGTTTCTAAAGGAAGAATCAACCTTTAAAAAGGTTTATGTATCTAGTGAAGTAGTTGAATCTATACTTGAACGTCAAACCAAATGGCTGAATAAACAAGGTGAGGGTTTGGGGTATGAAAGTGTGCCAACTCCGTGTAATGACGATTATCCTCTAGGCTTAAGTCTCTATGATCAACTCATGCTTACCTGTGATAAAGCTGAACGAGAAAGAGGGAATTGTGATGAAATTGACCAGCTCATGGATGCTCGACACTAAGCTGAGGAATCAAGAAAAACTGAAGAAGCTACGGATGGTGAAAGTCTTGGATTCAAAGCTGTTGCACCCCCATATAATCATAATTATTTCTCAAACCTTGACACCGAAGAATCCGAGGAATGCTATCTTTCCAATTTCATTCCAAAGGATCAGTCTGTCACTGCTGAGAATGAAGTAATAGTGGAATATGCGAGCGAGGAGGACAAAGATACTCCTAGTCCTTCTAATGCCTCATCTTCTGCTGTTACTAATGATTGCACCAAAATCGTTGATGCTGGTTCTACAACTTCTGGTGGTGGCGGTTCAAATTCCAAAAATCCACATGTTGGAAAATTTAGACCAAAGAAGTTTGTAAAAGAAGGGGAAGGTCCTGTTGGGCCTAGACCTAGTTCTAATAAATGTGATTGTGCTTGTTCTTGTGGAAATTCCTTGAAAAACTCATCTGGACAAGGACCAAGTTACAATCTCATTTATTTAAAGAGACAGACGTGCTTTAACTGTGGCATCGCAGGTCATATTGCCAGGAACTGTCCATATCGTCCATATGTTCCCTTCTTCGCACAAGGCTGGCAGAATGTGTCAAGAGGGAGTTCTCGCAAAAGAAAGCCCTCAAGATCTCTTTCAAGAGATGAGATGGAATGCTGCTAAGGCCAAAAAGCAGGCCCCAAGGATAAGAAGACCGATTCGAGAGATAATTCTACCAAATCAAAGTCGGTAAAGTCGAGCTCATCTCAAGGATCGTTCTCGAGTCCTCACTGGCAACAGAAGCACAAGTCAAGGGGGAGTGCTACTTTAAACTCAAGTGATGACACACCCATCCTGTCAAACAACAAAAGACCCAAGCCAAACTACCGATGGGTACCAAAAGGTCAACATTCCAACTCATTTCATAATAGAAGCAAAGTCCATTTGGGTTGCCCTCAAAGCTGGAGGCTTGGTAGAAAGTTCGGTAGAGAGAGAGAGGTTGGTTTATTATGGGATTAATAAATCAATAGAAATAAAAGATATGGTTTGTTAATATATTAAAGTGATAATATATTAATTAGAAACTATGTTGATTGATTAATAATTAATCAGAAATTAATTGGATTAATTTCTGTGGCATTAATTAGATTAATCAGGAGGTCAGGGATTAAAGTCGTACGAATTCAATAGTTGAATTGCGGCGCGCGGCGCGCAAATGTAAAGGCTGCGACGCGCGTACATATCCGTACGAATTCAATAGTTGAATTGCGGCGCGCGGCGCGCCAATGTAAAGGCCGCGGCGCGCGTACACATAATCCGGAAAATGGGCTGCGGCTAGGGTTTCTAGCTTTACCCTTTGGTTCCCTATAAATAGGGAACCCTAGGCCTCATTATGTTTGCTCATTCTATTAATTCTCTCTGGAATTTTCGGTCCACCCTCTGGCTCCCTGGGTGTGATCTCATTTGAGGCAGGACACTTGTGCTGCTTAGCTTCAAGATTAAAACTAAAGGTTAGTTTTTCTGATTAATTCTATTAGTTAATTTTTGTTTGTCCTTTAGGAATTAATTACATGTTCAAAGTAAGAAAACATAGATCTTTTCTAGGTTGCATGTGAACTTAGGTTATTTAGTTCATGGTTGCGGAAAACCTTTCAGTGGTATCAGAGCGCTTGGTTGTTTTCTTATTGAATGGCTGTAATAGTTTTCCTAATTAGGGTTTATTGTTTATAAATCTTCTGGGCCTGATTTCGATTTTGGGGTTTAGGGTTTTTGAAACCCTAGCCCCTTTCCCCTTCTTTTCCGATTTTCCTGGTTAGGGTTTTAGGAGGTTTTCTATTTTTGGTAACTTTAATTGGTTAATTAAATGGATAACCTTAAACCCAGTTTGTTTGGATTCGATAATTAGGGGTTTAAGATAGGTTTAAATTGATTTGATTAATTTGGAAAAACCTATCTACATTTGAATTAATTTAATTAATTGTTTAATTAAAAGATAATTCAAGGGATTTAATTTAATTTTGATTTAATGTTTAAATTTCGAAAATTAAAGGATAAATCCTAAAATATTTTAAAAGGTTTAAAATATCAAGATTTAATTAATTTAATTAATAGTTTAATTAAAAGATAAATTAAATCAAATTGAAGGTTTAATTTAATTTGAAGTTTAAAAGTTAAATTTCAGGAAATTAAAAGATATACCGGGAATATTTTAAAAAGTTTAAAATACATCTTATGTATATATTATTAAAGGTTAATACTATATGTATAAGATAAATTGGTTAGTCAAATCATTAGTAGGCCTCATTCACGAAGCTGGTCTATAAAGTGGGTATAAGGAGACTGCCTATAAAATGGCGGTCTAATGGGTGTTCACTCTCATCCACCGCTCGCCTGATCAGTGGAGGGTCGTTAGCCGAACAGTTTTGATAGGACCGCTTAATCATTAAAAGTATAATGATCAAAGTACTAGAACCCGTACAAGAATTCCCAATCTAGTTACTTTAGAAAAAATGTGAATTTGATGCTAACCCATGAAATTGCACATTGCACTTTATGAAACGTTGGTGGAGCGTGTGTGGTTTACCGGCACACCAATAGGGGTTCGTAAAGAGTGGCAATGGGTTTCTCGGGTGTTATCATTGTTGATGGAGCGTGTGTGGTTAACCGGCACATCAATTTGAGATGATAATGGACCCCGAGAGTACCGAGCTAATTTGCATGGTTATTCACACCCGGTTTGTGATCCTCGGCATCCCAGTAACAAACGGTGGGGCATATCCGAGATTAAACATGCCATTGAACAGTTCAATGAATCTCACAGATCTAGGAATTTCATAAGACTGAAATTGATAAAAGTTATCTACCTTAATGACCACTGTGTTGTGACTACGGCATCCCTCTTCACAGCATAGTTGGGGTATTTTGGATCCTAGCCTTGTTAAATAATGTATATTGGGTAATTATTTAAAAGGATTAATTAAACGAATAAATTCAAATTTTATATATGTCTGAAGAAAGTGTCATTCTCCTCCTTCCCCTCCTTCACCCATTTCTGAGAGCTTCAGAAAGCACCTGTTTAGTATGGTAAGGCTGACTGGCCTGAACTATGTGATATGGTTTTGCAATTAGAGAATAGTTCTTAGTTTTGCTGGCGAACCATATCCGACTGAGTGTCCGCTCCCAAACATGGCATCACACAGCAGCTTGTGATGAGCATGACTCCTTGACTATTGAGTCCAAGGAAGCTCGTTGCCTTATGCTATTGATCATTAACCCCGAGTTCCGCAGGGATTTAGAATTCATGGGGTCTGATAAGTTAGCACAGGTAGTTCAGGAAAGGTTCCGTGAACTGTTTGAATAAAGGGAACGAACTAGGATCTTCAAAGAGCTTGAAGTTGCAAGCTAGAAGGAAGTAGCACCAGTTTGCGTGTTCCCGAGATTGAGGGATACATAGGCGAACAGTATAAAACTGGTTTCCCTTTGTGATCGGGAGTTAAGCATTGGCTCGACTCGCTGATCTGTTCATCCAGATGAACAGAAAGGGTAACCGGATAAGACAATCGTGGAAGTGCATTCAATGTCGACTCTGTATGAATCGTTCATGGAGAAGCATAGTTCCATTAATTCAGCTGCTTCAGGATTGAGTCCAGTATTAAGGTGCATCAAGAAATGATCCAGATCGTCTGGACCGATTGTTCGATGTTTCAAACTGGGAATCCATAAGGTGGGACACAGTCACAGAAAGATTGGAAAAATGCTCTAAAGCCAAACCGTTTGGCAAACTCAGTAATATCTTAAAACTCAGAATACCTGATCCTCATTTCCTTGATACAGGATGTGTTTCTCACATTTGCTCTGTATGCACGGACTCTGTAGGATGCGGGATGTTGTCGCACAGGAGCATATTCAGATTGGATATGGAGCTCGTGCATTTTTGGAGTTAAGCTAGATATTTGTTCTTGTTATTGGTTTATAGATACATTTAACATAGATTCGCATTGTACATTGTTCTGAGGATAATTCTGGTTTAATGAAATATTTTTTTTTAAAATGGTTGTTTTAATTGTCCTCGAAATGTTGCGTGAATGTGTTGATGACGTAAATGGTAATAACTTGAATGTTGATACATCCAATGGGATTGGATTTGTAAATTGTGTTATTTATGATTGTTAAAGTGAATTTTATGAGAATCACTTCAACCAAAGGTCCAGTTGGACAGGACTTTGGAATCATTTGACTTAGAGTCACATGATGAATTGAGTGCTTAATAAAATTAATTGTGGCAAGAAAGGAATCGCCCAAAGATCCAATGGATAGGATTTTGGAATCAGTTGACTTGGAGTCAGGTGATGATTGCATGTCTTGAACAATATTAACAAAGTCATAAATTTACATGGAACTGTAAAAGTATTAAGATTTTGAGCAACAGACACATAAGTTATTGTGTATTGCTCGAATCTTCGAACAGAACACGATTAGTTATGCTTCATGATATTTGCCAAATGGTTTGACAAATATGGCATCGTTTATCGGAATAAGCGATTGATTGGAACCTTGAAGTGTTCAAGGATTTCAAAGGAAGTATAAGATCAACAGAACCTGAGTAACAACATAGACTGAGAAAATGTTCCACAGTTTATCCTCTTCCAAGAACACTAATGGTTATAATGTGTCTTAGGGAAGATGATGGAGCATTGATCGAAATAGTTTTGATCCTCGATGTATAAGATACATTTCCGATTAGTATTTCAATGAATTAAATATTCAACCAGTCAGACCGCAGAAACCATATTCCGACCATATCTTAGACTAACAAGGTTATGCCGACACTGTCTGAAATGTAAAGCTGGGATCGTCCCACTAGTACATAGAAAGTCCAGGGTCATGTAGCATTCGTCTGAATCTCATGACAAGCCTGAAACTGATCAGCGATGTCGTTTCATTGGCCATCCCGGTTATCCTTTGAAAGAAGAGTACTTTTAGAAAGAACTCAAGTTCTAAGGAAACAGTGGGAGTAAGAATAATTCTGAATGAGTTCAGGGATTAGCCAAGTGAAAGAACCTTTAGTCACCACTGGGACTTGACCAGGAATTAGATTCCTGTTAAACCTGACATACCCTCTCTTCGCTTGACCAGTAGTTATTGTCACTGTCATAAGGAGTTATGATTTGGGTGATATACCGGGTAGTGGTAAAACACTAAAGATGGTACGGATAAGTAATCCGACTGCTGGAAGCATTGGTGAGCCCAGTTGCTACCAAATAAGAGAACCTTACCGCGAGACACAGTCTATGTGACAGTTTGATTGATCTTTACAACTGGTCTAGGAACCAGTGGGAGTAATTGAATCATCAAAAGAAGGGAACATAGAAATGTACTTACAGAACATCTGGTTGAATGAGTCATCACTTGGAGTCAAGCAACTGATTCTGAGAGAAGCACTCTCAATAGAAGATGTAATCCGAGAGGATTCTGCGTGGCATAGTGTGAGTCGTTAGTGGAGCGTGTGTGGTTTACCGGCACACTAATAGGGACTCACATAGAGCATGCCATTACAAAAGGTACATGGCCCCGGGATTCGTCCCATGGACATCTCGCAAGAGAGGATATTCGGATTCTCAAAATAGGCCAAAAGGTTTGGATTTTGTGAATAGCCTGAAAGATTTCCTTTAATATGTCGGAAAGGTTTGGATTTCGGTTTCGCAAAATGTGCCATAAGTTCTGGATTTTGTGAATAGTCCGAAAGAGTCATATGACGGTGTCAAAGCCAGTGGGAGTATCGTTGTTATCTGCTATCATTGTATGTGGGTTACATACTGGTTCTAGGAAACGTCTCTTATCATTACAAAGTGTAATGACTTGGTGTTAAGAAACGGTTCGCTATGAAAGACTTTAAGAGATACAACATACTCAGGTGGTTGTGAACATCTATTAGATAGATCAGAATTCTGCCAATATGATCTTGATGAGATTCAAGATGCATAACCCCAGGAATGGAGTTTCCTGTCATTGCAAAGTGTAATGAATTGGCATGAAAGAAACAAAGAAGGTGCAGCATGCTCACGTAGTTCATAGACATCTATCAGATAGATGAGACTGACAGTATTGACTTAGCCGTTGAGAATATGATCTTGATGGGATTCAAGATACATAAGAAAGAGTCCCCGAATGGAAATGGTTTCCGGAAATCATGACACAAGGATTATTGGTAATCTTAGGATTCCGAAAGGGCTTGGAATGAGATTACATCAGGTTCCTCGAGCCTCTTCAGAAGTGTTATGAACATATCCTGATGACGTAATGCTTAGAGCATTGTAAGTTGGATTCAGGATATTGCCTGGCTGAGAATACTGAATGGATTTTTGAACAGACGTGAGAAATCATTGGGAAATGATTAGGGTGATTGATTTGAAAGGGTTTTTCAAATCGGTAATTGTTTACACCAGAGCGTGGTGCTGTAGGACTTCATGGTTAAAGAATTTCGTTGGTTTCTGATGGAGTGCGTGTGGGTCACCGGCACATCATGACACCTCGAAATTGTCTTAGGGTGTAGTCATGTGGACTAAAGACCCGAGAACCATGGGCAGTCACGGTACACATCACCGTAATGGAGTTGTGAGAGAGAATGACAAAATGACAAAATGACAAATTGAGATATCATCGGAAGAGTATCCGATAGGATCATCTGCAATAAAGTGTATAAGTGTTAGACACTTGGATACATAGAAAAAGTAAAAAAGTCATAGACATAGATATAAAAGGCTTGAATTGAAAGTTTAAAAGAGAATAAGAAACCGATAATAGTTATGATAAATCCGACTTGGTGATTACCTCGTGGAGACTTGGTAATAAGCAGGAGTAGCTGCCAGTCAGATTTTATGTTTCACTTTTGCATGTTTACTTCCTGAATAATTGGATTATTCAAATATCCACAGTCGCTCATACTCTTAGGGAGTAAGTATGAAGGAAGACTGTCATGAATTGGTTTGTAGATTGTCTAAGGAGTTAGACATAGCAATAAGATTGCTGCAACGTTCATGAGTACTTGGAAATGGAGATTTGAGTATTGGATAAACCCGCGCTCAATGGATTGCTTCATGGATTATATCACGAGCAATGTTGAGACGATAATATCTTATGGTCTTAAAGTGGAGAGATATGAGTTATAATTTGCAAGGCGGTTGTTCATTGAGAGTACGAAAACGCATCGGTAACTCGATGTTATAAAACGTGCTGTTGTGAGTAATTTGTCGGGTAAAAGATATAACATATTAGTCAAAGCTTATTCGTCCCTTGACCCAGACGGGAAACAGATATCTGTTGGCCACTCGATGATTTTGAAGTTGACTGAAGCGCTGGCCAGCCAGGACTGAATTGATTCGTTCAATTAGAAGTCTAAAAGTCATAAGCAAAATCGGAAATCGGGAAACAGTGTGTCAGACAGAGATTGATCTCAATCCATGTCTCATGTCTGAAAATATCTTGTTGGACGGAGGATCATCTGATCACTTATCTATGGACAGAACTGACTAGGTCAGAGTTCGGCAGCAGTTTCTAGTAAGCTGCAGGTTGCTGATTAATCAGAGGTTAAATTGGTAATTATAGTCATAGACTTATCCAAGTGGGAGACTGTTGGATTAGGTGTCTAAGCCATGACTAATAATTTGTATTTATCTAATTAATAGAAGCAAAGTCCATTTGGGTTGCCCTCAAAGCTGGAGGCTTGGTAGAAAGTTCGGTAGAGAGAGAGGTTGGTTTATTATGGGATTAATAAATCAATAGAAATAAAAGATATGGTTTGTTAATATATTAAAGTGATAATATATTAATTAGAAACTATGTTGATTGATTAATAATTAATCAGAAATTAATTGGATTAATTTCTGTGGCATTAATTAGATTAATCAGGAGGTCAGGGATTAAAGTCGTACGAATTCAATAGTTGAATTGCGGCGCGCGGCGCGCAAATGTAAAGGCTGCGACGCGCGTACATATCCGTACGAATTCAATAGTTGAATTGCGGCGCGCGGCGCGCCAATGTAAAGGCCGCGGCGCGCGTACACATAATCCGGAAAATGGGCTGCGGCTAGGGTTTCTAGCTTTACCCTTTGGTTCCCTATAAATAGGGAACCCTAGGCCTCATTATGTTTGCTCATTCTATTAATTCTCTCTGGAATTTTCGGTCCACCCTCTGGCTCCCTGGGTGTGATCTCATTTGAGGCAGGACACTTGTGCTGCTTAGCTTCAAGATTAAAACTAAAGGTTAGTTTTTCTGATTAATTCTATTAGTTAATTTTTGTTTGGCCTTTAGGAATTAATTACATGTTCAAAGTAAGAAAACATAGATCTTTTCTAGGTTGCATGTGAACTTAGGTTATTTAGTTCATGGTTGCGGAAAACCTTTCAACACCAACTTCTAGACGCTTTGAGAGAAACCACTTAAAGTCGAGAGTTAAAAAGTTTGTGCCGATGGTTAGACTGCATAACGTAGTCTATCACACGCACCAATCTTTCTTAACCATCTTTACAAATTTCTGATATAAGAAATAGACGATTCATTACTTTTAAACCAAGTAATGATGATATTTCGACACTCTATGTTAATGATCTCTGCTACAACACCAGTAGTAGATGTGAGGCATTAACAACCTTTCTCACCTAACAAAGCTTCTAATTCAAGAGTTGGATGATTCAGTGTAATAAACCATACACTGATGACAATTCGAAAGTCTAGCCGATGGGTATGTCTAATAACCAAGACATATTACACGCTCATACCACTCTTGAATCCTTAACTTCTTCTAATACAAATGTTCGTGATTCAATTGATATTACCTCACATTGATGAAACATTGAAACTCTGGGTCAGTGATCGTTGTTGTTTACCACAATAGTTGTGAGACCCCAACAACCTTACCTGATTCAAAATCGGCACTAGGATGGTACACTCTGCTGAGTTTGGATACCATTGAACGTCTCGCCAAGAGCCAAGCTGACTTGTCAACTTGCCAACTGCATTGAGATATTTGATCAAGGATATACAAGGGCCTAAATCAAAATGGCCACGAGTAGTTCTCTGATACTCAAACAATCGCAGTGCGTTCTCCCGGGTTCACACAAATACTGCGAGAAGTCTTATTCTGAGCCAAGGATGAATCCTTGAACCACTGTGGTGAGAGTGTTCTAACTCCGTGACCCACAGGATTTGCTCGTTAGTGATCGTATTGAGAAGCGTCATTAAAATGAAGCGTTCAAGAATTTCAACACAAATTTGTTCCTGAAGAAGGTGAAGCTAAATTCCATGTGAGAAGTTGCTTGATTTCCTCCTCTGTCAACTTGTTACTATATTAACACCTCAAGTGATCAAGATGAAGATAGAAGAGAGTCAAACTTATCAGACTCCAGTCAAAGTCAAAGTTAAATCAAAAGCTGGATGTGCTGATTCCAGTCAGGCTCTATGACCTAAAGTGCTTACCAATCCAAATCTGAAGACGACCTGTATCGAAGACGAAGTTGTTGCTGCAATGTGCTGAACTCCATCAACATTCACTCCTGTTGCATACTAAGCGGAAGGTTTTCCTACTTAGGAGGAGATTGTCAAATTGAGGGGGAGATTCTTGAAGATTTTCTGCAGTATTCAACTGACGTCCAAGTTCAAGTGAAGCCTGCAAATAAATGAAGCATTAAACCAAGGGGGAGATTGTTAGGAACTATTTTAGTTTGGTTTAATCTTTATTTATTTGGACCAACATTGTAATAGATATTTAAAATGGGTTTTATTTATATATTCGATGGGAGGCCGAACAAGGGGTTGTTCGGTTTTGGCCCTTGGAGTCCACTCCCATTTTGGGCTAGTGGATCGGTTTCCATGGGCTTAGGTCTTAGGTCATTTAGTCTAGATTATTTAAGGTGTTTATGACATCATTTTTTGAGGTTGATTTCCTAGAGAATTGTGCTAAGCTAGAGAGAGAAACCTTGAGTGTTCTTGGCAATCATACAACTTATGTACTAGTCTTGATCAATACAAGAGTGCATTGAAGTTGAAATAATCTCCTTGTTCTTATTATTTGATTGATATCTTTGTTATTGTGAGATCAAAGGACCTACAGCAACCCCTAGGTCCTTTATCTTGAACTCACTAGACAATTGCTTCTTAAGCTTGTTGATATCTTACATGTTGGATGGAGCAATCAACATATAATAACAGGATGATATATGAGAAACTGGAATTCTTTAAGTAACATCAGTCGCTTTCTCACACCTATGATACCCGCTCCTTTGCATGAAGTTATCAAACTTCAAGTACCACTGCCTTGGAGCTTTCATCCATCCATACTGACTTTTCTTTAGCTTACACACCAGATTTTCCTTACCAACTATGGGAAAACCTTATTGTTCTATCATGTATATGTCTTCGTCAAGGTTGCCATGGAGAAAAGATATTTTTACATCCAACTGCTCTAGATGGAGATCTTAGGTTACAATACTTAAGACCCATCCAAATGCTCTAGATGGGTATCCCACCTGTTGTTGGAACTTTGAAAGTGCTATTTCTTAGTTGGCTCTTGTCCCATATAGGAAGTGGAGCAAAACCCTTTAGACCTTAAAAGCCAACTCCTCTTTATCCCATCAAATGGATTAATGTGGGTATTATGGGTTGAAAATGGATGTGGGCTTGGATATTGGTCTTGGGCTACATAGAAATGGGCTAGATATATATACACTTAATGGTCAAAGATAGGGCCTTGGGCCTTGGGACTCTTGGGCTCTATTGACCAAATTCGGATTTCTTTTAAATCCAATTACGAAAATGAATTTAATTTATAATTAATTAATTTTCGTGACAGTTTTCAAGTGACAGTTATTGTCAGTTATAAACTGTCATATATATATCATTTTGGCGCCATTTTTTGGAACAGAACACACAAAAAACTCTCTCCAAAAATCGTTCAAGCACTCCAATGGATTTCGGGACTTAGTTCATTTCGTTAGATTCAATATACAATCTTGAATAGATTGTTGTATCCTCAAGATAGATCCTGACCCAGGAAATTTCTGTCTTAGGACACTGCTTGGCAGGCCTCAATCTTCAATTTCGAGTTTTTACTGTTTCTGTAAACAAACAAGTACGTTTTTCTTGTTATTCAATTTATGTTAATGTAATTTTACATTTGTAGTTTTGATTTTATATGTGAATTTTGTTTATCATTAACTTCTGTCATAACAATCTAAGACAGAAATCAAAAACGTGAAGAATGGATAACCAATCCATCATCAAATCACATGTGGAAAAGCCTGAAAAATTCAAAGGTTCAGACTTTCGTAGATGGCAACAGAAGATGTTGTTTTATCTAACAACTCTTCATGTTTCCAATGTTCTCACTGATGATATCCCTGCATATCCCACTGGTGAAGGCCAAAATCCACCCACTGCTGCCCAGATGACTGAACATCAAAGGGCTGTGGAATCTTGGAAACTGAATGAATATAATTGTAGAAATTATATTCTGAATGCCTTGGATGATTCCCTCTATGATATCTACTCAACATTTGCTACTACAAGAGAGATATGGGATTCATTGGAAAGTAAGTACAAAACTGAAGTGGCATGTTCCAAGAAATTCGTGGTTGGAAAGTTCCTGAATTTCAAAATGGTTGACACCAAATCTGTCCTCAAACAAGTGGAGGAACTTCAAGTAATCTCTCATGATCTTGAAGTCGAAGGTATGGGATTAAATTCTAATTTTCTTGTTGGTTTAATCATTGAAAAACTTCCAACTTCCTGGAAAAATTTCAAGTTGTATCTCAAACATTTGACTGATGATATGAGTTTTGAGCAACTTGTTTTGAGGATCCGGGTTGAAGAAGACAACAGATTGAACGAGAAGGCTGATGCAAATCCTTGGAACCAAGTGAAAACTTTGTTGGTGAAGGGAGTACATCAAAGTCAAAGAACAACAACAACAAGAAAGGAAAGCATGCAGGCTCCAAAAACCATTCCAAAGATGGCAAAAACCATGGCCCAAACAAGAAAAATTTCAAGAAAAATAATGGTCCCTGTTTTGTTTGTGGAAAAACGGGACATAAGGCCAAGGATTGTCGTTTTAGGAAGGGTCAAGGAGGCAATGGAGGAGGAAACAGTGGAGCAAACAATGGAAACAATGGTGGAAACTCTGGAGGAACTTCTGGTCAAGCCAATGTGGTTGAATCACCAACACAATTCATTGGAATGATTCAAACACATATGGTTAGCAACTGTGTAGATTGGTAGGTTGACACGGGAGCAACAAGACACATTTGCAACTCAAGGACCATGTTCTCCACATACCAGAAAGTCACGGATGCTGAACCAATGTTTATGGGAAATGCTACTACCGCAAAGATTGAAGGCAAAGGAAAAGTGGTGCTGAAACTCACTTCTGAAAAAGAACTTGTACTTAGTGATGTATTGCATGTCCCCTCTATTACTAAGAACCTGATTTCGGGACCACTTCTTAGTAACAAGGGATTTAAGTTAGTATTTGAATCTGATCAGTTTGTACTCACCAAGGGTGGGGTGTATGTTGGAAAGGGCTACCTTAGTGAGGGGCTCTTCAAACTAAGTGTTTTACCTTTGTACTATGGTGTTGATGCACCAAACAATGATGATGTAACTGATGTTAATGCTAATGCAATAATGGGCACTAGCCCTACTTCTATGTACATGCTTGAGCCTTCTTATTTGTGGCATTCCCGTTTGGGATATGTCAATTTTCGTTCCATTCAAAGAATGATAAAAATTGGCATGTTACCAAAATGTTCATTAGATAAATCGAAATGTGAAGTGTTTGTAGAATCAAAATTCTCACAACACCCCCACAAATCTGTTGAAAAATCTAATGAAATTCTAGGCTTAGTCCATTCCGATTTATGTGATTTTAGAGCAACACCCACTAGAGGAGGAAAGAATTATTACATATCTTTTATAGATGATTGCAGCAAGTATTGCTATATTTATTTGTTAAATACCAAAGATTGTGAAGTCCGGATTTGGCATGAACGCGGAATAAGAACATCATAAACACTCAAGAACAATACACAACATGCCGAATGATTCATAAATGCGAAAGATTACAAAGATTGGGCTCCTAGGGTATAAAACCCGAGCACTACAAATACGCTCAATCTCTCACATTGTGAGCTCTTTTCTAATAATGAATAATACAATGACTATATATAGGCAAGCTACACAACTAGGTCAAAACCCTAATACTCGTATGTCATAATGGGCCTTCCAAGTCCACAAGTCATCAGCCCATGGAAAGCTTTGTACCCTAACAATCTCCCCCTCGAAGCTTGGAATGGATGACGTGCACGACTTCAAGTACCATATCGAGCAACTGGCGAATCCGAAGCCAATAGAGACGCAATGTGTAGAAGCGAATCCTCGAATCTCAATACATTGGTAGACTCCGATCACGGGTCCTGGGATAGTGACAAAACATAGTCGTGCTATAAAGGGCCTCCAAACCTCAAGCAACCAAATGTAATCCCCAAGATAATCATAAGCGTAGACCCGTCAAGAAAACCCACTTTAGAATCGAAATCCGAATCGCCTCATAATCGTGAGAAAACTCCCCCTTTTCGTTACACCATACTCCCAAAATATAATCATGAAGTAATCCGCCAAAAGAATAATCACCAAAAAGCATCATGTAATAATCCAAAAAACCAATGCCTAACCAAACACGATAAAGAAAAACCAAAGTCGAGAGTCAATAACGTCCAAGTCGTCGCATCAAGTAAACGTCAAAGTGTATCGAGACTAAAAATAATACCCAACATCGATAAATCTCTCCTGTGCTCCGCTAAAAATCGTTTCTTTAGAAAATTACAATCCGACTCTCGAATGATCATCCTTAATTCTCCCCCTTTTTATGATCGGAATAAGACCATAAAACGTTATGTGGGCATGAGAATGTGCTCGAACGGTATAAAAATTATGAACTCCCTCTTGACATATGGATAAAATGATAATAACCGAATCAAATGGATCAAAGTGGAAAAACACGAAAGATAGAGCTCCGAGTTGCGAAAACGCAACGAGCATCTGTAACAAAATCCATATCCACCTAGATCAAGCAGCAGGAAAACCAAAATATGTAACTTTGGGAATAAACAAAAATACCAAACATCCGATGAACAAAAGTTCAAAATTTCTGATCCCAAGTCTTGTGGCGTGTGTACCGAAGCAATAAAAGAGAAGTTCCAAAAATATTCTTCAATTGCCGAACTTCAAAAACATTAAATTGCAGCTTCGGTAATCATCATGAAAATCCAAGGCTACTGTAGCCATAACACAATCGCTGATGAAATTAAAAAAAATCTTATACCGTAGCGAATCACAACCTTTTGAAACAAATGGCTCGGCTTCGATAGAATTAAGATCCAAATACATAACTAGTCGAATCGTAGCCCAAATATTCCATAGTGTATAGATCCAAAACTAGAAGTGAATTTGAATGCTTGAGATCGGTAATTAAGGAATGGCCTAATAATTTGCTAGCCCATCGGAAAGTGTTAGGCCCACCTTTATAGTTCTGGATCCAGGTTTCGGTGGTGAAGCCCAAAGACATATACGTGGGCCGACAGTGAAAATGAATTAGGCCCATCTTCGGTTATAGATATCAGTTTAAGTCCGAATTATTTGTTCCACCGTCTTCCCAAATGAGTCGTATGACATCGCCTTCTCCTGTTCATCTCCTACATCGGCAAAATCAGCAGATCACCCGAAGGTCAACACACCTTCGCCTACTCCATCGAATTCACCTCCCATATTACATCTTTTCATCTCAATCGACGAAGTCTAAACATCCGAATTCCAATTTTCGTTCGCCTGTACCCAGCCATCTTCTTCACCGGCCTTTCTTGCATCCCCCAAATTACCCTATCATCTTTATCGGCAAAGACCAGACCAAATACATCTGAATTTGTTTACCCCTTCGCCACCGTTTTCTGTAAATCACAACCAATTCGCCATAGACCTCAGAATAGAAGGAAAGTACAATTCACGAAGCACAAATATCTTTGATGAAATCATGAACTGGTTGAAGATCTAGGAACGGATTCATCAAAATTACCGCCGTCAAGTACAAGGACAACATCATCGATCCAAAATTGCATGCATGTGCATCTTTCCATCACAGGCACCGACCCAGAATCATTCATTATCAACATCGAGTGATACCGACAAGAAATTTTCAAATATTGATTTATGATTGTGGATCTGTTATCGATACAAGAATATTTTCCGTGTTCGTATATTCATCCTGATACATCTACTTTTCATCACACATAAATAGAATCACAATTGAATAATCGATAACATTAATGGGATTTAGACGAATCAATGGCAAATCGAGATCCCGAAAAAGATTAGCTGTGAAGATTGGAAACCGATTTCTGCATAATTTTAATTTTTTCAAACCACGTTTACGATAAATCGACTCTTAGATCTGGAATTTTGGAACTTTGAATCTTAGGTCTAGAAACGAATACGAATAATACAAAATTTCAATCAATGAAAATTAGAAACATATTTGAATATTGACGGATCCAGTCTGATGAACACGTGAAGATTCATTCTACACAGTGGTGTGAAGAACAAAATAATGACTCGGAAGATTAAACCAGAGTATCATGAACAAAAGCAATCCGATTTGATTATACATAACAAAAGTACAATCCAGAAACAAAGACCACGTGAATTTAAAAGATTTAACAGTGACCGAATGAACGAATTTGGAGAGACTCACAAAAAATTTTATGAACTTGAATGAATACGAATAAAATCGCCAAATCGATATCGTGCCTTGAAGTAATCGCTTGAATCTTCAAGGTACGGCTCTGATACCAATTGTGAAGTCCGGATTTGGCATGAACGCGGAATAAGAACATCATAAACACTCAAAAACAATACACAACATGCCGAATGATTCATAAATGCGAAAGATTACAAAGATTGAGCTCCTAGGGTATAAAACCCGAGCACTACAAATACGCTCAATCTCTCACATTGTGAGCTCTTTTCTAATAATGAATAATACAATGACTATATATAGGCAAGCTACACAACTAGGTCAAAACCCTAATACTCGTATGTCATAATGGGCCTTCCAAGCCCACAAGTCATCAGCCCATGGAAAGCTTTGTACCCTAACAAAGATGAAGCCTTGAATTCATTTAAGAATTATAAGGCTGAAGTTGAGAATCAACTTGATAAAATGATCAAAATTCTAAGATCGGACCGAGGAGGTGAATACGAGTCTAAGGACTTTGCTGAATTTTGTTCCTTACATGATATTATACATCAAACAACTGCTCCATACACTCCACAACAAAATGGAGTGGCTGAAAGGAAGAATAGGACATTGAAAAACATGATTAATTCAATGTTGATCACTTCTAAAGCACCACATAATCTGTAGGGAGAAGCATGCTTTGCAGCCAATGCAATACTTAATAAAATTCCTCATAAAAAGAGTGATAAATCGCCCTATCATCTATGGAAAGGGAAATTACCCTCTTACAAAAGGATGAAAGTATGGGGTTGTCTTGCCAAGGTACAAGTACCTCTTCCAAAGAGGACTAAGCTTGGACCAAAAACCATAGATTGCATCTACCTTGGTCCTGCCATGAATAGTGCAGCCTATAGATTTTTGGTGTATAAATCACATGTTGATGATATCCACAATAATACCATCATGGAATCAGCTGAAGCTGAATTATTTGAAGGTATTTTCCTTACAAAGATAAGGGAAAAGAGGTCTCCTACTCAAGGAAAAGACATCTAGATGATGGACAAAATGAAACCATTCTTGACAGAAGTTCACAATCAATTGATGACAATTCTTCCAAGGTTCCACAAGAGGATATAGAACCTAGAAGAAGCAAACGAGGCAAAATTGCCAAAGACTTTGGACCTGATTACATGACCTACATAGTCAATAATGAACCCCAAACATATAAGGAAGCAATGAATTCTTCTGAAGCTCCTTATTGGAAAGAGGCAATCAAAAGTGAATTTGATTCCATTGTGCAAAATAACACGTGGAAATTGGTAGATTTGCCACCTGGGCAAAAACCAATTGGGCACAAATGGATATTCAAAAAGAAGTTTAGTCCTGATGGTACTATAGAGAAGTACAAAGCTCGTTTGGTAGCTAAAGGGTACCGTCAAAAAGAAGGTCAAGACTTCTTTGACACTTATTCACCTGTTACAAGAATAACTTCAATAAGAACATTGATTGCAATTGCAGCTATTCACAATTTGGAAATACACCAAATGGATGTGAAAACTGCATTCTTGAATGGTGAATTAGATGAAGAGATATATGAATCAGCCTGAGGGGTTTGTTGTAAAAGGTCAAGAAAACAAAGTTTGTAAGCTAGTGAAGTCCCTTTATGGACTAAAACAGGCTCCAAAACAATGGCATGAGAAGTTTGACAATACACTCTTGTCTAATGGATTTAGAATAAATGAGTGTGATAAATGTGTGTATGTCAAGCAATTCAAGAATGCCTATGTCATCATATGCTTGTATGTAGATGATATGCTTATAATGGGCACTAGTTTGGATATCATAAACCAAACCAAGAAAATGCTACATTCCTCATTTTCCATGAAAGACATGGGGGTAGCTGATGTCATTCTTGGTGTAAGAGTTCGTAGAAGTCCACAGGGATACACTCTTACACAGTCCCATTATATTGAAAGCGTACTTAAGAAATTTGGACACTATGATGATAAGCCTGTAGTCACCCCATTTGATCCTTCTAGTCATCTTAAGAAGAATTTAGGTGACAGTGTAGCTCAGTTAGAATATACTCAAGTCTTGGGAAGCCTAATGTATATTATGAACTGCACTAGACCGGACTTAGCATATAGTGTTAGTAGATTGAGCCGCTACTCGCATAATCCTGGAAGAGATCACTGGTATACATTGGTTAGAGTGCTTAGATACCTAAAGCATACTATGAATTATGGGTTGCATTACACGAGATATCCTCCTGTGCTTGAAGGATATTGTGATGCAAATTGGATTTCCAATACCTCTGAGGGTAAATCCACAAGTAGCTATGTGTTAACACTTGGTGGAGCTGCTATATCATGGAAATCAACCAAGCAAACTGTGAATACCCGTTCTACAATGGAAGCAGAATTTGTAGCTTTAGACAAAGCTGCTGAAGAAGCTGAGTGGCTTAAAAGCTTCCTAGAAGGTATTCCATTGTGGCCTAAACCTGTTACTGCAATTTGTATACATTGTGATAGCATGGCTGCTCTTACAAGAGCACAAAATCAAATATACAATGGCAAGTCGAGACACATTAGGCGCAGTCACAACACTATAAGAGACTTGCTTAAAAATGGAATCATTTCCATTAGTTACATAAAGTCAAAGGAAAATATAGCTGATCCTTTGACAAAAGGCCTTAATAGAGAGCAAGTTCTCTTCACATTGAGGGGAATGGGCTTAAAGCCAACACAATGAGTCATCACCTGGTGGCAACCTAACCTAGCAACATTGGAGATCCCATGGTCTAGGTTCAATAGGAAAACTAGCTGGGGAAGACTCAACAAAGCACATCACAAAGGTATGCTCACTCCTATGATATTTTCTTTGTGTTTATCCATTGATGTTTTAGGGTTGAATATTTATTCTTAATAATGCTAATAACTTTTATAGTGGAGTATTATGGATTATTCCAGATTAGCATTACCTATATGAGATGGATGTGAGGTCGCATCTTTGGGAGCTGATATGGCTAGGCTCTCTAAAAGTCTCATGAAGAAAGGATTGTTCACGACCGAAATGAACACAACGGTAAGAATTGAACTAAGCTTCATATGATATGTGTGATACCATTTGCCTTGATTTACTACAAAAATGTGGTTAGTTCAAGACTCTAGTTCACTACCCACAAAGTAAATCCAAATGGCACTCACTATGGAAGGTTCAAGTTTATTAACACCTTTCCTGATGCATATCATATCTTGTGTCCCTTATTTGAATATCAAAGTCCTCTTATTTTCTATTCAAATGTGGGGTATTGTTAGAGTTTGAATAGAAAATGTGGGGTATTGTTGGAACTTTGAAAGTGCTATTTCTTAGTTGGCTCTTGTCCCACATAGGAAGCGGAGCAAAACCTTTTAGACCTTAAAAGCCAACTCCTCTCTATCCCATCAAATGGATTAATGTGGGTATTATGGGTTGAAAATGGATGTGGGCTTGGATATTGGTCTTGGGCTACATAGAAATGGGCTAGATATATATACACTTAATGGTCAAAGATAGGGCCTTGGGCCTTATTCGGATTTCTTTTAAATCCAATTACGAAAATGAATTTAATTTATAATTAATTAATTTTCGTGACAGTTTTCAAGTGACAGTTATTGGCAGTTATAAACTGTCATATATATATATATATATATATATATATATATATATATATATATATATATATATATATATATATATATATATATATATATATATATATATATATATATATATGTATATATATATCATTTTGGCGCCATTTTTTGGAACAGAACACACAAAAAACTCTCTCCAAAAATCGTTCAAGCACTCCAATGAATTTCGGGACTTAGTTCATTTCGTTAGATTCAAGATACAATCTTGAATAGATTGTTGTATCCTCAAGACAGATCCTGACCCAGGAAATTTCTGTCTTAGGACGCTGCTTGGCAGGCCTCAATCTTCAATTTCGAGTTTTTACTGTTTCTGTAAACAAACAAGTACGTTTTTCTTGTGATTCAATTTATGTTAATGTAATTTTACATTTGTAGTTTTGATTTTATATGTGAATTTTGTTTATCATTAACTTTTGTCATAACACTTGTGATACCCGCTCCTTTGCATGAAGCTATCAAACTTCAAGTACCACTACCTTGAAGATTGCATCCATCCATACCGACTTTTATTTATCTTGTACAACAGACTTTCCTTATCGACTATGGGAAAACCTTATTGTTCTATCATGTATATGTCTTTGTCAAGGTTGCCATGGAGAAAAGCTATTTTTACATCCAACTGCTCTAGATGGAGATCTTAGGCTACAATACCTAAGACTCATTTTGATTGTAGTCATATTCACAACTAGGGAGAAGATCTCATTGTAATCAATCCCTCTTTTTTGGTGGAACCCCTTGACCACCAATCTAGCAGTGTATATCTTACTACCATCAATCCCATTATTAACCTGAAACACCCACTTATTCTGCAGTGTTCTCTTCCTTAGTGGGAGCTTGACCAAGGACCAAGTCTAGTTCTTTTCAAGTGAGTCTAACTCGTCTTCTATCACCTTCTTTCACCGTATGGAATCTTTCATCTCGAGGCCTCTAAATAAGACTCAAGTTCACCATTCTCAGTCAACACTAAGTAATTAGCTGAAAGAGAATACTTAGTCGGAGGTCTTTGTACTCTAGTAGATGTAACACCCCATCTTTCGAACACCTTAGTTGGTGTAATAATTTTATAAAACATAGTGAAGTGAAAATTCCGTTCTTTCAAAAACTTTTCTTTTAAACATTTAAACCATTATTTAAAACACTTAGTCCCAACAAAACAAATAAGTTTAAAAATATTTAAACAACATTTGGGGGTTACAAAACTCATATCAATACTAGAAAAGCAACATGACATCTCAAGCTAATGTCCCGTAATTACTCAACTATTCTACCGAAAATTCGGCATGACCTTTGGGCTATACGGATAAAAGCCATACTGACCCGACTCAAAATCAAAATAGCCCAAAAGCATTACGGAACATAGCAAGACTTTACAATACAACTACAAGGGTTGTTTTAACCATAAATAATACATCTCTTAGCTACATATCATAACTATACCGCTTTAATGGTAATTCTATCTTCTGATCCTCTTTTCTATCTATGTCCCCATGAGAGCTTCTAAGTCTTTTCTTTCTATCCTTTGATGTCAGTCATCCTGTTCCTGAATACATAACATTTAAAACAAAGATACGTAAGACAAATATGTCTTGTGAGATACATGGGTTTTAGACTCAAAACATTTGTAAACATAACATTTATGATTTTCAAAACCTTTGTAATCAAATCATGTAATGACACTTTCAATAAAAACATTTCATAAACGAATCATGTCATAATACTTGTTGTCAAAACCTTTATAAATGAAATATATTGTCATCTTGCTTGTAAAGCCTTTCCATAACAAATTAAATGAAAATCTTACAAACATAAAGCTTTCATTACTTAAACTTGATTGGTATTCAATCATAACTGGATTTTTATACTTAGGGCATTAATCACTTTAAGTGATACCCCAAGTCTAGACTAGGATGGAAAAAACAAAATCAGTCCATCCTAGCATCATAAGCTTTAGGACATTTACTTCGCGACGGGGTCGGTACCACCCCAGTAGATTCCTCTAGGTTCCCTTGCATGAACATCATGGCTCGGGCGAATGTGGGTAACATAATAACTTGTATTACTGCATACATTCATATCTCAAATACCAGTCATTTAAACATAACATTACTTGACATCAAATTACTCGTTTGAAATCACATTAAGGCTAATGCCAAAACATTCTTTTCAAATCGTACTCGGCTTAATATCAAATCATACTTTCAAAACAAAGTTGGCTTAATGCTGAATCATACTTTCAAAACAAAGTTGGCTTAATGCTGAATCATACTTTCAAAACATACAGTAAACTTTCATAAGCATAAAATGGATGGCAAAACTTGCTTATAGATTCACATTTAAAAGCCACATAAAACTTTATAAATACTTGCTAATTCAAACTTTAAAAACCATTACTCATAAAATATTTAGCATAATATTTAACATAAAACATTCAGTAATTAAAACTTATTGCTATGTACACAATACAAAAAATCCTCATGTACTCACCTCGGTAGCTAGGTATGTCTAGCTACAAAGATCCACTAGCTCTTGACTCTTTATGCTTACAAATATCCTTCAACCTCTATTGATTTAATAAGAGGTTAGTACATACTACACAACTAAACACATAACCTTTATCAAACTATACATGAACTCTTTCTATACATTATCTAATTCCATTCCAAAGATTAAGTATAATTCATAAGGCATAATAATCATTTTGGACACTTTTACCATTTTTGTCCCAAATTTGACAAATTATGAATTTCTTGGGTTTGCTATATAATTTAAGCATCTTTATAGTTCTAACATATTTATATGATAATACCAATTGCTTAAATGTCAAAACATTTCTCATTTCACTCGTTTATACCATTTTTGGCATTTTAAACCGTTAAAGTTTCTAAAAATGGAAACTATCAAAACTTGATATTTTTCACAAAGTTGTCATCCATATATTCACCTTGCATTAGAAATATTATTTCAATTAAGTTCCATGTTCTATTTCATGCTCTTTAGTACATAACAAATCTTGTCCCAAAAGTTGGAATTCATGATTCCATTCCAACACTAAATTTGTGTCCCATTAGCCGTTTCAAAATCATATGTTACACTTTGATGTGCTTGAAGTATACAACAAAATCATATGTTACACTTTGATGTGCTTGAAGTATACAATGATGCAACCTCCTATCTTCAGCACCAAAAGTACTTGCATTTGACTCTACTTCATCATCTTTAAATCAATCTATGACAAGAACCAATTTAACGTAATTTTTTTACATCAACTACTCAAATGTTTAACTCATAATTACTTATGTTCCACCATAATATTGAAATCAATAAAATTCAGCCAATAACATACGCAATTCTTTGCACTAATACAAATTCTTAGGAGTACTAAGAACTCAACAAAACATGAAACCAAAAATTTCAAGTTAACACCAACTTCATAACTTTCCTTGTGTTCTTGAGTTCGTAACACGACCAAAATCAAAAAACCAAACCAGATTCCCACATGCATTCATGGTTTTCCCCAATTTTATAAAAGTTTACTTAGGGTTCAAAAAGTTGCCTTTAATTTTCTATCCAACAGTAGAAAAATCAAATACTTGAGACTTGCTTCAGCTCAAATTCGACCCAAAGAGATGTCAAGAACCACCACCCAGCACCGCCAATCGACCACCAGCCATAACCGGCGCCGGCAGCGGTGGGTTCGCCTGAAAGAACGCTTCAGCGGCTATTTGCTGCTCCTTCTCGACAATCAGCCTTGATTGCTCACTCTATCTACTTGGTTTCCTTGCTCCTCCCTCACCACCAAGCCCTTGCCGCCGTTCACAGCCACCACCGCCGTCGCAGGAGGCGTTTCCGCCCAAAACTCGCACAGCAGCAGTGAGACAGGTGCTGCCCCGCCTCTTCTGCCTCTGATCTATCTAATTCTCTCGATCTCACTCTGTCGCTCGCCTTCTCTTTAATTCTTTCTGGACTCTTTCTCTCTAATTCGCATGCAGCGGGAACAAAACAAGATTTCCTTCCCGTTATTCGTCTCTCAATTTCTATGAACACGAAAACCCATATTTTTTTCTTTCTCCCGTTTTATCTTTGATTTACGCACACAGTGATGAGTGAACCACCAAAGAAGGCTGGTTTTGACTTGGTCAATAATGTGTGGTAAATTTCCAAAAATGCCCTTACTTAAAATGCCTTGAATCAAAATTACTAACATTTTCTTGATTTTTCCCCAAACTTTACGACATCATAACTTCCACATAAGATATCGGAATTTTACAAATTTTATACCTTTATAAAGATGGGAATGAGCTTAATAACTTCCTTCTACTGACTTAAGTTTGAATCTAACTAGAGTTTACGTTATAAACCTTCAAACATGACCCTTTGGCCATTTTTGTCACTTTTTGGTCATCTTTAAGCCATCATAACTTCTTCGTTATAACTCCAAATGACCCGAATCTTTTTTCTATACTCCTATTGCATCAAAATATACAAAAGTCTCCTTGATGACTTTTTCCCAAACCTTATATATCTTTAGATATTAATTTCTAAAGTTTAACAATTAATCTTTTCACTTTTGTCCCCAAGTTTCCCATTTTGCCCTCAGGCTTTCAAGGCATGTTTCCAATTAAGTAACATCTCATTATGACTAAATAGAATGTCTTAAAACATAAATTCCCATATTTTACCTCCTTTGACCATTTTGCCCTTTTTGTATTATACTTTCGATATACGTAAACATTAAACTTTTAAGCCTCAACTATACTTATTTTTTTCTATTATTTACATAAAATGTTAGTTGTCATAGTAGATCTATGAACAGTAGGAGTTATGGTCTTTGTATCATCTGCAACCTCATCCTCTGAACTGCTATCATCAGTGCTCCCATTATCTCCAGAAACATATACATCAGAGCTCTCATTGCTTTCTGAAGTTTCATTATATTTGGAGTATTCACAGGTTTCACAACGTCATCTTCAGAAATCTCTTCAAGCTCAACTTCACTTCTTCCTTTCTCTGGTTGCTTCTTTCTACTTGATCTCTTTGCAAGTTCATATTTATATAGGGTATTCTCGTTGAAAACCACATCTCGGCTTCTGATAACCCTTTTATTTTTGTAATCCTATAAACGATACCCCATGCCATTCGAACCATAACCTATAAATGTGCACTTCCTTATCTTAACCTCTAGCTTGTCTCTTTCTGAGTCTTTAACTTTGACATACGGGAAACAACTAAAAACCTTCAAGTTTTTGATCGAAATCACTAGTACACGAAACGGATATAGCCACACAAAAAAAACATGACTATATGTCTTTAGTCACAAGACATTTTTTTCATCCGAAATGTGACCAAAGGTCGCGCCATTTTAGATACCACACGCCTACATTAGTTTTGTGTGGCCATATCTAAAAAGAGTGACTAATTTGTATGAATATATGTTCACTTAATGAAGCATTTCGACTAAAAGTGTGGCTAAAATGTTTTTTTGACACACAACTGGATTTTGATGGTGAGTATTTTGAATTGAATGACGACATAAATCAATTTAATATGTGACGTTTACTATTGTGTCAAGTATTTTCTTCAATAATCATGGCCATAAACGTTTTATAGACACACATGTAAATTTCGATAGTGATGAACGTTTATGATTGGACACATGAATTTCATATGACTGTGGTCGTTGCTTTGGTTTAGACAGATTATTTAACACATTGACACATGTAATTAACGAATGTGTGACAAAAAATGTTGTTGTAATAAAGTAGTTTGTCAAATAAGTCGAAGTATATTAATTTAATTATCCCAGGTATTTTAAAACCTTTTCAAAAATAATATAAATGATATCTCTTATAACACGTGTTTGATTATTCAAAGACTAAACACATTTTACACATAAGCTTCAAAAAATTATTTTACCTTGTCTTTCTCATCGCAAACCTCATGATCGTTTACCTCATAACTAGGAACCTCCTTTTCTAATAAAAGCACAACTTCATGTTGGGAAATTTCGAATTAGGGTTATGAGAAAATCTGGATCAAATCAGGAAACGTGTGAACACACTTTCCTCGTTTGATAATTCGACCCTAATAGCCTTGAGTTCACGAATTTCAAACTAGGATATTTCCTGAAGAAACAAGATCAAATTTAAGGCAGAAAATTGATCTCAGAATTGAAGAAGATGATAGAAAGTTCGTCAGTTTTCTTGTGTATCTGCCAATTGAAAACGAAATCAGGATATACCCTGATAACTGTTCTGAACGTTAGAGGGAGTTGAATAGTTTAGAAATTGGCGGGACCCCCGCCAGGGCCTCTGCCCCTTGGACCCCGCAAAGGGGGTGCAGCCCCCTTTGAACCCCCGCTCAAGAGGGCCAGCCCCCTTGAACCCCCGTTCAGTCTGCGTACCGGCAATGTTCAGTAGATACAAGAGTGCACTCCCACACCTTCCAACTTGTATCAAAACTAATAACATTACCCTAGATACACTTGTTAAATCCATTACACTAAATGTACCGGTGACACTAAAATCACCAACACTTCAGTTTGTTCTCTTCTATCGGCTGATCACTACTTAGGGTCTCTAAGTACCCTAACGGTAACTCTGAAGTGGATGCACATGCCTGTAGTGGATAAAACTAGCTCGGGCTCACCTTCTTCCTCTGGAATTTCTCTCAATTATACACTAATCAGGTTCTTTTTCGTTTTCTAATACCCAGAAACACATGTCCTTAATTTCATGCTCATTACTACTCCATTTATCCAACTCTATTCGGGGCAAACTAGATGTTCTTCTTCTTTTTCTACATGTTGCATACATTAGTCACTATATTTCTCCATAAGTGTAGTCACTCGAATGGCAAGTTCCATAATGCTTCCTATTCTAGTTACCTCATCTGTTAACTAAACTATATATGGTCGTGCTAACATCTTCCTTGTCATGAAGTATCTTCTTCATATTGACAACTTAGCCAGCCGTGTGAAGTATTAAGAACAAAGTTACTTAACACCAGACTAACATCTAATATATCTAACAAGATCATTCTACTCAGGCACAAATCATTACTCATTATCAATGAACAAGTTCCATAATGCTTCCTACATGTAACTGCATTACATGTAGGACGCACATGTCTTTGCTAAACATCTTACCTAGTATAGCATGTCATAGTATCTCGCATTACTCATGACTTGATTCAAAAAAGCTTTATGATTCTGCCAAGTCACAGTGAGTATCATGTGTCCGTAGTGTTACGCGCGTCAAAACTAGTCGTTTACAATACATACCTAGTCTTGACTTCACCACTCAACACCCCAATTCATGAGTTTATGTCAGTCTATATCATATTCAATAAGCATATATTTCAATCTGATTGTACTACTTAATCAATAATGGCTAGATGCATCATGAATGCATGACACCAAATTAGAGATTCGAAACCTATATGATCCTACTCATGCATACTTTTTAAAGCACTCGTTGGTAGGTCACCTAACATATCAATGTTATGATACCTACATATTAGGAAGATCTCAACATTCGTGTTAGATCATATAAATTTGCTAATATAGAAATCTCATAACTTTAAGTTTAAGTATAGTAGGATGAAACATACATAACATTTATCATCACTATCTGAGTTCATGTCTTTCTATCAGTATTGTGTTGTGGCCATATTATCCTATCATTCAAGTATAAATATAATATGATAACATGTAACTAGTAACATAGATCATTCTTCTATCAAAATGCATAACTGAAACACATACTCCTATGTTTCATATTTAACACATACTTATGTGAATATAACATACCATATAACATTTCACATAATATTGCCATAAAAACATTGAACATATAGCATTCATTTGAAGTCTAGCACATAAGGTCTTTCTTGTACTACCACATAATGACCTTAATTCTTATAATCTTAAAGTATCATTGCACAATTGATAATATATGCTCACTCCCTTGGTGAACTCTGACTGACTGCTCTTCTCAAATTTACGAACTATTCTTTTTAAAACCTGTTTTAAAATTTTGTAAACATCAAAACAATGTTTTAGATCCCTAAGAAACAATCATGCATAACGATTAATTTCACGACCCTTAGCCCAACTTATTAAATTCTCCCGGTAAAAAAGAATTGTTCGTTCAAAAGTTGTTTCAAAAAACTTTTGAAACATTGGTTTAGGTTTAAGCACACAACACATGTATCCTCGGATCCCTTAAACCCATGTGCTAATACCAACTCGTAACATCCATTTTTCCATTTTTAATATAAAAAATTGTAAATAAATAACTTTTTCTCAAATAAAAATTGATAACATTTGATAAAACGTTCTAGTAAATAAAACATTATGCTAATCATCTGGTGTCAGACATAACATCTAATCAAAATTGTTGAGAGATAAAAGTGGAAGTTATTAACATCATTAACTCTAAAATAAATTGAGCAAGCGCTTAACAGTCAAGCATGGTCCTTTTCCTTAATTAACCCTAGAGGACCTGAAATGTGTTCACATTAATAGGAAAGCGAAAAGCTTAAGGATCACACACACATCTACATAACCGATTATATCATCACCTAGGCATGAAGTCTAGCATGTAAAGCTTAACCATCCTAAAACCTTACCTCATAAAAAGGTATATTGAAGCTTACCTTACAAAGAGGTATCTTGGTCCCTACCTCACAAAGAGTTATCTTGACATATCCCTTAAAGGAGGCTAAGTAGCATTCAAAGCATCACATACAACCACAACACATGTAATCACATAACATCATGTATATATAGTAGTGATACTCACTTGGAAGTATCTTAGTAGTCTTTATTAGACCCAATAGCAAGTAGGCACAATAAAGAATGTATCAACCAACAAACTGTATCAAATTACTTATCGGGCCACAATAAAACATTACTACACTTATTTCATTCATATTTAACCAATTGTATTGTTTGGACCATGGACCAGAATATGCTACCTTGTTTTGACCCACTTAAGTCCATATTCATTCATTGGCTTCAAAAGTTATATCTTAGTATTCTTGCATATCTTTCCAATGCCACTAATCTTTCAATTTCTTGACATTTCTATGATTTTATATGGATTTTACACCTTAAAAATAACAATTTATTCAATTCTGTTTATCTTGACAATCCTAAACAGTTTGAATTGTTAACCCACTTTAAGGTTGAAACCATATATTCATTCATTGACTTCAAAAGTTATATCTTAATTTTCTTGCATATTTTTCCAATGACACTAATCTTTCAGTTTTTTGACATTTCTATGATTTTATATGGATTTTACACCTTAAAAATAACAAGTTATTCAATTATGTTTATCTTGACGATCCTAAACAATTTGCATTGTTAACCCACTTTAAGGTTGAAACCATGTCTCGTGGTCTAAAGATGAAAGAAACTAGGCTCTCATATTTTTCTAATGACACTTATCTCACCCTTAAATGACATTCCTATGATTTACTAGGAGTTTTACAAGATGCAACAGCAATTTGTCCAATATTGTTTTAAGAGCACTAGACAGGCGCAAACGCCCTTCCTAAACTTAGAAGCTAATCAAATGGTTTGAAGATGAACGAAAATTCACTATCATACCTTTTCAATGGTTCTGACCTTGCCGTTATACAATTTATTTAAGATTACTTATGATTTCTGTAAAAACATTGACATATTACATACATTCATAAACTTAATTCACTTCATCAACCATACATACGGTAGTGTATGAATGATTTCCGGGATCCTAGGATTTTCCACATCGAAAAAGACTTTATTCAACTTTTGAAATCATTTGGAATTGATCTAGAGACAACTTAAAGAGTATACTTGCGTGTGTAGGATTGAAGATCACACTTAAAACTCTTAGAAAACACCATCTCAACCAAACTCTTCTTCTTTTTGTTTTTCTTGATTTTCACAATAATTCTCTAGCCTAACACGTTTGCTAAGGCAACAATAAGCAGTGGGAAAAGGTAGGATTTTCATTAAGGCTAGTTAGGGTTAGGCCTTGGGTCAAGAACCCACAAGAAACCCGCCCTAAAGGCTTGTGTTACCTTAATTATGATTGTTCTACTTTCAATTCTTAAAGTTTGCCTGTTAGCTACCCCAGCCCTATTTTTCTCACCTTAGTGCTACTTTTAAAATTGACACATGCCCCTTATAACTTTGAAACTTCACATCCAATACCAATTTATTTATTTACTTGCCTTGCATTCCTTTTTACTTATCATTTCCAATGGATAACACTAAAAAGTATTACCAGTATATATTAAATGTAACCATATTATTCATCCTTGAACCACAGGTTTGGTAACTCAAGGTTTAACCTTAAGTACTTGTGATCTTTCCTTGTATCTTGAACAATGATATATAATGAGCAATGATATATAATGTAAGTCGAAATACAATGTGAACTCATAAAGTTTTCTCATTGTTCAACTTACATATAATTAGGAAACATATTTGAAATATTCTTCTAGTGTTTGATCTATCGGTGATGTCCACCAACTTGATTCAACACCACATTCACAACATCCAAACATGTCATTCATGTTGAAATCTATGATTATGTTGATGCTTGATTTTGGAGAATATGGGGAAGCCATTCAACTAGACACGAAGATATATTAAATAAAGATAATGAATTTTTTAAAAGGTTATTTAAAGTAATGTGATGATGCAATTCAATGTCATTCACCACATTAGCATCACTTGTGAGTTCACTTAAAAGAAATACGAAAAGTTATTTAAAAAAAGATGTGGACAAAACTAATAAAACTTGATTAATGTACATCTTATAAAAATCATAATTTTAATGCATGTTAGCATTTTATTTTTAATATTTTTTATAATAGAATTAAGAGACGTAGAATTTAAAACCAATAAACCCACAAATATAAACAAATTGAATGAAACTAAAATTTAAAAATAATGTATATCGTTTACCAATCACAATATTGATTTTTGATATGAGGCATATAATATCTTGTGATCTTACGTATTTCCCCCTTTGTTTAACTTTCCTTATTTATGAACACTTCACCAAATTCATCAATAAACAAAGTCTAAAATATTAAGTTACTAAATTTATCGTTATTTGGATAACTGATAATCTCCAAACTAAAAAGTAAAAAATTTCATTGCAGTTTTATAAAATGTACATTTAAGAATTGTTATTACTTGCATAGTCAATATGTAGTATACAGTTTTCCAAAAAGTTAAAACAACATGTTAACATTTGTTTTGAATGGTTCAACAAACTATCATCTATATGGAATGATTTAACAAACTACATAGCCTTATATATAGAACATTTGTTTTATTGTTTATTCATTCAACGCACCGGCAAAGATGATGTTTTTCATAATATTTTACCTTCTAATCACAACATATGCATCTTCGACCGCATCTCCCCTATCTAACATAACATCCAAGATTAAATGCCGTTTTACAACCCATTGGCATGTGAGTATTCTCAACATGATTAATGATCCTATAACTGTCCATGTACGATCAAAAGACAATGATCTAGGAAATGTCACACTTGCATTCAACAGTGGTAAACATTGGGAGTTCTGCATGAGTTTCAATGGTAATACTCGATTTAATGCTATTTTTTATTGGAAATCAAAGACTGCTAGCGTTATTGTTTTTGATGACAAGACATCTACAAAATATTGCGAGAAGAACATGGTGCACACGCAAACCAAAGGTTGTTTTTGGTATGTCAAAGAAGATGGGATCTACGCGATGGAGGCATCAAAAAAGGATCCGGTCAAAGTATATGATTGGTCATGAGTGGTTTATTTACCTATATATTAGTATATGCTAGATAATATATAATAGTTGTTGTACTATATTATATATTTGAATCATTATTATATTACTTCTGAATAGTTGGTCTTGGTACTTGTATCGAAGGTCATGAGTTCTACCGATGTCTTGTCTATAATGTGGTTCATTGGAATGGGCAAAACTTGTAACAAGTTTTGTGCTTCCATAATATAACATATTTTAAGGGTCAAAATGATTAAAATGAAATCAATTTTTATGTACTGAAGTTTGAAATATGATACAATAGCAACAAAATGTAAATTTAGTGTTATTTTCAATCGTAAAATATTAGGAATATGTTAAACAAGGTAAATAGTACATTGTTAAGTTCTTTTTAATTTAGACTTGTTAGAGTTAGGAATGAGTTGTTTTATCTATTAACTATATTCTTGAATATTTCACGGAATGAGATTGTAAGTCTTGTGATGATGTTTTAAAACTTTAAAAAGGTCATTTGAAACTAACTTGTAAGTTGACTATTAACAAAATGTAATTCATGGTATTCTTAAATTGGACACAAAGTACAAAATGGCTTGAATTAATACATTATACGGATAAGGTTACATAAATAAAGTTAAGTAGCATGCTTTTTTGTTTGATTCTGTTTCATTTTTAGTAAAATATTAAGTTCAATGGCTTAAATTAATTTTATTACAATACTTCTGGAAATTGGAAATGTATAATTTATAATATCCCAATTTCAATTAATGAAATTAAGGAGTTTTCCTAATAATTTTTTTTTAAAAGTAGTTCGAAAATTATAATAAGCCAAGATTTCTCGTACTGTTAAGTCTAGATTTGACATTTGCGGAATAATAATAACATGAATATCAAAACAGATATCCAAAGTGTTGAATGATTCATTAATGTGAGAGTGCAGAGAATAAGAGTGAACGTGCTTTCTTGCTATAACACTCTTACTCTCGTGCTTTCTGTTGGGAATTTATCATATAAACAAGAACATTCATGCAGCAGAAGACTAAACAAGATCAAATCATATATTCATTCAAATTATCAAAACAAGAATCATCATGTTCATAATCATGGATTATATGTTCATAGCAATTGCATCAACTAAGAAGACTAATTATGAAACTTATACCTTTGTTTAGATGTAAGGATCCAAACTAGAATCCCTCTAATGATTCACAAACAAGAACACCAGAAAACCAAACTAACAGAAGTTCTTCTAGGCTTGAAGCAAGATCCAAAAACCCTTGAAATTGCTTATGGAAATCAACAAGGAGAGAAAAGGGGGGAACGTGGAGGTGGCGACACAAAGCAAGCCAAAAGGATGCTTAGGGTTTGACCCCTAAGCCTCTATTTATACTAAAGGGCTCCTAGGGTTCCAAACTTAAGGAGCTTTCTTACATCCACCCCTAGACTGTCTAAATTAATTAAGACCTTTAATTAATTACAATTCAATCCTTTTAATTAGTTTCTATAAATTAATTCCAATTTAATTTATTAATTAATTACTGATTCAGTTTCCAATTAATTTATTTCTCAATAAATTAATAAACCAATCATTCTTTCTTATTTTATGTCACCATTTGTTTTTACTAGGTCGTAGGGCAACCTAAAAGGACCCTGCTATTATTAGTAATATCACCGCAGTCAATGGCCTTGGACACTATTTCCAACAGTCTCCCACTTGTGCAGGTCATCAACTTTATGTGTCTGATACTTTCTGATAATCAGCAAAGAGTATGTCATCCAATACAACTGTCGAAATCTGATCAAAGTCATGAGATGACCCTTAGATAAGAGATTAGTTATTCCTCTGTTATACAAGATATCGTTATGAACCTAAGACATGGATAAGGTCAATCTCAAAGGTTCAAAGTTCTGTTTCCCGATAGTGATTTATGATGACCATATCAGACTACCAAATTGAACACAACAATTTAGTTCGGACTCGGCCGAGTACTTTAATGGTCAACATCAAATCATCTAGGGGCCCACTGATATCGCTTCTCCTTGTTAGGGCAGAAGGAACGGAAAACTTTGACTACATAGTTTCTGTTTACTTCATCATATCATACATGGACATACCCTTTATAACAGCCAGTTACAGACAGCGTTTGAGTAGACGAATGTGTAACAATATCATAAAGCAATAACTCATGCATCTCTGTTTGAAGAATAATAGATATTATCATCTTAGAATGTCTTGTGACTTAATCTATGAAGTAATCTCTAAGTGTAGGTTGTTCCAATACTTGAATATCTATCAAGCACTCATGATGTTAGTTGCAATCTCCATGGTATGTGTAATCACTATAGACAATCTACTAATACTCTATGATAGTCTTAAATCACTACTTGCTTCCAAGAGTATGAACGAATGTGGAATTTTGAGTAAATTAATACTCAGGAAGCAGGTTCTAAACATGCTAAACGATACACAATATTAAATTAATGCAAATGGTAGCAATCCAGCTCATTATCATGTCACCACATGATAATCTCCAAATCAGATAAAATATTATACTGCTATATGTTTAAAATTTATCAAACCAAGAACTAAAATTTGTCTATGTACCCAAAATGACCTTCATTTTGTTATGTGTCAATTTCATTGTAGATCATTCAAAATCGGATGCCTTTCCGATGACACCTCATCTTCTTCCTTAACTTGATTCTGAAGTATGGCAATACTCCATGAGTATGTGCTTTGACTTCCGATGGTCCTTGGGTTTTTTTTGTCAAGGAGACTGCACCCTCGGTGTCTTAGAAGGTTTCAAGGAGTTCATTGATGTTGAGACAACACCAAGATTGCCAACGAAATCCTTGAACCATATAGTCTCTTATACAACATCACTAGCTGATATGTACACTCGGATTCTTATACAGATTCAACCATCAATTTCAGCTTTGGAACCTTTTCAAATTATCACTTTCTCTATTCAACCTAAACATAACTCTTTGTTTTCTCATATGTGCTTAATAATGTTTTCAACCACCGACCAACGACCTTTGCCAAGGCTGTCTTGAAACTGACTTACTATGATCCAAGTATACAAGTCATCAGGATAAGTACATGTCATGACACTCATGATCGGTCCTATAGCAGAAGCATATGGGACTCGACTCATTTTGCATAGTTCTTCTGTAGTACTAGAACATGGATTCTCAATCAATTTTATGAGATGGACAGAAACCTTTTCTTAGAGTCGTGCATCTCAAATTTCTTCTAATCATACTCTAGATGTACTTTGGCTAAGTTCTTATAGACATTTTTATCTATCTATCTATGTAGATTCTTATACCACGTATGCATATTGCATGTCCTTGGTTCCTTTATAGTGAAACATTTCTTAAAGCCAAGTCATTAGACTTTGTAACAATGAGAAATTGTTTCCTATAAGCAGTATGTCATCTACATAAAATATCAGGATGATTACAATAATACTCCCACTAGCTTTAACATAAACACAAGACTTATCTATGCTTCTTGAAAATCCAAACTCTTTGGCATTTTCGTGACCGTAAAGATTCCAGCTGCGAGGTGCTTGTTTGATTCTATAGTTGAATCTTTCAAGCTTTGTACACTCTATTTGGATATTCGGCATGTCAAAACCCTATGGTTGTGCCATGTGCACAACCCCTTTTTTCCATTTAAGGAAAATGGTTCTAACATCCACTTTGCCATGTCTCATAAAATGCAGATGTGGCAAACAATATCCTAATTCCTAACAAACTCATTCTCATTTATTGGTGAGAGGGTTTTCTCATAATCAATTACTTGAGTCTGAGTCTAACCTTTCACAACCATTCAGGCTTTGAATGTGTGTACATTCCTTTCCATGTTGTTTTCTTTTGAAGATCCGATTACTCCCACTGGTTTTAGGCCAGGTGTAAGATCAATCAAATTAAAACATAGACTGAATCTCGCTTTCTATATCCTCTTTTATTTGGCAGCAACTGGCCTCAACATTGCTTCCATGTAGTTGGATGAGTCATCCTTACTAACCAGTGTTTTACCACTAATCAATATATCACCTTCAGTAAAGTGTAAATCATAAAACTCATGAGGGTGTCTAATTCTACTGGACTTACGAAGAGGTATGTCAGGTTTCTTAATAGGAGTCTTATCCTCTGGTTAAGTGCTAGTGTTAACTAAAGGTTCTTCATTGGTTGAATCTTGAATCTCCTTAAGATCAATCTTACTCCCACTGGCTTCTTTGGATATGAGCTCTTTCTGAAGAAAGACTCTCCTTTGAGACACAAATGTTTTGTTCTCATATGACTTTTAAAAACAAGTATCCAAAAGGATTTTGGGATAACCAGTGAAATGACACTTTTCTTATCCAAGTTCAGCCTTGTTATGAGCTTCAAACAAAGACTTCACAACCCCATACTTTCACATGTGCTAGTGAGGGTTGAGCCCCACTTCACATTTCATATGGTGTCTTGCAGCCTACTTAGTTGTTATGTGGTTAAGATATCAATTGTTGTTTTTGGGGTCTAACCTTTCGAAACTGACTGGAAGTGTACCCCGGCACATCGTGGATCGGAAAATATTTGATTTCTCCTTTAAGACACACTATAACACTGTAGTGTTCTAGGAAGAGATAACTGTGAAACGGTTTCACAGTTCCTAAGATGTCTGTAGAACTCATTACTAAGATGTTTTAACTCAGATGACTTTCTACTTCATTTCGAAACTATATGAACACTTCAAAGTTTCTAACTAATGTTTATTCCAATAAACAAAGTTTTATTTACTAAACTGTTTAGAAAATGTAACGAAGTATCACTTATTGTGTCTAGTAGAAGATCTGGACAGTCCATAAACGCCTTTGAGGATATGGCCCAACAGATCCTTATTTCTTTCACATCTCTATGTGAATTATGACTTTGTCATCCTTTTAATTAACCAAGATTTTCATACTTCATATGAATCTAAGGCAGATGATTCCAAGATCCTGTCTACTTGGATCTTGGTGATGCAATTCTTGTTTAAATCAAATTTAGACAATCATATAAACACAATTATTTCCAATACACTTTTGGATGTATCAATATTTATATTACCACCACGTATATAACCAACACATTCATATGCAAGCCATTGTAAGGATAACATTTTGAAATAAAACAACCATGCTTTTATAAAAGAAAATTACCACTATTTTCATTAAAACAAAATAAACTTCCTTAAATAATAAAAAATATGAAAACAATGTCATATGCCATTTCTAGCTAGTAACAAAATCAAACAATCTAACTAAACACCACTAAATTGAATATGCTTGCAATTCCTGATCCTTGTAACAACAGTAGTGATTCTGTATCTCATGATCAGGATAAGCTCCTATGTTTCAGCTTCCTGCATTCCACTTAGTTCCTGCATACAGCGCAAATGTGAGCAACACATCCTGTATCAAGGAATTAAGAATGAGAAGTTGACATTTTATGGAGTTTTTAGATATACCTAAGTTGCCAAACTTTTTGGTCTTTGAGTATCTTTCGATCTTCTTGGTTTAGGTTGAAACGTATCCATCCTTTGAATTCCCAGCTTGAGACATCTTAGAATTGGCCCATCGGTTTCCATGGTCCGCTTCTTCTTGATATCTCTATTGTCGGGACCCAATTCAAGAGCAGCTGGACTGGTGCAACCATGTATTCCGATGAACGGCTCATACATTGTCAACATGTAATGCATTTCCATGATGGACTTGTCCAATTTTCCCGTCATATATATCTGAATGAACAGATCATACGAGCTCGTCAACGAGTTAAGGATTATGTTGGAACTTAACTCCTGACTGACAGAAAACCCAAGTCTTCCCAGTTTGTCAATGTATCCCTCAATCTTGAGAACATAAATAATAACACTACTACCTTCTTCTAGTTTGCACTCTACAAGCTCTTTCATGATTTCACTTTGTTCTTGCCTAACCCACCCTTGGAACATTCCTTCGAGCAGATCAGCTATGTCATGTGGACCAAGAAACTCGAATCCATACGGATCACAGGGTCAACTGTCAACAGCATAAGGCAACAAACTTTATCAGATTCATCAATAAGATAGTCATGCTTATCCTTGACTTCTTTTGTAGTGCTATTTAGAGGTGGTTCAGGAAGGGGTCTTTCCATGATATACACCTTTCCTTCGAATTTGATAACTATTCTATAGGTTCGAAGCTAGTCTAGGTAATTTAGACCAGTAAGCTTGTCCATATCAAGGAGGTACCTCTTTAAGTATTTAGAGATGGTTGATGGTGGAGAAGGAAGAGTAGGAACAGGAAAATAAGAGTTGACACTTGCTTTAGACATCTATAGAATGAAATTTTAGTTAATTTGATTTAATCCTTATAAACAATTACCCAATTATTATTTAACAATGCTAGGATCCAAAATCTTACACTTATGACGTGAAGAGGGATGTTGTAATCAAAACATAATGGTCATTAAGGCAGATAAACTATTTATCAATTTCAGTCACTACGAAATTCCTAGATCTTTGAGATTCATTGACTAAGGTCAGCGACATGTTAATCTCAGTTATGCTCATCTCAATCCATGACAGGGATGTCGTTGATCATGGATCAGATGGTGGATCAACCATGTAAAATCTGCGTGATCCCTGACTCAAGATACGCTTGGGAATCGTGAGTGCCACATCACTTTCAACTATGATGAAGATTGGCATGCCAGTGAACCACACAGCTACGTCAACAGATCATAAAAAATGTGTGTTTTTTATGGGTAGCATATGATTCACATTTTATTTTAATTAAAACAAGACTTTTGTTTTAATACTTTTAAGTTAGTACTTTTTAACTTGAAACATTGTCTTATCAAACCCTTTCGGTAACTCCACTAGGTAAAATGTGACAGGCGGTGAGGGTGGTAGGCAATGAATGTCATTTAAAACCGGCCTCATTAGAATTCATAAGAATTCTCCTTCAAACCTTCTAACACATTTAAAAGTGGGTGAGCCTAGTCATGGTTTGACCAATGTTTTTATTTTAATTTAAGTTATAAATATATATACAAATACAATTCTAATATATATATATATATATATATATATATATATATATATATACATACTAGTTGTGAGACCTGTGTATTACACGAGATGATACAAAATAAAAGTATTAACTCAATCTCATTTATAAAGCCTTCTCTCTATAAGAATATCTAAACATTAATAATTTTACATATGAAATTTGTTTGTGTATCGTGACATCTTTCTTTTGATTTTTACTATTACGACTTTGTATTTTGATAAATATAATTGGTTATGAGAATGTTACCGGTACTAAAATTAAATTCACTATTATGATTTGAATAGTTATTCAAAATATTATGACGTCAACTGCCTCTCTATTGTCTCCCAAATCATTCTACACATTAAAAAATAATATGATGTTAAATAACAATTAATTTTGAAATTGAATGATTATTAAACCGATCATTAATGAGTTAGAAACGTTTCAAGCCAATTATTTTTTTAAGAAATTTAAAATTATGAGAAAACGTGACAACGCCTATCAATATCAAGTATTTTAGTCGTTGTTAGACCCTATTCTTAGTGAAATTATATCAGATATATCATGGTGTTACTCACTTTTGTGTTAAGTGCTTGTATGCAAGAAATATATAAAAACATGGACTAAACATGGACAAAATGAAGAAGTTTTGGATAAGTCATCTTTCAGTCGAAAACGTACACCACTAGTACAAAATCGCACATTGGTCACACCAAAAAAATGTGACCATATGCGTTTGGTTGGTGACAAATTTTTTTTTCCACTGAAAGTGTTGCCATAGGCTTTGCGATATTAGGTGTCATATGGTCACTTTATAATATTGTGTCCGTATGTCATAAAAAAATGTGGCGGTATCATAAAAGTGTGGCCATTGAGTAGAGAAATTTGTTCCAAAATCACTCACTTTTTCCAAGATTGTGGTGTTAAAGCGTAAGTAGACACACAATTCTAATATTGTAGTGAGTGTATATAATGAATGGTGACATACAAGTACATTCAATGAGGCATTATACTAGTAATTTGTCACACAATTAGAAGATTGTTAAGACTATTGGGTATGTTTGCAGACAATTATTTACGATGAACATGGCCATGTTTACTAAATGGTGCCATCTATGTAATTTCAAAAGTAACAATTTGGTAGCATCTAGTCATATAGACAATATATTTAATGTGACCAATACTAGTTTATAGAGACACTATTTCAATATTGTAGTGACTGTATATAATGAATGGTGACATACAAGTACATTCAATGAAGCGTTATACTAATAATTTCTCACACAATTAGAAGATTGTTAAGACTATTGGGTATGTTTGCAAACAATTAATTACGATGAACATGGCCATGTTTACTAAATGGTGACATCTATGTAATTTCAAAAGTGAAATTTGGTAGCATCTAGTCATACAGACAATATATTTAATGTGACCAATACTAGTTTATAGAGACACACATATATACAATACAACTAAAAGTAACAATAAACCAAAAGACAAGGATAATAAAAAAGAAAACAATATTATAAATAATTCAAATGATATTTTGTACATTAGATACCCAAATAAAGTAGGTATACATAAGTGTTTGTAAAAAACAGTGTAATAAATACTTAATTGCATAAAAACGTCATAAACCAAAAGGCAAAATAGAAAAAACTACTCTTTCATGTTGAGGGAACGGTTCCTTGTTCTCTTGGCAAGCAACCCATTGAGTATATAATTCTTGCGCTTCTGTGAGGTTTGAAGTACATTCTCTTGATCTGGTTTGACACCTAATTTGCCATCTTTTTTGACAACAGATTTGGCAACTGGTTTCTTTTGAGCTGGTTTGTCACCTGTTTTGCCAGCTTCTTTGACAACAGACTTCAAAACAGATGTCTCGTCAGATGGTTTCACAGACGGTTGCACAACGGGTAGATTAAGTTTAACTGGAAAAACATTTGGTTCCTATAGCAACAAGATTGTAACAAAACGGATTATGTACAGAAATTATTAGAGTATTTTATGAAGGAAATAGTATAGTAATATACAAACAAGTTTAGTGAATAAACAAACCTTTGCAGCAGGATCTGCTCATCAGTATCAAATATCTTTTAAGTTTTCAAAATTTTACATTTAAATATATATATATATATATATATATATATATATATATATATATATATATATATATATATATATATATATATATATATATATATATATATATATATATATATATATATGATTAGATTTTAAAGTTGTATACCGTTCTATCAGGTACAAGAAGCAGTCTTTTCTCCAAGGACATTTTCCAACTCAAAAGATCCTGATGAGATAAAGGGCTGCAAAAATCAATTGAGGAAACAATTATACGCAAGAAACAACAATGTACTTTCATTCCTTTTTATATTATAACATCATACTTTCATTTCTTCATATTCTTTTTTGTTATAACATCATACTTTGAATAATCTGCCTAATTATAGCAATGTTATCTAATTGGATATATTCTTTAAAGTATAACGTCCTAATGAGAAAGAAATATTAAAGTACAATGCTATAATAGGGTAGATTGTTTAAAGTAAAATGACTTCATCAGAACAAAAAGTGGAAGTACAAAGATGCAATAAGAAGAAATGAAAGTAGGATGTAAAAGAAGTCATGTAACATATGAAGCTGCTTACTAATATTAGAAAGGTTTGTTGAGGGTTATAATAAACAAATGAACGAAAGTGTGTTGCTATTTCTCACATTTGACCCTTTTGTTTTCATAAATCATGAATCAGGTGAAGAGAATATACGTCCCATTGCCAGATGCAAATGTTAGAAAAATTCTCCTGAAACACAAGCTCAAGGGCCAAGCATTTTCTTTGCCAGGTCAGCATATACTTTTTCATTTGTTTCATGTATCAATAATTATGTATGTGTTTTCTAAAAGTATTTTCTTGCACCGGTGGCGATCTGGAAAGACTTGTGAAAGACACCGAGGGTAAGATTGGAAAATGGAAAGTACCTTTTTCTGTATTTTCCCCCTTTTTATTTTTATCCAAATAGTTATTAACTTATTATAATAATGTGTTAATTATTTAGGATATTCTAGAAGTGATCTTCAAGCTTTATAAGAAGAAGCTGCAATGATGCCTATAAGAGAGCTTGGTTCCAATATTCTCACTGTTAAGGCTGATCAGGTAACCCCTTGTGAAATTACCAATTTTCCCTTATTTGAGTTTAATCACCAATTATTGTTAACAGGTACGGAGATTAAAATATGGAGATTTTCAAAAAGCAATAAGTGTGATTCGACCAAGTCATTTAAAAAGAAAGTGGGAAGAATTAGATAAGTGAAATAAAGAGTTTGATAGTAGACCGTGTTCAAACCACATGATTCACTTTGGAAGATAAAGGATGGATATTTATCCATGATATTTTTGTATTCAAACAATATTTTAGATAACTTTGAAATACTTTTTGTAATTTTTCATGACATTAACGTATGTAACATTTGCTTATATATATATATATAGAGATTTTATTTTGTATTAGCATTAAAGTGATTTAATTTGAATCTTAGTAATATGATATCCCACATTGTATTGTATATTTGGTTTGATTTAAGAATATTAAATTATTAATAATAAACACTTGTTTTTTATTACATTATATTGTATATTTATATTTTTGTTCAAACTATAATAATAATAGGTGTCTAATATGTGTAATTATACCTGTGGGTAAATACAAAAAAAATAACCACATTCTAAAATATAAATGTGTGACTAAATATAAAAATAGTCACGGTAAAAGAAAAATTAGTGATTGTAAATATTTTATAGTCACAAAATATATTATATATAATTTTAAACACTTATAGTAAACTATGCCGTGATCATATAATACTTACACTTACAAATTTTCTCTTTTATTATGACAATTGTTTGTTTGAGACACATATAAGATATTACGAAGTGATTATAACATGGTTATAGTTACCTGTATTTTATCTTTAACTAAATGTCTAAACGCTACCCTATAGACATGTAAAGTCATTTACGTGACCATATGTACTCGATTTTACCTTCATTGAAATCAATCAAATCCTTTAGACACGTATATAAACTATGTCGTAACCATATAATACTTATACTCACAACATTTTCTCTTTTATCATAACAATTATTTGTTTGTTGACAACTTGACACGCATAAACAATTAAAATGTGACTATAAAATGAATACAGTTACTTGTTTTTGTTTTCCTTTATTAAGTGGCTAACCCAATCTTATAGACACAAAAAATCATTTATGTGGTCAACCTTATTACCAGTTATATTGTATACAATTTTAGATACATAAAATCAAGTATACCGTGATCATATAATACTTACACTCACAACATTTCTATTTTATCATGACAATAGTTTTTTTAGTCACACATAAGATATTACGACATGACCATTGCATACCTACATAAACATTTTTAATTTTTATGATGACCATTTTTTACCTTTGGACATAACATAACACAAAACACATGACAATTACATATCGATGGTCACACTTTCAATGAACATAAAATATGTAGACTACCCAAACAATGGTATTCTTATTCAACTTTATTTACCTATGGACACGCTTTTTAATTCTACGCTCACCAAATCCTACATACAGTGACACGTACTTAAATTTTCCAATACAATTGATCATATTTTGACACATGTAATAAAAATTCATATGACAATAAACCACTTAAACCGACTTTTTTTCTTTCTTTTACTATGTAACCAATATCATCCTATGGATACTCGACTATTTTATGTGACCATAATTTGTTATCTTTTGGACACATTAGATTTGATGTGTCCAATATGTCATAATCATATAGACACATGTACAATTTCCTCATGTGACCATTACGTATCTATAATCTCTAATAAAATAAATATCACCATCTTAAAACGGTAAACGTGGGTGATTCTATCATTTGGTCACATAGAAGTCGAGTGTCACGAATGATTGTCACATTTTTGTAAATAAGTGTGGTCATAGTGTTATTTCTCCATAAAATGGTCACACAAACTAATTTACATGTATCCATAAACGTTCTCCAGATTTCATCAGTGCCCTGTGGCCACACTTTAAAAAAATGTCGCAGGCGTTTTTCCATTAAGTGTGACCATTGTGCGATTTTGTACAAGTGCACGCGCCGCGAGAAGAAGACACGTGTGTTGCAGATAGTCAAAGATCAGATGACAAGTTGAAATTCAAAGTGCAAAATACGGGGATAATGGATAAGACGCGCCGCGGTTTTAAGCCATGCGCGACGCGTTTAGCTGGATTTTGCAACTATAAATAGAGGCATCTAGGTCGAGTTTCAGGAGCGAAGAATCGACCCAAAGGTGGAACCTAGGCTTCTTTGACTCAAGATTTCGGAATTCAGTAGCTTAAATTGGTATTTTTATATTTTCTCATTTATTTTAGTAATTCTTAGTTTTGGTTCTTGCTTGATTCCTTCGATTCTGGATTATAGAATCTGTTGGGACAAGTTTAGTTTGGGATATTTTTGAAGTCAGTAACTTTGTGGCTTCTGGATTTGGTTTAGGTTTAATATAATCATTCGGTTTGAGTTAAATTGCATGTTTTCGGTATTGTTTATGTTTGATTGTTTATTTGGATGTTTTGGATTGTTTATTGCTTCTGATTTTTCTGGAATACCCTTCTGGAATCAGTAAGTAAGTTTAATTTGAAGTTTGAAATAGTTTAGTTTAGTTTAAGTTTATTTTAGTTTTCGGTATTCGATTTTATCGGTTTTCGGGAAGTGAAGGAAACACCACCGACTATAGTGTGACATTGTAGTTGCTCATTCTGACACTATATCTTAACCACCAAACTCCCACGGATTGACCCTTGATGCTACTATACTAGTTTTGCGGGTGAGGTTTTATTTTCTATTTTTGACCGCATAACGACGTAGGCGTGTCAAATTTTGGCGCCATTGCCGGGGAGTTTTGCGCTTAAGATAGAATGTTAGTGGTTTGTTTTCTGATTTTTATTTGAGTGTTTGGTTATTTAGTTGGATTAGTAATTTAATTTTTGGTTTTGACGATTGTTTGCACTAGTGCATGCGTACCCGTCGGGGTGAGGAGTCATCACCTCTTTTGTTTGATTATGAGATTGAACGAACCGTGCGCAGAAAAAGTGTGTGTGCATGCGTATGATTAATATGAGTCCTGATAGTGTAGTAGTTGACGATATTACCAATGAGCCTACGGGAGAGGTAACGGGGAGCACCATTTATACCCCCAATTTCATCTGAATTTCATATAGGTAGTACTAGTGCTAATGGTGGTGCAGTTTCAGCCCCTACACTCATACCATCATGCACTCAGCCTTTGGTTCAACCTGTTACAAACCCTTTGGGAAATCCCGTATCCGCTGTAATGACTTGGGGAGCGCCGACCCGAGATGGGACCCCATGTTTGCGACAGAAGGTACCAGTTTCTCAACCACAACCATTACAACAACCTCCCATTTTTAAACCACAACCACCCTTTCAATACATACCACAACCTCAACCACAACAACAACATCAATACCAAGAGAGAGAGAGAGAGAGAGAGAGCAAGTCTATGATGATGAGGATGAAGGATGGATGCCAAATCGTCCAGTTCAGCAAAACCAACAATGAAATCGAGGTCAGGGACCTTCGAGGCGACAGTACCAACAACAACATCAACAACAAGGGAAACGAAATTATAACGAGTTATATGACGGTAATTTCGTTCCACCCTTGTACTTTACTCAACCAACCTGGCAGTCGGTTGCATCACACTTCCAACCAAGGGAGTATGATGATGCTTCACCCATTTATTTTCTAGAAAATATTGATAGCCAAGTATAAATTAGACCTCAACTACTAGGTGTTTTACGTGAATTTAGAGGATACAAATAGGGTGACCCATACAATCATCTATATGTGTTCTTAGCGATATCCAATGCTAATATTCCTAGGAACACTAATATAAATATATTTAGGTTAAGGTTATTCCCTTTTACTCTAAAAGATAAAGCAAAATACTGGTTTACATCCTTGCAACCAAATTGTATCACCACCTGGGAACAATTGAAGGCAAAAATTTACAAGAGTTCTACCCGGCCAGCAAGACCACAGAGATTAGGAGAGCCATCCATGATTTTCAGCAAAAGCTGGGAGAGGCATTTCATGATGCATTCGAACGATTGAAGGCCAAAATCTTGTATGCTAGCCGTTTTTGGAAAATTTCATAGATTTCGAAAATCTTGTATGCAACCTATGAACAGAGTCTCTGATACCACTGTTGGGATTTGATCATATAAACAAGAACATTCATGCAGCGAAAGACTAACCAAGATCAAATAATATATTCAAGCAAATTATCAAAACAAGAATCATCATGTGCATAATCAAGGATCATATGTTCGTAGTGTGGATATAAAAATATAGATCGTTTGGTTCAAGTATGCGGAAATAAGAACAAGATTAACAAGATCAAATGGTAAAACTGATGTCGAATGATTTGTATTCAACACTCAAGAACAGTTCAGAGAGAACTATTATGTATGAGTGAACCGTGAACGTAAGTTACAATCGTGAATTACAAACACGTTAACCCTACCAAGGGTACGTGCATGCCTTAAATAGTCTAAGCTAATTATGGAATGAACAGGCCCACTCGATTACAAAAATGCTAATTAATATGCGTAATTGACTCAACTAATTAATACTAACAATCTTCCCCTTTGAGTCAAATTGCGCAAGGGAGACTTTAATCTTCCTTCTTCGGAGCCGAGACTGCCACCTTGAATAACTTATGCATCATAATCAGAAGCGTCCTTCGGAAGACCAAGTACCAGTTGATCATATCTGAAAAGCACTTCTTATCTTCTTCGGTTTTGGCCTTGCATTTGTTGATGAGAGTGAGGATTTGCACTAAGGCAGAAGTTCGGTACAAATGTTTTTCTATCAAAAAGAACATCTTCTTCTTAACCGCATCTTCTTCCTTAGTCTGGTAGACAACACTCCAGTGTTTGTTATCAATTCCAATCTATTGTTAAGATCGAAATATGCTTCTTCAGGCTCAACAGAAGGTCATGTCTTCAGAACAGTGACAACCTCTACATCAAGTTGCGAAACCTCATAGATGCAGCAAATCAACATTCTTTTGAGGTATTCGAGGATGGGCTCGTGATTCGGAGCATCCCTTGACAAAATGTTGTACATTGAAATCCAATCGAATAGATTCATCAAAGGCAACCTGTCACACCCCCAAACCACGATGGCGGAAACGTCTAAGGGTGGATGACTTCATGAACAATATCACAACAACGTTTGTACAATAATGATCAAAGCAAACACATCCATCATATACATAATTGTAAATGTTACAAGAGTTCAAAAGATTGTATGTTTTAAATACAGTTACAATATGATGTCAAAATACATAGTATGACGCCATAGCTACCCATCGTCAAAGGTTGTAGTTACCTTATAAATTTCCTGAGAATACAAGTAGTTTGAAAGAGTGTCAACATTACGTTGGTGAGTTCATAAGATTTTTGTATGAGAAAATCCATAATCCTTTTTCCTTGTAAAAAGATAGTGTTGGAAACCAGAAAATCCAATATTTTCTTATAAATGAGTCGTAGTCTTAAAACCCAAAGACCGTAAATGTATAAGTATTTCTATACTTGAAAATAGTATTACATAGTTTTATTGTTGTATGAAACCGTGTAAATAGATGTTTACTTATAGACTAATCGTAGACTTAATTCCATAAAACTAGTATATATAAGTAAATCGTACTTATATTTATACCTTTTAAAAAACATAGTTTTAATTCCCTTAGAACCAGTGTATATAAGTAAAACCATACTTATATTTGTAACATGTAAAAATGTAGTTTTAATACCATAAAACTTGTATAAGGAATCTCTTTCCTTGTAAAATGTAGTATTGTACTCCAAGAAAATCCAATATTTTCTTATGAATGTATCAAAGTCTTAAAAATCCAAAGACTAAAATGTATAGCGTAGCTTGTAGTATAAAACCTTTGAAAATGTATATTTCCACGTAAACAATTTATAAAGTTGATTTCCCATGCGAGACGCCCTATAACCATACTGTGACCATGTAGGCCTGCTTCGACGTTCTTCAGGCGTCGGACTGTTATGACATTTGTCACCTCAGACCCGTCGGTCTAGCTGTAGCTAGCAGCTCAGGTGCGGGGTTGTCAATCCCGTATAGATCTATACACAAATATCACGCTCTCTTACCGAGACTCTGGTTATAAATTTTAGGACTTATAGTATGTACTTAAATAAGCACTGTGAAGACCCGTCTCACAAAAATGTATGTATCAATCAACTTGTTAAAGTTTGTATATGAAAAACCTTTGTATTTGTCCATTATCATTTTTTCCATGATAATATAGTAATGTATAATAATTATATATTTTATATAATTATTTGTCTTCTTTAAAACGTCATAGTAACATTTGTATCAACAAACTATTCCAATAATAGTTTATTTTTAGTAGTCCGTTGTGAAAAGCATATATTTACAAATATATGTGAAATAACTTATTTAGATGGTTATAAAGAACTTCTTTAAGATATATTTTCCACAATAGTGGTGTAATAAATTGGTTATACCCTTTATTAATTCCAATATAATATTTCATGACTATCAAATAAAGAATGGCCAGGTAGAAGATCAAATGGGGAGGCAGGACCCTTTCAGCGTATAAGCCTTTCGGAAATCCAACAACCTAGCCCAAATGATCGGCCTAGACACCGCTCACGTAAGTAGATCATTCGATATTATATTTTGGAACTATAATTGAATTGTTGTCATAATGATGTTTACAAAATTCACATTTTGTTTACTACTGTTACAAATGAGTATAAATAGCTATTTTTATAGTATAACTTGTATTCTCCCCCTTAAAAACTTGAATAAATATAAAAAGAAGGGGTATGAACTCACCTCAATGTCGACTAGAATCTTATCGCCAATTGTTGTTAGATCGCCCGACTCTTCGTGCTTCTAACTCGAACTCACTATATTTATAACTGAAATATCGACTTCTAACGCTCATTCTTCGTATATCTCTCTATACGTATCGAAGAACTTGTTTGTGTGATTTGAATGGCTAGAAGGAGGCTATATTTATAGTAGATTTATTTTCGTATTGCGGCCCTCAAGATACAGATATATGACTTTTATGGCTTTTAGAATTTGTTTATAACAAAACATACCCTTAAAATACTCTTTAAATAGATTTAATAGTTTTTATATAAAATAAATGATTTTTGTTTATTAAAATATAATCTACGAAAATCGTAGTTTAATAATATCAACTTTTTAACTAAAAGTCTTTAATGAATTAACGAAAGGGTATTAGTTGTAAGTCTAATAAAAATATAGGGGTTAAATGTAAATACAATTTCATTTTATACAAAAAGAAAATATTAAATATAGAACTAATATAAATAATATTAAATTTTGACGTCAGATTGTTCGTATCGACGATACCGTTTTGACGGTAATTTTTCCGTTTTATAAAACGTCATAAAATTATCGATAAATTTAAAAATACGTATTGAATACGTAGTGTTCGAAATGAAAATACAAATTCTTTGTGGGTAAAACGTGTAAAATTGATTAAATAATGAAGTGGGGCCCACTTTTAATAATAATGATAAATATATTTAAAAAAACATTTTTTTTCAAACGAGATCTTTTTTCAAAATTTTTGACTTTTTTTTTTAATAAATATTTTAATACCAAATGTCGCTTTCAAGTTAAATTAAACGTTTTTCTATCATAACTTTTTATATATAACGTTTGGTAAAAATATAAATATATATTTGGAATCGTCGTAATTTTATCTACGTTTCGATATAAAATTTGTAATATTTCGAATAGTTTTACATTTTTACCGTTTTTCTATCATAACTTTTTAAATATAACCTTTGGTAAAAATATAAATATATATTTGGAATCGTCATAATTTTATCTACGTTTCGATATAAAATTTGTAATATTCGGACGAGTTTTAAATTTTACCATTCACTATTCACGTCGGATACTATTCACGACATATATTTTTTATATGTTATATTAAAAATATCTAGCTCAGCATGGTTTGTTCGTATAATTGATTTGAATTAGCATATGTAGTATTATAATATCCAATAATACATCGTATAGATTATGAAATTTATATTTCACATATTGACCTAATGTACGCTCTGGTTGACTTGAGTTGACTTTCGTTGACTTAATTTGACCGTTGTCACATTATCTACCCGTTAGAAGGAATTTCGTCCCGAAATTTGGTACTTTGAATAGATCCTCAAGGGTTTGGGAAGAGATGTGGGTATTTGAGTTTCATCTGGTCCTCACGTTCTTAGGTAAATTCAGGTTCACGCTTGGTGCTTCCTAGTTTTCAATTGCTTTGATTTTGGGGTGTAATGTCGTGATATTTTCGATAAGTAACTTGAGTTAATCCTATTATAAATAAGAGTTACTAGTTTGTCACATGAATTAGGAGGATTAGAAACTCATTTAGAAGGAGTTTAAACCTTAAAGATATCGAAGAGGAATTACACGCGTCCTCCCGGTTCGTGTATTGAAACTGTTTTAGCCTTGTAGGAGTTACACGGGTCGCGTTTATGAAAACAGTTTGTGTTCTAGTTACCATAACATCCAGTAGTATCCAATAGACTTACACGGGTCGGTTTCAGAGTATGGATTGGATTTTAAAAGTGAACGACGCTAACTTTAAAGTTTAATGTCGCTAACCTGCTTCAGGGGAGTTATTCGGGCAGTGAACCAAAAATTCCCTAGGCGATTTTCAGAGAAAAAGATGTGAAATTTTTGTCATTTTGATCAAGGGTTTTGCGTAGAAAAAATTTGGGATGGTCGGATTTAATACCCGAAATGCATTCTCGAGTTCTTAATTGACAAGGGTAATGATCTTGAGTGTTAGGGTTTCAAACCTTAGATGTCCAAATCTGAAAGTATGCATCGGTTCACCTCATATGTAGGTTGCTAATATATGTCGTATCGAGTCCTTGTTACAATATTGTGATGTTTTAATAGTTGATTTGGTAAAATCATGTAATTAGGAGTTTCATATGATATTCTCTAATTGTGATTTGTATTAGCTATTGATTTCTTAATCATTTGAGTTAAGTAATATGGAAATGCCTAAACATGTTAAAGATATGATATGTGATGTCATTTTACAGGAATACTAGTAGGATGGAAGGAAACATGTAAGATATAGATGAACCATGAGCTGTACTGATGTCAGATGAGTAGGTTCTAGTTCATTATTTATGAATAAACTATTATTGAAGTAACTGTTCATTGAACTATTTCCGTTATCAGAAGATATATTTAAAAAAATGTCTTTTCGTTATCCCGTCCTCATCGGAGTCAAGCCGCGAATTTGGAAAAGATATCACTTAGGGTAGTGAAAAGATTGCACATACTGTAGGTATTTTGAATTTCGGTAATAAGAACGTGGGTTGTCATCTCAGTTCCAGCTGTAAGATACTATATAAACGGGTATGTAGTATCATTTGTATCTAAGATCTTTTCAGTCTCATTCTTTCCTACTACTAGTTTATTCTTATATAATCTCAGATTTCCAATCGAGGCATGGAAAACAGATCTCATATGGAAAACTTGTCAGACGCTGAGCGGAATTTCCAAAGGGAAGAGGGTACCTCCCTATCGTTTAATCAGATACCTCTACTGGAGTCTGGTAGTTATAATATCCTTAACTCTTTTTATTTCTTATTCATTTCTCTAGCGTTTTGATTTTGTTTTAAACTATGTGAGGTATAGATTTTCCAGATATATTACCGCTGGATCAGCTTCAAAATGATCCTAAAGTTCTTCCTCCGATGAGTATTATCTCAGAAGATCCAGGACCTTCATCTTTGGGCTTTGCTTATGAGCAATCTCAAAACTTACTTCTAGGTCGAATTTTAGTACTTTTATGTCAGTTTGGTTTTTATCTCCTAACATTTTTTTTAAAGATCCATTTATGGACGAGTACATAACGAACAGTGGGATTATCCCCATGAATCAAGGATTCATGGCTGGCATGCAGAATGATGATCAACTACAGGTGATTCATCACGACAGTGTTGGAATGAATCCCGAGTTTGAGGGAGGTTTTCAATACCAGGATCACCTTCAAATGATTCAAAGGAATCTGGAGGGATTTCAAAACCCTGGGTTCATAGCTGAAAATCAACAGTTACTGCCGACGGCAGATTCTAATGTTATTGCACCAAATTTTATCTTTGGTTTAACAAATCAGGATCATGCTCAAATGATCCAGAATGACAATAGTACAACCGGATTTGATTCTTTGAATCCAAGAGCCACAGTAATTGGCAGTGGAAGTGGTTCTAGACAGCCATTAAGTAAGGAAGCAATAGCTCAGCACTTTAACAAGCCACTTATGCAAGCTGCAAGGGAACTCAACGTTGGATTAACACAGTTGAAGCAACGCTGTAGGAAGTTAGGCATCAAAAGTTGGCCTCGACGAAAGATTAAGAGTCTACAAACTCTTATTAACCATACTCAGGTTAAGAATTGTATTTCTTTTCCCCAATTTTAATACCATGAGATTGTAATGACTGAAAGTATTTATGCAACAGGAATTGAATAATAATCCTAGTAAAGCAGACGTAATACTTGGTCTAGAGAACGAGAAAAGAGCAATAATCGAGGGTTCCAGTTCGGAGATAACTGATACCACAAAGAGATTGAGGCAAGCTGCCTTTAAGGCTGTTTACAAGAAAAGAAAGGTTCAGAAGAGGGAGGAAGCTTCATCAGGGACCCATACACAGCAACAATCTCTGCCTTCTGTTTCTGCTATGAGTGGTTTTAACCATGATTTTCTCAAGATCACAAGTGAAGAGAACCCAGAAGACTTGGCAGGTGACATAGCCCGCCTTCGGCTTTCAGATTGAATTTATACCAGTATTAGTTTAATGGAACTGTTGGTAGGGATGATGGTAGGTTTTCGATAATAGTTATTGGTCAGGTATTATCGAATAGTCAGGTCTACTATGTAAGGATAGGGGTATAAGAGGTACATAAAGTGTCTAGATGTATGGTTCTATAGTATTATAAAATACTCCTGTAGTATTTTTGCCTTATATTTTGTTTTAGAGTTTCTTTGTATATGGTTCTTGGTAAGTTTTTAGACTTGTTGTTCACTACGACTATTTCTAAGTACATGTTAGTCATACCTTGGACAAATACAGTTGATCAGGCTCTATCTGTCCTAGGTATGATTACATAACTACCTAGGCTTACTCGTAGTGTTCAACTCATCTTATTACTCTTGTATTGTTCTGGTTATGACATTGTTCTAGTATGTATGTACTTGTACTTATACTTTATAAGAATATCATTGTATTTTAAAGTATACTTTGTACAGATTGTTTTAGAGAGTTTTAGTCCCATTGTATTTATAGTTGTATATCTTAAATGGATTGATATACTTAGTTCACTATAAACAATGCTCTGATACCAATCTGTCACACCCCCAAACCACGATGGCGGAAACGTCTGAGGGTGGATGACTTCATGAACAGTATCACAACAATGTTTGTACAATAATGATCAAAGCAAACACATCCATCATATACATAATTGTAAATGTTACAAGAGTTCAAAAGATTGTATGTTTTAAATACAGTTACAATATGATATCAAAATACATAGTATGACGCCATAGCGACCCATCGTCAAAGGTTGTAGTTACCTTATAAATTTCCTGAGAATACAAGTAGTTTGAAAGAGTGTCAACATTACGTTGGTGAGTTCATAAGATTTTTGTATGAGAAAATCCATAATCCTTTTTCCTTGTAAAAAGATAGTGTTGGAAACCAGAAAATCCAATATTTTCTTATAAATGATTCGTAGTCTTAAAACCCAAACACCGTAAATGTATAAGTATTTCTATACTTGAAAATAGTATTACATAGTTTTATTGTTGTATGAAACCGTGTAAATAGATGTTTACTTATAGACTAATCGTAGACTTAATTCCATAAAACTAGTATATATAAGTAAAACCATACTTATATTTGTAACTTGTAAAAATGTAGTTTTAATACCATAAAACTTGTATAAGGAATCTCTTTCCTTGTAAAATGTAGTATTGTACTCCAAGAAAATCCAATATTTTCTTATGAATGTATCCAAGTCTTAAAAATCCAAAGACTAAAATGTATAACGTAGCTTGTAGTATAAAACCTTTGAAAATGTATATTTCCACGTAAACAATTTATAAAGTTGAATTCCCATGCGAGACGCCCTATAACCATACTGTGACCATGTAGGCCTGCTTCGACGTTCTTCAGGCGTCGGACTGTTATGACATTTGTCACCTCAGACCCGTCGGTCTAGATGTAGCTAGCAGCTCAGGTGCGGGGTTGTCAATCCCGTATAGATATATACAAAAATATCACGCTCTCTTACCGAGACTCTGGTTATAAATTTCAGGACTTATAGTATGTACTTAAATAAGCACTGTGAAGACCCGTCTCACAAAAATGTATGTATCAATCAACTTGTTAAAGTTTGTATATGAAAAACCTTTGTATTTGTTCATTATCATTTTTTCCATGATAATATAGTAATGTATAATAATTATATATTTTATATAATTATTTGTCTTCTTTAAAACGTCATAGTAACATTTGTATCAACAAACTATTCCAATAATAGTTTATTTTTAGTATTCCGTTGTAAAAGCATATATTTACAAATATATGTGAAATAACTTATTTAGATGGTTATAAAGAACTTCTTTTAAGATATATTTTTCACAATAGTGGTGTAATAAATTGGTTATACCCTTTATTAATTCCAATATAATATTTCATGACTATCAAATAAAGAACGGCCAGGTAGAAGATCAAATGGGGAGGCAGGACCCTTTCAGCGTATAAGCCTTTCGGAAATCCAACAACCTATCCCAAATGATCGGCCTAGACACCGCTCTCGTAAGTAGATCATTCGGTATTATATTTTGGAACTATAATTGAATTGTTGTCATAATGATGTTTACAAAATTCACATTTTGTTTACTACTGTTACAAATGAGTATAAATAGCTATTTTTATAGTATAACTTGTATTCTCCCCCTTAAAAACTTGAATAAATATAAAAAGAAGGGGGTATGAACTCACCTCAATGTCGACTAGAATCTTATCGCCAATTGTTGTTAGATCGCCCGACTCTTCGTGCTTCTAACTCGAACTCACTATATTTATAACTAAAATATCTACTTCTAACGCTCATTCTTCGTATATCTCTCTATACGTATCGAAGAACTTGTTTGTGTGATTTGAATGGCTAGAATGAGACTATATTTATAGTAGATTTATTTTCGTATTGCGGCCCTCAAGATACAGATATATGACTTTTATGGCTTTTAGAATTTGTTTATGACAAAACATACCCTTAAAATACTCTTTAAATAGATTTAATAGTTTTTATATAAAATAAATGATTTTTGTTTATTAAAATATAATCTACGAAAATCGTAGTTTAATAATATCAACTTTTTAACTAAAAGTCTTTAACGAATTAACGAAAGGGTATTAGTTGTAAGTCTAATAAAAATATAGGGGTTAAATGTAAATACAATTTCATTTTATACAAAAAGAAAATATTAAATATAGAACTAATATCAATAATATTAAATTTTGACGTCAGATTGTTCGTATCGACGATACCGTTTTGACGGTAATTTTTCCGTTTTATATTACGTCATAATATTATCGATAAATTTAAATATACGTATTGAATACGTAGTGTTCGAAATGAAAATACAAATTCTTTGAGGGTAAAACGTGTAAAATTGATTAAATAATGAAGTGGGGCCCACTTTTAATAATAATAATAAATATATTTAAAAAAATCATTTTTTTTCTTTTTTTCAAAATTTTTGACTTTTTTTTTAATAAATATTTTAATAACCAAATGTCGCTTTCAAGTTAAATTAAACGTTTTTCTATCATAACTTTTTATATATAACGTTTGGTAAAAATATAAATATATATTTGGAATCGTCGTAATTTTATCTATGTTTCGATATAAAATTTGTAATATTTCGAATAGTTTTACATTTTTACCGTTTTTCTATCATAACTTTTTAAATATAACATTTGGTAAAAATATAAATATATATTTGGAATCGTCATAATTTTATCTACATTTCGACATAAAATTTGTAATATTCAGACGAGTTTTAAATTTTACCGTTCACTATTCACGTCGGATACTATTCACGACGTACATTTTTTATATTTTATATTAAAAACATGTAGCTCAGCATGGTTTGTTCGTATAATTGATTTGAATTAGCATATGTAGTATTATAATATCCAATAATACATCGTATAGATTATGAAATTTATATTTCACATATTGACCTAATGTACGCTCTGGTTGACTTGAGTTGACTTTCGTTGACTTAATTTGACAGTTGTCACACAACCTGCCAATGAGAATTCATCCGTTTCCTTCTTATTGCCCCTGACACCCTTGAATTAAACATTCAGAAAGGGGACAGACGGATCAGGAATCCTGGGTTTCAGCCCAACCAGTTTCTTTAGGCTCTAAGATTCGTACTGGGGCTTCGCATGTTTAAGATAGAAGGTGAAGAGAGTGTGATTGGTGTCGGTGTCAGATAGAGGAGCGTTCGCAATGGATTCGAAGCATCGAAACACGAACGCTCCTACAGTGATCGGGAAGTCAAGCTGTGAGTCCACTTCGTTGTTGGTTTCGAATGAACAAACAGGCTCAAGCCAATAAGTCTTGGGCTTTTTGATTGCTTCGTCCTGAATCCTCTTATAAGACCAAATAGGGTAAAGAAGCTTTCGGGCCTCCAAGGCAGCTGTTGTATCCTGAGCCTCTTGGGCTTCCGCATCAAGCTTCTTGCGAAGCGCATTCAAAGCATCAAGCACTTTGTCTTTTTTCCTTCCGGGAAAGTTTTTCTGCCTCAGAAAGTTCTTCTTCTTCCTCTTCATCATCTGCACCGATTTGTTTTCCTTTTCGTTTAGAAGAGTCGGAGGCTTCACAACCTTTCGCATGTTTAAACCAGTCAAACTCAGGCTTCTTTTCATCAGCAGACATTGAAGTCTCTGGTTCCTTCAGGATCTTCTTCTCTTTCTTCTTTTCATCCTTGTCCTCTTCTCCCCTTGGTTTCGGAGAAGCCTCAGCTTCCGAAACACCTTTAATTTGACTTAGCATGTTGAAGACAGGATTGATCTTGTGGGTGATGTGAAGGCGAACGACAGGTGTGAGAATCGAATCACCCATTTCCACCATCCTTCGTAAGTAAGTGTCAATATCAGAGACACAAGATTGATGGCTGTGTTCTAAGTTGTCATGGAGGCCAACTTCTCAGAAGTATGTTTGAGTTTCACAGAGACAACTTCTCCTTCTTGAGTTCATCACGAAGGCCAGAGAGATCCTCCTTCTCTACCTTTAAGGATTCTCAGAACCCACCAATGACTTTGTCATGGATTCGTTGTTTGTCATTGTTGGTCCGGAAGTACTTGATGAATGTAAACACCTCTGTTTTTAGTTTTTCGACTTTTTCGATCGTTTCCGTCATTAGCTTTTCGGAAGCACTGATGGCCTTGGAAGCATCCTCACGGACTTTGGAGTTGTCTTTAGTTAAGGCCTTGATGGTGACTTTGTGAGAATCTAACTAGGATTTCCAGTTAGTTGAAGTGGATGTTTCGGAGGACTTGAGAAGAGAATCCAGCTTCTAATTTAACTCTTTGAATTGGCCCTTCGTCATTGGAGCCTTATCATCATCACTGCCCAGCTCGACAGTGAATGGGGTCTGAACAAACCCTGTAATGTCCTCCTGTTCATCGTAGAACAAACCCTGTAATGTCCTCCTGTTCATCGTAGAACAACATGTCATCGTCATCGGAAGGAGGAGGGGATGTTCTTTTTGGTGAAGGGGTTGGATTTCCTTTTGGTGAGGGAGTGGGAGTACGTTTCGAAGAGGGTTTGGGTGAAGGTTTTGGAGGTGGTGAGGTAGAACGTTTCAGAGAAGATTTAGGAGGAGGGGAAGGTTGATTCTAACCTTTGTTTCCAGTGTCTTCTTCTTCCTTGTTTCCTTGATCACCTTTCGAAATTTCGGAGTGAGTCCGATCTTCCGAATCTTCCTCTTCTTCTTCTGGAATGGGGGTCGGAGAGCATTGTTTCTTCTGTTGCTTCTTCTTGGTCTTCCATATCGGATCGGAAGACAAAGCTGATCCCTTTCGTTTACTTCCTCTCTTTGGTTTCTCAAGCTTTTCGAATGCCTCTTTAAGATCATCTAGAATCCATCTGATCCCAGATTCAGGAAGTAGCCTGTAATCAGCCATGACTTTAATTATGAGCGGTACCTTGTCTGTCATTTCTTCAGGAATCGAACCCATAAATTCGAAGTTCTTGGGATCAGTTGTGATAAAAGAGGCTGTGGAGAGTAAGGGAATTGCAGCCATAACCGAATCTTCCATGATATGCACTTTGTAGTGAGTAAGCACGATGGACAACAATGGACCAGAATCTTGCACATGAGACCTCAGAGTGACGAGAAGAGGAAGTCAGACTCTGAACGAACTGATTCCATAGAACGGAACCATAATCGAGGTTGATGTCGTTGTAGAGACCATAGATGATCGTGTAGAACAATCGACTTGTAGTATCGATTCCCGTGACCCTTTCAGAAAAGCTCTTGAATAAGATTGTGAATAAAGCATTCCAGTTTGGAGGAAGATCAAACTTCTTGAACTTAGAAAGTAAGGATATATCTCCCTTATACCCCATCTGCCAGAACATTCTCTGAAGATCCACCGAAGAGATGGATTCTGGATCAACCAAGTTTTCAAGCGAAGTAAACCGTAACAACTTGAAGAAACGAGACTTCGAAATAGAAGTCTTGTGCGAAGCAACCTCAAAGTTGATGATTTCATCCTTTTTGTTGTAGACGGCTGAGGAGTAGGCGGAGGAGAGATGAACTACCGGAACGGATTCTGACTTCGTTAAGGCCTTAGAGATTCTTGAATATTTCAGGCATTCAACCATTGGTCTAAGAAGTTCATTGTAGCGAGATGATTCGAGATCGACAATCATGTTTTGGTTTGGCTTTACTGTCAACATGATGATCATCCCTCACTGTTTATTTAAAGAAGATGAAGAACCAGCCATTATAGAAGCTTTGAAGATCTATGAAGAAGATGAACAATAGAGATAAAAATGTTTTTTCGTCTGAGAGATTGTGGATAATGGTAGAGAGAGAGATGAACCGTGGAAACCCTTTATATGTTTGGGAAATTTATGAGTGGAGAGAGAAGATCCCACTAAAAGCGTTTCATTTTCCCACAAAAATCACCTGTGATGGGACGGTTTCCCCAAAAAGTAGTTGTGTCAGGCACGTGAGTGGCAGATAAGGCAACAGTAATGATGACGCCGTAACTGATGCGCGTAGGTTACGTCACTGATTTTTTAAAACTTCCCGCCTAAGTAAACCTTATCTCCAAGTAACCTTTATTGTGAAACCAAAGTTAGAAAAATCTTAGAAAGATTTTTGTGCAAGAGCGTGCCAAAGAAAAAGAAGTAAATTAATTAAAATATATGGGATTTTGTGATGTCGGAATTGACATGAAAGCAGATGGATCCCGAGCAACGATCTCTTCCTTTGGAATCAAGAGAGATTCAGAAGTGCTTGCATGGTTTCCCATTGAATTACGATCACTTGGTTGTTGAGAAACAATGAAAGGTTTCTTTTAAGTGTAGGTTTCATGGGTGGCTTATCTTCCAACGAATTCCGAAACTTAACATAAGTCTGAAATCGCAAGGAAGTACTTGTTTGACCATTGTAGCCATAAAAACAAGTAAGCGTGGTTTTGTTTTAAATAACTGTATATTTCGGAAATCTCTTGAAAAATAAAAACTGGATATGATTTGGAAGAGATGTCTTAGGTCTAGAACATCTCATTAAGATCACTCAAAAATTAAAAATCGAGATTTCACGAATTGAGCCGTCAATTCAGAAAGGTAATTCGGATTTTTGGGTTTCACTCCGAATTGTGGTGATAACAATTTCGAGATCATAAACACAGTTGTTGTGTAACCATCAACTCTCAGTGGTAATGCTGAGGATCTTCATAAGGGTTACTATTATATGGAAATGAATGTGATGGAGAATAATAGATTGGTAAAGAAAGGTTGGGAGTCTCACAACTAATCATGGTGATAATGATTTGCGATCATCAACTAGAATTTCTGCAGCCATATACCGAAATTGGTTTGATTCCAATAATCATAAGACTACATTTGTTGGTACAAGAAGAGATACAAAGAAGTCAACCGTCAATACCTTGTTACATTCTTAGATTCACGAATGAATTTACCATGACATTCTGAAAGATATTTTTGTATTTTTCTGAAATGAAAATAAGCACAATATATTTGAATTTTGATTTTCTGAAAAAGAAAAAAACAGAAATAAAAATACTTTTGTGATTTTTGTTTTCCGAAAAAGAGTAAAAACAGAAATGAAAAACAATCCAAATAAATATACAAAGGATATACAGTGCAGTTCCGAGATCATAACCAATTTTTCCGATTCCGAACCGTTCTGAGCCTTGGAACCCTTCGGAACGTGAACAGTAATTTCCAATTACTATGTAGATTACGGAACTAAGTCAGCTTCTATCATTCCCAGCCCTTGTAAGATGCGATTGAATGTAGGTTCTGGTAGGGCCTTGGTAAAGATATCAGCTAACTGATTTAACGAGCGAACGAAGTGAACTTCAACATTTTCATCCTCCACATGATCTTTTATGAAGTGATATCTAAGGGCAATATGCTTCGTTTTCGGGTGCTGCACTGGATTGTGACAGATCCGAATGGCGCTTTCGGAATCACAGTACAATGGAATCCTCTTCATATTAATCCCATAGTCTCTCAATTGGTTCTAAATTCAAATGATCAGAGAGGTGCACGATGCAGCTGCGACGTATTCAGCTTCAGCAGTGGATAGCGAGACACAAGTCTGTTTCTTAGACTGCCAACTGACAAGTTTTCCATCCAGGAATTGACATCCACCCGAAGTGCTCTTCCGATCAAGTCCACATCCACCTAGATCTGCATCGGAATATGCTTGTATAAAAAATCCCGAGCCCGAAGGATACCATAATCCAAGTGAAGTTGTTCGCTTCAGATATCGAAAGATGTTTTTGACTGCGACCATGTGTGGTTCTCTCGGATTCGCTTAGTACATGGCACAATAGCAAACAACAAACATGATATCGGGTCGACTAGAGGTAAAGTAGCGAACTGATCATTTGATGATAGAGAATGATGTTTGCTGCATGCTTGTCGAGAGAAGGAGTGAGCTTTGTTCCGAACGCCATTGGAACTTTAACCTTTGAATCGCCCACCATTCCGATCTTTGCTAGAAGAGTCTTTGTAAAAGCTTCTTGGTTGATGAAGATCCCTTCTGAACTCTGTCTGATGTTCAAGCCAAGGAAGAAATTGATTTTGCCCATCGAACTCATTTCAAATAGTTTCCATTAGTTTTCGGAATTAAGCTGTTAAGCTTAGATGTGTGGATCCGAAAATAATATCATCAACGTAAATTTGAACAATCATGAGATGGTTTCCTTACTTCTTGCAGAAGAAAGTTGGATCAACTGAGTCTTGTTTGAATTTGGACTGCTTGAGAAAGCGAGTCAGCGTCTCGTACCATGCCCTGAGAGCTTGCTTCAGACCGTATACTGCTTTATCCAAAACATAGCAATGATTCGGATGCTTATCATTGACGAAGCCAGGAGGTTGCTCAACATACACCATTTCTTCCGGTTCTCCATTTAGAAATACACACTTCACATCCATTTGATATACATCAAAATTTATGTGAGCTGCATAGGCAAGAAAGATCCGAACAAATTCCAGTTTTGCAACGGGTGCGAATGTTTCTTCGTAGTCGATTCCTTCTTCTTGACAATACCCTTTTACGACCAAACGTGCCTTGTTGTGAATCATGTTGCCATCTTTATCCATCTTGTTTCAAACGACCCACTTCATTCCAAGAACCGATGCATTATCAGGAGTAGGAACTAATCTCTAGACCTTGTTACGCTCAAACTCGTTCAATTCATCCTGCATCGCTTGGACCCAATCAGCATGATCAAGAGAAACCTTGACTATTTTCGGTTCAATTTTGGAAATGAACGAATTAAACATGCAAAATTCCACTTTCAAAAATAATGCAGTTTGCTTCGCTTCTTGTTGTGCTCTTGTCAGAACTCCTGATGGCGTTTCTCCGATAACTTGTGATCGTGGATGATCTCGTGTCCATTTTACCATCGTAGGGTAGTTAGGGTCATATTCCAGATTGATTACAGCAAAAACTTCCTCGAATTCAGACTGAACTTCAGATTGAGTGTCGGAGTCATTATTTTCATTCTCCCCCTGGAAGTTTGCATTTGAATCATTGTTATGAATCGGATTCTCCCCCTTAAAAGTTGCAGTGTTCTCCCCCTGGACATGAGTATTGGAGGAGTCGTCTTAAGTATGGGATCCTTCGGTTTCCAGTTCATTCAGAATTGGATGCTCAGTCGGAGTTGGTTCTTTAGAAACTCGTTCTGCATCATTTACTGCATCATCTACTATCTTGAGTAGTTCATCCTCTTGATTGTATTTTGCATTCTCTTCGGAGGATTTTGCAGTTTCGGGTTCGTCAAACAAGTTCATGAATTCCTCGTATAATTTCATGAGAGGAATTGTTGCTTGATTCATCGTCGGAAAGATCTCTGTTGACTGACTCTCCTTATTATGAGTCCTTGTCATGTATTTTTCATCAAAGGTGACATAATACATTTCTTCTATCTTGTGAGACCTTTTCTTGAGAACCTTGTAGGCTTTCACAGTTAAGGAATATCCCAGAAAGATTCCTTCGTCGCCTTTGTCATCCCACTTGATTCTTTTCTCCATAGAGTTGAATATGAAGCACCTGGAACCGAAGACATGAAAGAATTTCACATTCGGTTTACATTTGTTAAGAATCTCATAAGAAGTGATTGAGAATTGCTTGTTGATGTATGATCGATTCTGGGTGAAACAAGCGGTGGCGATCGCATCTGCCCAGAAGTACAATGGTAATCTTGCGAACAAAAGCATTGTGCGAGCTGCTTCGCAAAGGGAACGATTACATCTTTCCCCTACTCCGTTTTGTTGTGGAGTGTAAGGAGAGGAAAAATTGTGAGTTATCCCCTTGTTGAATAGAAATTCTTCAAACGCTTGGTTCTTGAATTCCGTCCCGTTGTCGCTTCGTATCTTCCGAACAGCCTTTCGGAGTAGCAGCTCAATCTGCTTGATAAAGTTGATTATGTTCTGTGTCGCCTCGAAAGTTTGTTTCGGTTTCGAAATCGGAGGAGTACCAGCTTTTTGATTAGAACTTATATCAGAATGGACAAAACTTTTATTATAATTTTTGTTTTTCCAAAATCGTTTTCTTTCTTGTAACTTCTTTTTATATCTAGCATTCATTTACCTTCTTCTAGCAATAAGCTCTTCAGGAGACTTATAAATGTTAGGTAGGGATGAGCAAAACCGAACCCGGAAACCGAGAAACCGACAAAACTGAAACCGAAAAACCGAAACCAAAACGGAAACCGGTGGTGCGGGTTTGATTTTTTTAAAACCGAACCTGTCGGTTTCGGTTTCGGTTTCGGTTTCGGTTTTTCTTGTCAAAACCGACCCACAGAAACCGAACCGACCCAATTTAGCAGAAACCGACCCACAGGAACCGAACCGACCCGGGAATTAACAAATATGAAATACCTTTTATATATATTACTATTTATTAATTATTTATATGTCATTTATAATTTTATTTACACTAAAATATAATAATCAGTTTCGGCTTTTCTTGTTAAAGTTTGTTGTTGTTTACTTGGTTGTTTTGTTGTTTGATATTGCCTCATTTATACATAAATTTCGGGCAATATCAAGTGCCTAAACACGTGTTTTTGGTATGATATCAAGATAAAAGGTACTTATACATTTAAATTACCAAAACACAGGAAAAATGGCTTTGCGAATAAAGAAGGAGCTGAATACGAGCCTTATTGTGAACAAAAGAAGACAATGGCAGGAACAGCTAAGATCGCGACGCGATCCCCTATAGTGTCGCGACGCGATCCAAGTGATGTTCGCGTGACAAGCTGCTGACATAACAATCGCGAAAAAGGCTACAAATCGCGACCCGATCACTTCTAGGATTGCGACCCGACCCACCAACCACAGTCCACTGAGTCGGGGTAGTGGCCAACTGAGAAACGCACTACGCTGCACATCGCGACGCGACCACCCATATGATCGTGACGCGATCTCCTCTGGCCAGGACTATAAATTGAGGCTTTCTCTTGTTGTTTGGAACACAATTACACCAACCTTCACACCTATACCTCTGAACCACAACATCAAACTCGGCAGTTTGCCTACTGGTACGGTGCGGATGGAATCGAGAGCTTGAAGAATGTTCGGTCGGGACTTCATTCGGTTTGCTTTATATATGTTTAGCATTCTACTATGATTTCCTAGGCCGTATTCTTCAGATCATGTTATATTTGTTATTTGCATTATTCATTACTTAGATTTGAATACTATCTAGTTATGATTTGATTGTTATTTATCGGATATTGAACGTTTTATATTTTATCTTGCATAATTCATTTGACTATCATATATGTTAAGGAACCTTCCTTTTGGACTTATTGCTGAGTTATTTTAGTCTAGAGGACCAATCTGACTATATGACTTTTATCATAACTGTACTATGACCATTAGGCAGATATGACTAGTGATGGACCAAATCCTAGGGTTAAGTCACGAAGGTAGAAACTTATATGTGTATGGCAAGTTTGTACTAGAGGACCAATATGTACAAACCATTTTGATTTTCATGACCATTGAGATCAAAAACTCAAATGAATATTGTATGATACAAACCAATACATGATTATTTGGAAAATGTAATAGCATGACCATTGCCATTAATGACCTTATAATCATAGGATTATGTAGTTGGACCAAAACATCTAATCACTCTAGAAATCGATATTTAACTTTCAATATCCATTGCACTAATATCATATCAAACATAACTAGATGGTTGAATCGAATCTAAGTATAAATGTTTACTTTTATGTTTTGTAATTTATATTTATATTTTCCGATTTTAATAAACTTTTGCGTTGTCTCTTGACACGAGTCAATGCATTCTCTCAAACCCCCCCCCCCCCCTTTTAATTACTGTTTGCTTGAATAATTGTTAATTAATAATTGATTTTCTTAACTTAAAAATATCCGTTTTCCCTTGGGTTCGACAACCCGGATTTACCATTACTATACTACAACCGATTAGGTACACTTGCCTATTTGTGTTGTTCTATTCATACATGGTACTTCCCTGTTTAGAAATGTAAAACTAATGTGAAAAATCATTTGCTACAATCATATATACGCTCGTAACACACCAAGTCTTTTGGTGCCGTTTCTGGGTATTTTATATGTATGTTTGAAAACACATCAAGTTTTTGGCGCCGTTGCCGGGGAATTCGGATTTATTTTTAGTACAGAAAATTAAATTATTAATTAATATTTGTGTGATTGTACATTTGTTTTTGTGTGTTATGTATTTTTATTGCTTGGATTGACATATCACTAATCATAAAACAAATATTTGCACACCTTAAGCATATTTTAAGTGTGGGGTGAATATTTGGGAAAATATGAAGTAACAAAACCTTTGAAGTCTTTTCTACTCACGCAATGCGACGTGTATGCCATCCGGACGCAAGCGTCGACAATCCGGAGTGCGTTGACAAAAAGACAACTTCAAAAATTACGTGACACGGAAACGTGCATGACGCGTAAACACCCGAGGCAGACACTGGTCGTACATAATGATACATGGCTAAAAATCAGTTACTACTGAGAAGGGGGACGCTTCTTTGCAGTAGGGGCAGCGATACTGACGACGGTCAAAAGTCGCATAGCCACACCATACCCGCAAACCAGTCGCCACGGATTTGAAACTTCAAGGAGCACAAAATGAGTGATATTTTTTCTTTTATTGTTATTACTTTTATTTATTTAATTGTTGTGTGTTTATTTGTGTGTGAATAATATTTGTCTGAGTGATGTGTATGCAGATTTGCTAAGATTCAATACTGGCAGCATGTTCAACGAATTCTTTTCTCTGGAAAGAGCCTCATATATGACGTCTACCGGTACCCAAGGGGAGTCTGTTCCATTTTGCTCCCTTTACTGTTTTGAATTATTTATACAATAAAATTATTGTATAAAATAAGTGTAGGGTAAAAGCGTCATACTGCAATAATTAACTGAGCCAATTAAAATTTTTTTTATCTTAAACATCTATTCCAAAATTGAACGCTAAAAAGATAATTGTTAAGAAAAATGTTTTGAAAATAAACTTGTAGGTTACATTTAGTTTTATGTATGTATTTTTAGTTTTTCATTGTTTTATATAAAATTTAGTTCTATAGAGGACAAGTTTTCAGCTTGATAGTTGCAAAATGTTTTGCATAAATAATGAAATAGACCCGTTGAAAATTTATCAGTTGTTAAAAACTGAGTTTTTGCCAAAAGAGATTGAGTCAGTTTCCCTACTTGCAAAAATGCACGAATTATATGCTGTTACTAAATTGAGGAAAATAAGCCTCGATAAATAAACTTAAAATGAGAAAAATTCTCAAGAAATTTGATGTGCTAAAAAGCAGAAGTCAAGTAATGTTATACCATAAGATTGAGAATTAGAAAGGAAAATTCAATCAGTGGCCTTTGACATTCGAGCAAGTAGACATAAAATGGGTGGCCTTCGGGCATTTATTCACCTTATTACCTAAAACCAACTGGTTTGGGATAATATTGTAGAAAGCTCGCTACATGGGTGTCATCGAAAGTCATGGAATTTCCTTAGTGGCCTTTGGAATTTGAATTAGTAGACTCTGTACAGTCTTGAGTCGAAAATTTGTAATCAAGAGTTCCATCGAAAGTCACGAGTTTCAAAGGTGCGGAAAAATGGAAATAATAACTTAACTTGATAAATTTAGTCCAACATGATTTTAATTTTTAAATATGGGAAATTCGATAAAAAGTCTTGAGGTGGAAGAATCTTTAAAGGGTGTATTCGATGTTATGTAAAAATGAGTATTTATCAATCTAAAGACTTGTCGTTTACAGAAAGAAAGTTTATGTAAAGTTTTGAAAAGTTAGAAATATGTACATAGGGCTAGGTATAATCTACTATGTTTATTCTTAATTCATTATTCTTAACATCGGTAATAAACGCTAGATCTGTGATAGCGTATGGAAAGTTGTTTAGACATCAAGTTTCTCGGCTTAGTTTTAAATTGCAGTTTGCTTGAGGACAAGCAAAGTCCAAGTGTAGGGTATTTTGATATTGCCTCATTTATACATAAATTTCGGGCAATATCAAGTGCCTAAACACGTGTTTTTGGTATGATATCAAGATAAAAGGTACTTATACATTTAAATTACCAAAACACAGGAAAAATGGCTTTGCGAATAAAGAAGGAGCTGAATACGAGCCTTATTGTGAACAAAAGAAGACAATGGCAGGAACAGCTAAGATCGCGACGCGATCCCCTATAGTGTCGCGACGCGATCCAAGTGATGTTCGCGTGACAAGCTGCTGACATAACAATCGCGAAAAAGGCTACAAATCGCGACCCGATCACTTCTAGGATTGCGACCCGACCCACCAACCACAGTCCACTGAGTCAGGGTAGTGGCCAACTGAGAAACGCACTACGCTGCACATCGCGACGCGACCACCCATATGATCGCGACGCGATCTCCTCTGGCCAGGACTATAAATTGAGGCTTTCTCTTGTTGTTTGGAACACAATTACACCAACCTTCACACCTATACCTCTGAACCACAACATCAAACTCGGCAGTTTGCCTACTGGTACGGTGCGGATGGAATCGAGAGCTTGAAGAATGTTCGGCCGGGACTTCATTCGTTTGCTTTATATATGTTTAGCATTCTACTATGATTTCCTAGGCCATATTCTTCAGATCATGTTATATTTGTTATTTGCATTATTCATTACTTAGATTTGAATACTATCTAGTTATGATTTGATTGTTATTTATCGGATATTGAACGTTTTATATTTTATCTTGCATAATTCATTTGACTATCATATATGTTAAGGAACCTTCCTTTTGGACTTATTGCTGAGTTATTTTAGTCTAGAGGACCAATCTGACTATATGACTTTTATCATAACTGTACTATGACCATTAGGCAGATATGACTAGTGATGGACCAAATCCTAGGGTTAAGTCACGAAGGTAGAAACTTATATGTATATGGCAAGTTTGTACTAAAGGACCAATCTGTACAAACCATTTTGATTTTCATGACCATTGAGATCAAAAACTCAAATGAATATTGTATGATACGAACCAATACATGATTATTTGGAAAATGTAATAGCATGACCATTGCCATTAATGACCTTATAATCATAGGATTAGGTAGTTGGACCAAAACATCTAATCACTCTAGAAATCGATATTTAACTTTCAATATCCATTGCACTAATATCATATCAAACATAACTAGATGGTTGAATCGAATCTAAGTATAAATGTTTACTTTTATGTTTTGTAATTTATATTTATATTTTCCGATTTTAATAAACTTTTGCGTTGTCTCTTGACACGAGTCAATGCATTCTCTCAAACCCCCCCCCCCTTTTTAATTACTGTTTGCTTGAATAATTGTTAATTAATAATTGATTTTCTTAACTTAAAAATATCCGTTTTCCCTTGGGTTCGACAACCCGGATTTACCATTACTATACTACAACCGATTAGGTACATGATATCGCGTAAATTATACATATTTTCCGGGCGATATCAGTGTCATTTTAGTTTAGTTTCATACATTTTATGAACTAAAGATACCTAATATGCTAAAAATACATTTTGTAGCTAAAAGACACATATGGAGCAAAAGATCGGATTTTACAAGAGATTTGAGCGTTAATTGAAACAAAGTGAAATTCTGATTTCAGCAGGGGCGCACCCCGCCCAGACCAAGGGCGCACTGCGCCTAGGATGATGCCAGTGTTCGACATGCTGGTCCACTTGAGATTAAAATAATGAAGCGTGGGTTCATCTAATGATTCAACCGGGTTGCCTAACATGTGCAAGGGCGCACCCCGCCTTACCTTTGGGCGCACCGCGCCCCAGATCCGATCTGAAAAGCGAACCATCACGTGGCCTTTCCAGCGATAAAGACTGCCAGATCTCTGCCAGATCTCATCCACTCAGGCGCACCCCGCCCTCATCGAGGCGCACCGCGCCCTGAGACTGCAGCTGCTATAAATAGAAGGCCATTGACGACCATTTAGATGACCATTGTTAGAATCCAAGAGAGAAATCAGTCATTTGACATTTTAGAACTATTATAATTCGTGTATTTCAATATTTCATGTGTGATAAATGTATTTGAGAGTTATTTACATTACAAGAAGGAGCTAGGATCTTCATTTGTTGCAAGGATTCATCGAATTTAACCGGTTGGTATCTTTTATCATGTATTATTCTTATTGTTATTGTATACTTGATACCATGCTAGGCTAGATTCCCTGTAGCTTTTGCCTAGGTGATGTTGATTCATTAATATAAATTTGTGTTGATCTAGTTCTTGATTCGAGTTAAATTTCGGTTAGGATATATAATTTGCATGCTATACATATTGAATGTGATTAAAGTTTATAATCTTGATAGCCATCTTCATATGATTAATGTTTATTAACCATTTAAACGTATTGAACATATGAACCATTTTGATGTTTAATTGACACCTATATATCATTGGACTAGTTATTGACCATTTAACTAGGGAGGTTATTCTAGCTATAAACTTGATTAGTGAAATAAAACTTATATCATATTTAGTTACAACTCATGATCATTGATTGTATGATCATATCACTATGACCATTAGGGTATGGCCTATGTTTGCATGCTAGATTATATTAATTATTCATAATTATAAGTTATTTAGTTACATGACCATTGTGCTATATTAACTTAGAAATTATAGAATTGGTGACTTGACCATATGATCCTACCACTTAATGCTACCTATTTTAACTCATTGCACATAATCAAAACTAGTCAACCTAGATTTATATGAATCAACAAATCCTAGGCGAAAGCTTCCCTTGTTATAATTTGATCATATTATCTCTTAATTGTTGTGTTGTTACGATAATTGTTGTTTATTATTTCGTCTATTTTACAAGCATCCAAAACTTAGTTTTACGAGTTTTTACTAAAACTCGCCTCTAAACTGTTTGATTGATAATTGAAAACCTTAAGTTAGTTAATAATTCCCTGTGGAAATTCGATACCTTTACTTACCAAAACTATACTATTAAATGATCGAGTAATACTTGCTCGTAAGTCTAATAGTCATACAATTAGGTAAATAATTGGATTAAGACTGTAAAAACATAATAACTACTAGTTAGTTGTTTTGTACACAACAAGTTTTTGGCGCCGTTGCCGGGGAATTATTTAATTAATTTTATTGTTTTACAATTGTTAGTCAATCGATCCTTTTTACGGTTTCTACCGTGGAAAGTTAAAATTTCACGTTTGTTTCAAAACTTTCATTTATTTCTCTATGTTTGTTACTAAATAATTTTAAGACCCGCTTGCAATTTATTTAGTTGTTTCAAACTAAATTGATTATCAATCCAACTATCATGCTAGTAATTCTACTTACGAGAACGGTGTCAGAATAGACAGATTCGGTTTGGTTGTTGGATTTTCGAAAGGTCATTGACCGAAAGAGTCCTGCCTCCCTACTGTCCTGCCTGGCCGTTCTTTATTTGATAGTCAACGCATTATAGTGGATTTGATAAGATATTCGGTTGTTATAACTGATTAATTACATAAAGGTTTTAAAAGTTTTAAACTTTTTGTTCAATTTTTATTTGTATAAAAGAAATATATTTTATATTTTTAATAAAAAAAAAATTCAAATTTTAAAATTATTTAATTCTTTTAATATATATATATATATATATATATATATATATATATATATATATATATATATATATATATATATATATATATATATAAAAGAGAGAAACGCACCCAACTTGCAAACAGTTTCTAATGTGCAGTTTATGACCCGAAGTTCACAACCAAACATCATACCTGCGTTGAACGAACCAGAACGTGAATTTAACATCAGGAGAAAAACAAGAAGAAGCATATTCCCAAAAGAAGAACCAATAGAAGAAATGGCAGCCCCAGTTAACGAACCAGAACCAACCTTGAAAGCATACTATAACTGAGCAAGAGACGGAACAGGACCAAGCCTTATACGCCCAAAAATTCCTGAAAATGCAAATTTCGAGCTTAAAGGCCATTACCTTTCAGCCCTAAAAGGCATTACTTTCAAAGGGACGGAAGAAGAAGATCCAGTCGAACACATCGAGCAAGTCACGGAAATAACTGATTGTTTCAACATTCCAGGAATTTCCTCAGATGCAATCATGTTACGAATTTTTCCAATGACACTACGCGAAGGTGCAAAGAAATGGTTAAAAAGACTACCTCCAGGTTCCATAACTACTTGGGACGGATTAAAAGAAGATTTTATTGAAGAATACACTCCACCTTCCAAGATCAATAAAATGAAAGCAAAAATTCAAAACTTCCTTCAAGACGAAGATGAAACTTTGTACCAAGCATGGAGTCGATTCAAAGAATTGATTCAAGATTGTCCACAGCACGATATGGACAAACATCAGAAAGTACAGAAGTTCTATGATTGCATCAATACACAAACCAGACAATTACTCGACGGGCGAGGACCACTCATAAACCTAACCGCCACTGATGCTTACGAAAGAATTGAGGAACTTGCAAAACATTCCCACCACTACCATTCCTCAAGAGATCCGTCATGTCGAAGGAAGCTAAAAGAAGAAGCAGTGGAAGGAATGTCAGCCATACATAACCGATTGGATCAATTTGGGAGAGACCTCAAGAAAATGAATCAAAACATTCATGCCATCACGGTAGGATGTGACAACTGCAGCGGTCCTCACCTTCAAAAAGACTGTCCTTACGATGAAGACGGTAACAAGAAATCAGATGCTTGTTACTCATCCGGAGACAGATTCGACTACCCGATACGAAGAAATAACTGGCGGGGAGGAAATGATTTTTACAACCAACAACAGAGGCAACAACCACCATTCGAACGCCAGCAACAACCTTATAATCAACATAAACAGGCACCACCAGGATTTAACCCACAACATACCCAAGAAAAGAAGCCAAGCTTAGAAGACATATTGGGCAAATTTATGGAAGGATCAGAAAAGAGACACACAGCAACTGAAGTTCAACTGAGAAATCAAGCAGCTTCCATTCAAAACATCGAGAACCAAATTGGCCAGATATCTAAAGTTTTGCAAGAAAGACTACCAGGAACGCTTCCCACAAACACCGAGCCGAACCCACGAGCCCAAGAAAAAGCAATAACTACCAGAAGCGGTAAAATCATCCCACCAGCAGTCATGGAACCCGAAATTAATTCAACTCCTGAATCAAAAATAGGTACAGCGGAGAATGAGCATACAAACGGTGAGGGAACAAAAGAAACATCCTCACCAGAGCCACATCAACCGACCATTCCATTTCCTCAACGGTTGAAGAAAGAGAAAGAAGACAAAGAATTCAAGAAATTCCTTGAACACCTAAAGCAGCTCAGCATCAACATTCCTTTCGTTGATGCAATCACACAAATGCCAAAATACGCCAAATTCCTCAAGGACCTTCTCACTAACCGCAAGAAAATGGAAGAAGTGTCATTGGTCACATTAAGTGAAAAATGCTACGCTATGATGATGAAAAACTTACCAGAGAAAGTGGGAGATCCAGGCGGTTTACATCTTCCTTGCACATTTGGAAACCATGCTAGTAGCTATGGTTTAGCAGACTTAGGCGCTAGCATAAATTTAATGCCATATTCATTCTACAAGAAGCTAAATCTACCAGAACCGAAACCAGTTCGAATGGCAATTAATCTTGCTAATAAGGCGGTAACTTATCCTAGAGGTATTGTAGAAGATCTTCTTGTTAAAGTTGACAAATTTGTTTTTCCTGTAGATTTTGTCATACTGGATATGGAGGAAGATGATGAAGTTCCCATTCTTCTCGGAAGACCCTTTTTGGCCACAGCAAGAGCATTAATAGACGTCCATGACACAAAACTAACCATTAGGGTTGGCACTGACGCCATCACCTTTGGCATGGACCATACGATCAAACACTCGACGATGAGTGATGACACAGTCTTCCATATCGACACTTTCGATTTGCTATTGGAAGAAGAGGCAAGGGCGATACAAGAAGAAAACCACAGTCATGAAATGCAACTTGCTGAGAAATCTTTCGATCCAGAAAAGGATCTGAAGGAACTGGAAGAACTATTGAAAGATGAACCTCATTTTGCTGACCAAGATGAAACTATACTTCCAAGGCAAAATTCTCCAAGGAACCAGAGCATTCCAGAATTGAAAATACTTCCAAACCATTTGGAGTATGCATTTTTGACTGAGACCAAAGAGCACCCAGTTGTCATTTCTGCTGAATTGAGCCAAGAAGAGAAAGAAGAACTTATGAAAGTTCTCAGAAGAAGGAAGAATGCCATTGCATGGAGCATCTCAGACATCAAGGGAATAAGCCCTACCATATGCTCTCACAAGATACTGATGGAAGAGGATTCAAAGCCATCAGCCCAACACCAAAGAAGACTTAACCCTAAAATGCAAGAGGTGGTGGATAAAGAGATCATGAAGCTACTTGATGCGGGTATCATCTACCCGATTTCTGACAGCAAATGGGTCAACCCTATCCATGTCGTTCCAAAGAAGGGAGGAATAACCGTCATTACCAACGAGAAGAATGAAGTTATACCTACCAGAACAGTGACTGGATGGCGGGTGTGCATCGATTATCGCAAATTAAACGATGCAACACGAAAAGACCATTTTCCTCTTCCCTTCATTGATCAAATGCTGGAACGTTTATCAGGAAAAGCATATTACTGTTTTTTGGATGTTTTTTCAGGTTATTTTCAAATTCCCATTGACCCAGAAGATCAAGAAAAGACCACGTTCACATGCCCTCAAGGAATCTTCGCATACCGAAGAATGCCATTTGGTTTATGCAACGCTCCAGCCACTTTTCAAAGATGCGTCTCGGCAATCTTCCATGATATGATGGAAAACTCAATGGAGGTTTTCATGGATGACTTCTCGCTATTTGGTGACTCATTTACAAACTGTTTGTCTAATCTAGACAAAATGCTTAAACGATGTGAAGAAACCAATCTAGTGCTCAATTGGGAGAAATGCCACTTCATGGTTAAAGAGGGAATAGTATTGGGCCACAAAGTATCGGGTCGAGGGATTGAAGTCGACATAGCAAAAGTTGAAGTCATTGCTAAGCTTCCACCACCGACCAACGTGAAAGGAGTCAGAAGCTTCTTGGGACATGCCGGTTTTTACCGGAGGTTTATAAAAGATTTTTCTAAAATAACAAAACCTTTAACACAACTTTTACAAAATGATGTAAAATTTGATTTCAACGATGAATGTGTTAATGCTTTTGAATTTTTGAAGCTTCAATTAACCACTGCTACAATCATGATCGGCCCAGACTGGAATTTACCTTTTGAACTAATGACAGACGCAAGTGATATCGCGTTGGGAGCCGTCCTGGGCCAAAGAATCGAAAAGAAGTTCAAGCCAATTTACTACATCAGCAAAACTCTGAATCCTGCCCAAGAAAACTACACTACCACTGAAAAAGAACTCCTAGCAGTAGTGTATGCTTTTGATAAATTTCGGCCTTATCTAATTTTATCAAAAACCATTGTCTATACAGATCACTCAGCAATCAAGTACCTGTTCAACAAGCAAGATGCCAAACCCCGCTTAATTCGTTGGGTCTTGCTGTTACAAGAATTTGATATTGAAATTCAATACAAGAAAGGATCCGAGAATTTGGCAGCAGATCATTTGTCACGACTGGAGAATGCGGAGCAGAAGGCGAGAAAAGAAAAGGAAGTAAACGACTCCTTCCCTGAAGAACATGTAATGTCAATTCATGTTAAAATGGAAACCCCTTGGTATGCGGACATTGTGAACTACCTTGCAGCCAAAGTGCTGATCGGAGGGCTTACTCATCAACAGAAGAAAAAGTTCTTTGCCGACATCAAGTACTACCTATGGGATGAGCCATACCTTTTCCGATCATGTCCGGATAACATCATAAGGAGGTGTGTACACGGGAAGGAAATTGAAGACATACTTAAGCAATGCCATCAAGGACCTACAGGTGGACATCACGGAGCGAATTACACCGCGAGAAAAGTGTTTGAAGCAGGCTTTTATTGGCCCACAATCTTCAAGGACGCAACAACTTTCGTCAAGACATGCGATCCATGTCAGCGAGCGGGTAATATCTCCTCCAAAAATGAAATGCCATTGCATTCTATACAGGTATGTGAAATTTTCGATGTATGGGGTATTGACTTTATGGGGCCTTTTCCTAATTCCCAAGGAAACAAATATATATTAGTCGCGGTTGACTACGTATCAAAGTGGGCTGAAGCAAAAGCTTTACCCACAAATGATGCTCGATGTGTGGTTAAATTTTTGAAAACCATTTTTGCACGTTTTGGTGTTCCTAAAGCTCTTATAAGCGATAGGGGTACTCATTTTTGCAACAAACAAATGGAAAATGCTTTAAATAAATATGGGGTAACCCATCGAATATCCACACCTTATCACCCGCAATCAAGTGGTCAAACGGAGATCACAAACAGGGCTTTAAAACGAATTTTGGAAAGATCCGTGGGAACTAGTCGAAAAGATTGGTCCGAAAAGCTTGATGATGCACTCTGGGCTTTTCGAACCGCTTTTAAAACACCTACTGGCACTACCCCCTACAAATTGGTGTATGGAAAAGCTTGTCACCTCCCAGTTGAGGTTGAACACAAGGCATTCTGGGCCTTGAAATCGTGTAACATGGATTTTAATCTTGTCAGTACTAACCGTTTGTGCCAATTAAATGAGCTAAATGAACTGCGAAATGACGCATACGAAAATTCAGCGATCTACAAAGACAAGATCAAAAGGTGGCACGACTCTAGGTTAAAAGGAAACAAAGATTTCCAACCAGGGGAAAAAGTCTTACTTTACAATTCACGCTTAAGACTTTTTCCTGGAAAGCTGAGGACAAGATGGTATGGTCCGTTCACAATCAAAGAAGTGTATCCACACGGGGCTGTGGATCTTTTTAAGGAAGGAGGAGAGACTTTCAAAGTGAACGGACACAGACTTAAGCGGTATGAGGAAAGCGTTCACATCGAGAACGAACGCGAAGACATCCCACTCCAAACAGTAGAACCTTAGAGTGGAATGGAGTCCAGCTAAAAAGACTCCAAATCTATGAAAAAGAAGCGCTTCCGGGAGGCAACCCGAGTTTTTGATTGGTATGTGCTATTTGTTATTTTTTCTTTGGTTTTATTTGATTTTTATATATATAAAAAAAAATTATATAATAATAATAATAAAATAAAAACCAAAAAAAATAGAAAAATATAACATAAAAATAAAATAAAATTTTGTGGTGAAAATAAAATAAATAAACAATAAATGAAATTAGAGGGCAAAATTTAGAAGCTTCAAAGGGGAAAGTCAGGCGCTGGGCGCACCCCGCCCAGGTAGGGGCGCACCGCGCCGGTTCACAGACAAAACAGAAGGGTAAGCTGGTTTCTTTCATTTGTACCAAACTCACCTCCTGTGCAGACGCGATCCGCCGCAGAGCCGAGCCAAAAACACCGAAAAAACTCCATTTTTGCTTCAAAATTTCTTGTTTAATCTTCATCTATGGGTATGTTTCTTTATTCTCTTCTATTCTTTGCATTACATTGTGATTTTTCTTGCTAGATTTCATAGTTTTTAACTTCAAATTGTTTGAAATTCTCCCAAATATGTTCTTAAGTTGAAAGTTCGTATTTCTTGATTATGGTCGAATTTTGGTATTGTTATGATATGATTATTGGTGCATATTACTAATATATTACATTACAAACTTCAATTGCACAACAAAAACATCAAATTTCACACAAATTTGACAAATTGGGGAAGAACAAACCCTAGAAATTAGATTGTTGATTTTCAATGCAATTGATGTTTATTTTGTGATATTTGTGGTCTATTGTATCAATAATCATATCTATTACACGAATATTGGCTGGTTGTGAGCAAATACTTGGTTTGAAAACGGATTGAACAGGCAGACTTGAGATTGCCGCAGGGCGCACCCCGCCTGTCCCAGGGGCGCAGCGCGCCTGCTTCCAGCCAGGCCATTTTTGCTTATTTTTCTTGCTTGTTTGGCTTATTGCTTGAATTCTTATTGCAGGAACTAAATTCAAAACCTCTAAATCAAGTCACCCATATTTGAGATTTGGGAATTCTGATGAAGACCGGGATGCAAAATATGTCTTGGCTAGTTTGATAAAAAAGGATATGAATGTTGCTCCAGCAGTGGATTGGGACAAGCTGGATGCAATTGGAATATCAGACAAACTGGCACCTTACCTCATCCGCCAATTCGAAGATCCATTATTTGGGGTAGTGATTGACAAGGCTTGGAACAACATCTTCCGGATAAACGAAAACGTACATATGGAGCTAACGTTAGAGTTTCTTTCTACTTTCAAATATGAGAAAGAAACTGATGAAGATATTCGTTTCCGATTGATGGGAACTTGGCATGATATGTCCCTTGCCCGATTCGCTTATCTACTGGACCTTTACCCCGAGGAGCTGGCATTTCACCCACACTTCCCGGCTTATCTTTCGACGTATGACAAAGGCGAATTCAGCGAAGGGAGATGCAGTGAGTTCTTTCAAGAAATAGCAAACGTCAACAATACAATACCACGAGATAATAAATCTTCCCAAATCCAAAATCCTATCCACAGAATACTCCACCGTTTTCTAGCGTTCACCGTGAACCAATCATACGGGTTTGACAAATGCCCGTACCTTGATTTGCCGGCACTTTGGGGAGCAATTAACCCCGAAGTGAAATTCCACCTCCCACACGCGATTGCGGTATTCTTTAGGGAGCGAGCAAAGGGGCAAAGCACGCTTAGCCCAATTTGCGGTGGCAACATGATTACACGGATCGCCAAAAAATTGGGCGATTTTTCATCCATCAACATGCTCACGGTCAAAACAGAGCACCCGAAAATCCTCTTCGAATCACATTTTAAATCTATGATTCGGAGGGTGGCGCCGAACACGTACGATTTCATCGGTATTACTACCACCACTCCGCCACCGGGATTTGGGGCAGAAGCAGCACAACCCTCTGCTTCCAGACAGAGCCGACGACGCCAGCACGAGCATGAGCAGCAAGGACCGGAACAAGAGGTAAACTTAAATTTCCTCTATAACCAAATGGTCCAAATGGATTTGCGTCGCCAGCGAGAGGCGAATGCCCTAGGATACTACCTGGATGATACACAGCAGTTCATGGGACACATGTATCAGCAGGCAGGATGGCAACTGCCCCCGCAGTATCCCTATCCGACATGGGATCAAAGGATGGGAGGAGCAGGACAGTCTAGTGGAGCTCACGGCGATCCATCAGGAGGAGATTATCAGCCGCAGGGGCATGGATTTGATGATACTGAGGATTTGGATTGACATTTATGGTATTGTTTGTCATATATTTTTATTTTGGGTGATTTCTAAAACAAAAACAAAAAAAAAAAAAAAAAAGCTATGATTTGATTTTTTTTATTATTTTGATTATTTAGTGTGTTTTTATTTGTGGTGAGTTTTATTATTTGTGTGTTTATCTAACCGTATTGTTTGAGATTTTGCGTGTTTTATTTGATAATTGTGCAGAAAGACTGACTTTTGTTTCAGTCCTTTTTATAAATAAAAATAAAAATATAATAAGATCGCACTGAAACGATGACATCTCACGATCCATTCCGAGAGCTCCAAGTTCAGCATCTGCAATCACCTGTACAATACCTCAGGGGAGTCGGTTCCAATACTCCTTTTTCATAAGCTTATTTTTATAAATATTTATACAACGGGGACGTTGTATTGTTCAAGTATGGGGTATTAAGGGATTGCAATACTTACACTTGTATTTTATTTGTCTTTGAGCATTTATATGGGTTAATTTTGGGTAAAATTTTGAAAAATTTATAAATCAGATACCATAGTTCCAAGTCATAAAAATTGAATCATAAGATTGGTCCTGAGTTTTGTCTGAAATTCTTTATACTAAACAAATGAACCACACTTTTAGCCTAACCGACCACTTTGAAACTACTTGTTTGGAAGACAGATGCAGGTGCTTAATGAATTAAGATACGTTTAGAGGAGGATGATTGGGATGATGTGTACACACAAATAATAAGCCTTGCATATTATTTATCAGAAAATTCGCATCTTGGCTTCTGAAAGGATTAACCCTTTGTACTCCCAAGTCTCAAACAACCTTACATTGCCACCTTCTCATCACTATTTTAGATTCATCGCATGGATTCCTGATGAAACTTGAAGACAATCCCCTATTATACATCATTGGGATCAAGTCATAAAATTGATCGATAATACCAGCTTGATCACAATCTACTTCCACGCATCTAAGAAAATTCTTAGAAGCCAAGTTCTTGAGAAAAGAGAAAAAGTCAAAGAAATCCAACGATTAATTAAGACTTCAAAGAAAATGAAGAGCAAAAAGACAAAAACATCAAGAAGTCTACAAAAAAATAGAGACTTAACCCGAGCTAAAAATTGAAGATATAGAATACATTGGCCTGTCGAGATCGAAGATTGAAGTTTTATGATTAGTGATGAGAAAAAGGAAATGAAAGGCTTGAGACGGTAAACAGTAAAGGACAGTACAAGGGTGAAACTTTCAAAAACCGGGTGTTTGCCCAGAGGAAATTTAAAATCCCAATTTCAATAGGATAAAAGCCTCATAAAAGGTAGATGAAAAGTACCCCCACTGGGTACATCCTCTGTTTCATTTGTCTGATACACACTCCTAATCACCAAATCTTGACGAGTCTATTCGTCCTTCGAGTAGCCAAAGAAAGTGGTTCACAAAGCTAAAAGTGGGTAACGTTTGTTCAATATATAGAATCCTTACAAAACTGATTCTGACCATGTTGACTGACATTGACCTTTTTCTATGGTATCTGTATTTGTTTATTTGGATTGAATTTTTAACCTAAAAATTATTCTAAGAATTGCTTGAGGACAAGCAAAGTTCAAGTATGGGGTATTTTGATATCGCGTAAATTATACATATTTTCCTGGCGATATCAGTGTCATTTTAGTTTAGTTTCATACATTTTATGAACTAAAGATACCTAATATGCTAAAAATACATTTTGTAGCTAAAAGACACATATGGAGCAAAAGATCGGATTTTACAAGAGATTTGAGCGTTAATTGAAACAAAGTGAAATTCTGATTTCAGCAGGGGCGCACCCCGCCCAGACCAAGGGCGCACTGCGCCTAGGATGATGCCAGTGTTCGACATGCTGGTCCACTTGAGATTAAAATAATGAAGCGTGGGTTCATCTAATGATTCAACCGGGTTGCCTAACATGTGCAAGGGCGCACCCCGCCTTACCTTTGGGCGCACCGCGCCCCAGATCCGATCTGAAAAGCGAACCATCACGTGGCCTTTCCAGCGATAAAGACTGCCAGATCTCTGCCAGATCTCATCCACTCAGGCGCACCCCGCCCTCATCGAGGCGCACCGCGCCCTGAGACTGCAGCTGCTATAAATAGAAGGCCATTGACGACCATTTAGATGACCATTGTTAGAATCCAAGAGAGAAATCAGTCATTTGACATTTTAGAACTATTATAATTCGTGTATTTCAATATTTCATGTGTGATAAATGTATTTGAGAGTTATTTACATTACAAGAAGGAGCTAGGATCTTCATTTGTTGCAAGGATTCATCGAATTTAACCGGTTGGTATCTTTTATCATGTATTATTCTTATTGTTATTGTATACTTGATACCATGCTAGGCTAGATTCCCTGTAGCTTTTGCCTAGGTGATGTTGATTCATTAATATAAATTTGTGTTGATCTAGTTCTTGATTCGAGTTAAATTTCGGTTAGGATATATAATTTGCGTGCTATACATATTGAATGTGATTAAAGTTTATAATCTTGATAGCCATCTTCATATGATTAATGTTTATTGACCATTTAAACGTATTGAACATATGAACCATTTTGATGTTTAATTGACACCTATATATCATTGGACTAGTTATTGACCATTTAACTAGGGAGGTTATTCTAGCTATAAACTTGATTAGTGAAATAAAACTTATATCATATTTAGTTACAACTCATGATCATTGATTGTATGATCATATCACTATGACCATTAGGGTATGGCCTATGTTTGCATGCTAGATTATATTAATTATTCATAATTATAAGTTATTTAGTTACATGACCATTGTGCTATATTAACTTAGAAATTATAGAATTGGTGACTTGACCATATGATCCTACCACTTAATGCTACCTATTTTAACTCATTGCACATAATCAAAACTAGTCAACCTAGATTTATATGAATCAACAAATCCTAGGCGAAAGCTTCCCTTGTTATAATTTGATCATATTATCTCTTAATTGTTGTGTTGTTACGATAATTGTTGTTTATTATTTCGTCTATTTTACAAGCATCCAAAACTTAGTTTTACGAGTTTTTACTAAAACTCGCCTCTAAACTGTTTGATTGATAATTGAAAACCTTAAGTTAGTTAATAATTCTCTGTGGAAATTCGATACCTTTACTTACCAAAACTATACTATTAAATGATCGAGTAATACTTGCTCGTAAGTCTAATAGTCATACAATTAGGTAAATAATTGGATTAAGACTGTAAAAACATAATAACTACTAGTTAGTTGTTTTGTACACAACAGTACACTTGCCTATTTGTGTTGTTCTATTCATACATGGTACTTCCCTGTTTAGAAATGTAAAACTAATGTGACAAAACATTTGCTACAATCATATATACGCTCGTAACACACCAAGTCTTTTGGTGCCGTTTCTGGGTATTTTATATGTATGTTTGAAAACACATCATTGTTATACTTGGTTGTTAAAGTTTGTTGTCGTTTAGTTGGTTGTTTTGTCGTTAAACTTGATTTGGTTGTCTAAACTAGGTCGTTTAAACTTTAAACTTGGTTGTCTTCAAACTGTTAGCAATGTACTTTTGAATTGTGAGTTGGTTTGATGTTAAAATTGGTGTTTTTGATTTTTATGTATTTTTTTAAGATTTGCTGGAAAATGGGTTCAAAACCGACCCACGGGTTTAAACCCAAAACCCACGAAACCATGGGTTCAAACCGAAACCGACCCAAAACCGACTGTAAAAACCGAAACCGACGGTTTTTAAAACCAGAAACAGAAACCGAACTGATCGGTTTGGGTTCGGTTTTGGGTCTAAAACCGACCCAAACCGACCCATGCTCATCCTTAATGTTAGGTATCGGTTTTGAAAGCTTGGCTGGTATCTTATTTTGATTTGAGAAGTGGTCATTTGGAATTTGTTTTGTGCCACTTGTTCCTAGAGAAAGAATCTACACGATTCAATGGTTCCGAGATGTATTTTCCTTTTGATTTCCACGAGGTCATTTCCTCAAGACCCTTTGTTTCATCTGCATTGTAGATTGGTGCGGACCAAAAGAATGCATCACGTCCATCGGCATTATCATTATTTACAAGGACAGTGAGTTCTGATGTGTCTTTTGCGTCTAGTCCAGTTTTTATGAAAACCTGATTCGGAATAGTTTCACTTTTGGAAAAATTGTAGCTTGTTCATTCAAAACATTTGAACCCTTATTTTTCACAATACAAACGAATTCGACTGAGTTTTTGGAAATAAGCTTTTTCTTAGGTTCATTATTTTCATTTGCAAAAATTGAACAATCAATCTCATCCTCTACCAAAATCTCACTCATTTCACTTTCGTCAAATTCAAAAACATTCTCAATGTCAAGAGAATCTTCTGAATTTAATTTCTTGCATAATGAATGATACTTCTGAATAGAAGCTAATTTGATTCATTCTTATCTTTTTCTGTCAAAATTTATTTTAACATATTGTTATGTTCTTTGGACTGAATATAAGTTTCAATTTTCTCAAGTTCAACACAATAAGAATCAGAAACTTCATCAGATGAAACGATGGTTTCACACTTATAACAATCAGCATTGATTTCGTCCTCTTTCAACTCAAGAAAAGGAAAAATCAGTTTAAGCAAACCCCTGCCTATATCACAATCAAGATGCAATTGAGTAATATTGTAATCCAAACGTTTCACAATTAAACAAAAAATGTTCCGCTGTTTTAAAAGTGCAAGATTGTCTCGTTTAACATAAATGACATCATTTCTAGATCTAGATAACTCTAACTCCAACACTTCAATTTTTATTCTCCTCTCCTCATTCTTAAACGAAATCTTGTTCAATTGATCATTCAGGTTAGAATTACTAAGACGTGTACGTTTTAAACTATCACTGAAGTTCGAAACAGTATATTGTAAATCATCTAATTTACAATCGTATTTAGAAGAGGGAATATTAAGAGTTTTAAGAATAGAGTGTACCTTGTCGACGACAGTCTCACATTCCTTGACTTGTTCCGAAACGGGCTTTGCAGCAAAGCAACTTGCTGAAATCTGGCACCCATCGGTAGAATACCCCCTCTGTTCCGAAACGTCAGTCTTGACCATCAAGCATCTCCCATGCGTGGGCTTCCTCACTTCCTCATCATCCGAATCTGTTGACCAAACCTCAACAGCTCCATCTTCATCATCTTCCTGAACCACGAATGCCGGTTTCGCGTTCAAAGCGTCTTTCTTCCTAAGCTCCTTAATTTTCTGAGCATAGTACGCCTCGTCCTTGACCTGCTCTTTCTTTTTCGTTCTGTTTTCTGAGCAGACATTCCTTCGCAAAATGGTTCTTGCCAAGACAATAGTGGCAATCATAACCAGAATCACCCAGCAGCTTCTTCTCTTCCTTTGGCTTGTTCTTCTTGTAACTTTCTTCCTTGGGCTTTTCGGAAAAAAAGTTTCCTTGGTTGGCACGGTTTCGAAAACTAGAAAAGTTCTTCTTGAAGAACTTCTTTGGATTTGACACCATCAGTGCCTTGTCTTCTCTAGTGAGATCATCATCCGAAATGTCATATTCGGAATCTTCATCAGTTATCTTCTTTCCCTTCCCAACCAAAGCAATGGAACCCATGCTCGACACAAGCTTATCTTCTTTGGTGATCTCGTCTTCATGCGACTTCAGAATGCCAACAAGTTTAGCCAAAGTGTAACTCTTGAATTGTTCATGTGACTTAACAGTAGACACGATGGCTTTCCATTCCGAACGTAGGCCATTTAAGAAGGTGACTTTCTGCTCGATATTGCTTCTTTCAAGTTTATATTTGAGCATTCTGCTCAATAGATGGTTGTAGCGATTGATTGTTTGAACAAGTTTCTCATCGGAGTTTTGAGAAAATGATCTGAATTCACAGAGAAGTGTGGTTTGACCCAAATGTTCAAGATCAGCATCTCCGGAATACAATTCCTTTAGCCTATCCCATATACCCTTGGTCGTGTCGCAAGAACTGACATGTCGAAACGTATCCGGAGGTAATGTAAATCTGATGATTCTCATTGCCTTGATGTTGCTCATCAATTTATTTTTCTCGTCCAAAGGAGTGTCCGGATGATCGACCAGAAGGGCATTGTAATCACCCAACGTTTTTATAACTTTCCTTGAAACGGTATGAGCATACGTTTCTTCTGTCATCGCCTACCATATCGTGGCACCATATTCTTCGATTCCAAGAACATAGTCTTCGAAGTGCAATGCCCAAACTTCATAATCTTCTGGAAAGAGAATAGGTATTCTTGTTGTGAATCTGATGCTGCTCGATAGATTGAAGGACAAAGAGTGAGGATCTTCGTGAGCCATTTAATCTTGAAAAATAAAATCAGATGTGTAAACTTGAGATCGAGTTTAAGAAGAAACCGAAAGATCTGGATATGATGTTTATGATCGATTAAGACGATGAAGACAATCAACAATAGATCTACATTTGAATACAATCAAATCTCGATAGAAGAATAGCGATTTGAGTACACTATCTCCTACTCTGATACCAATTGTGTATATAAAAATATAGATAGTTTGATTCAAGTATGCGAAAATAAGAACAAGATTAACAAGATAAAATGGTAAACTGATGTGGAATGATTTGTATTCAACACTCAAGAACAATTCAGAGAGAACTATTATGTATGAGTGAGCCGTGAACGTAAGTTACAATTGTGAATTACAAAAACGTTAACCCTAGCAAGGGTACGTGCATGCCTTAAATAGTCTAATCTAATAACGGAATGGACAGGCCCACCCGATTACAAAAAGGCTAATTAGGATGCGCACTTGACTCAACTAATTAATACTAACACATAGTAATTGCATCAACAAACAAGATGAATTATGAAATTCATACCTTTGTTTGGATGTAAGGATCCAAACCAGAATCCCTCTAATGATTCACACTCAAGAACACCAGAAAACCAAACTGATAGAAGTTCTTCTAGGCTTGAAGCAAGATCCATAACCCTTGAAAAGGCTTATAGAAATCGACAAGGTGAGAAACGGGGGGAAGGATGGAGGAGGGGACACAAGGCAAGCCAAGAGGATCCTTAGGGTTGACCTGGACTGTCTAAATTATACTGAATGGCTCCTAAGTTTCCAAACTTAAGGAGCTATCTTACAGCCACTCCCTGGACTGTCTAAATTATTTAAGACTTTAATTACAATTCAATCCTTCTAATTAATTTTTATAAATTAATTTCTATAAATTAATTCCAAATTAATTTATCAATTAATTACTGATTTAGTTTCTAATTAATTTATTTCTCAATAAATTAATAAACTAATCATTTTTTCTTATATTACTTCTTTCTTATTTTCTGTCACCGTTTGTTTTTACTGGGTCGAGAGTGCAACCCAAAAAGACATTGCTATGATTAGAAATATCACCACGGTTAATGGCCTTGGACATAATTTGCAACACTTTCTTGCTTTTACACCTCATATTGTGAGCTTTACCTAAAAATGAAATAATACAAGATTATTTATAGGGAGCAACACATCTAGGGCAAAGCCCAATACAAATAAATCATAATGGGCCATCCAAGCCCGCCAATCATCAATCCATAAAGGGCTTTGTGTGCCAACAATCTCCCTCTCAAAGGTTGGAATGGATGATGTGGCACAAAACGGAAAATATGAGAAGTCAGCCCGCCAATCATCAATCCATGAAGGGCTTTGTACCCCAACAATCTCCCCCTCAAAGGTCGGAGTGGATGATGTGACAAAAAATGGCAAATATGAGAAGTCAATAAAATCTCCCCTTGACTTGAGTGTATCCTTCAACACCCAAATATTTGAATTTTGCATTGAAAAAATATGAATCATGGAAACCAAAATTTTTCTCGTGTTATTGTTCATCTCTTAGCAATCAGTCTCGTGCTTTCTTGCTAAACCCGATTACATCTTTATCCTTTCGCAATCGGCCTCGTCCTTTCTTGCTAAACCCGATTAACAATCCTTGAAGGAAAACAACCTTCGGATCTTAATCATACTAACTGTTTGTAGCCCATGAAATATTCTTTGTAGCCCAAAAATAATTAACAAATTTAGCCCAAATTCAAACAGTCCAAAAGCCCATCAGTTTTAGTTTGGCCCAATCAGAATAGGTATGTGTAGCCCAATGAAAGAAATCGGAAGTGTAACATGGGCTGGGCCTAAATTTGTTTTACGGTGTGGATCCGAATTCTTGATTAAAGATGGAGTCGAAATCCGTTTGAGAGTTTGACTACGAAGTCAAAACTGACTTCGTCTTCATCGCTTTTCCTCACTCCTCTTCAAATGCAATCAAATCAATATCACCGTTTTCTGTTTATCGACGAAGGTAGCAACCCACCTTGAAGCCAACGGATTCCGACGAGGACTCCGATCACCGAAGGTGACTCCCCCTTCCCATTTGGCATCTGCTTTTCTCTCCGATTTGATCTCAAAATCACCGAAGGAATTCACCGGTTCCACAGCTGTCACCAGTTCCGATTCACTCAAAGCTTTTCCGATTATGTTTCGGTTACCTTCGTAATCCATCACGTCTTTTTCTGTTCACGGTTTCATCCCGAATTGAGTTCCATCACTTCGACGACTCTTTTTCTTCATCTTCACCATTGAAAATTTAGGGGTGAGCAAAACCGAAACCAAACACCAAAAAACCGATAAAAACGACACTGAAAAACCGAAACCAAACCCAAACCGTCGGTTTTGGGTTTAAATGTTTTAAAACCGAAAAAATCGGTTTCGGTTTGGTTTGTATATTGTGATAAACCGAGAATAACCGAACCATATATATATATATATATATATATATATATATATATATATATATATATATATATATATATATATGACATACATATTGTTGGTTATATGTCCATCGTTATAACAAGTTGGTATATATATATATATATATATATATATATATATATATATATATATATATATATATATATATATATATATATATAACATTTGCGTAATATTATCACAAAAGGTAGCTTATTCAACTGGCTAACGTGTTTGTCTGTCGAACCAGAGATCCCATGTTTGATTCTTCCTTGTAGCGTTTTATTCTTCTTGCGTATTTCCACGTTTAAATTGTTTTATATCTTGATATATTTACAGCTTGTGGATATATAGCATACAAAGCTTGTTGGTTGAGTGGTTAAGGCGATGTACATCAAGTTTTTAAGTTCGAATATTGTTGTAGCCTTGTTGTTATATTTGTTTTATTTTGCTGGACTGTGTGGGATGTATCCCACATCGATAGAGGAACAAAAAGCAATACATGTCTGTTACCTTATATAAGGAATGCGCTGAGATGATTTTATACCTTGTGTGAGGCAACCTACATCGGTTGTGGGATCTAAACTTTAGCTTCCTAATGATCTATATAAGAAAGATCCAAGGAGGTTGACGAAGCTTGGGTTAGTAGTTTCGGTCCAAAACCGACAAACCCGAAACCGACCCAAAGATTAACCAAAAACCGAAACCCCGAACCGATCAGTTTGGGTTTGGGTTCGGTTTCAAATAGTTAAAAACCGAGTCTATTCGGTTTGGGTTCAGTTTAAGGTCAAAGATGACCCATGCACACCTCTAAGTGAAATCGTCAAACATCTGAAGACCTTCGGAATCCCAAATCGTTTTCTGCAACATCACTTCATCAATAATAGCTTCGCCATTCCACAAACATCAATTTAACGGAACCAACCTCGAATCGAGATGTCGTCATCTTTTCCGTTTAACACATCTCAGATTGATCAATTCAGTGATATCATCATATCATTGTCTTCTACAACCATTCTGATTACCATCACATCATTGTTCCCATCTTACTCTCGTGATTTCTTGCTTTTACACATCACATTGTGAGCTCTACCTAAAAATGAAATAATACAAGACTATTTATAGGGCATAGCCCAATACAAATAAATCATAATGGGCCGTCCAAGCTCGCGAAGCATCAATCCATGAAGGACTTTTGTTGGGCTGATAAGCATATAAATCGGATGAGTGTCAAAGACTCGGTCATGCTGCTAAGTTGTATCAGCGCCAGATCATCAGCGGCAGTGTGAAGATTGTTTATTTATGTATTCTTTGTAATTATCATGTATTTCCATAGTTATCTAGTCTATAGTTGGTGTTATCCCTGAATTGTAGGGTTACTCCTAATACTTAGCTTAATAATGTATAAGTATAGTGGATAGGGTTCTTGTAAAGGTATCGTTATACCCAAAAGATATATCTCTGTGTGAGATAATATATCGAAGTTTCTATGTGAAATCATTGTTTCTTGTGTTTTGATCATGCTTAAGTTCTAACAACTGGTATCAGAGCATGTTTTCTTTTCTCACGAGAACAATGGCCTCTTCTTCTTTTTCTTCTACCCTAGCAATAGGATTCCACCTTTCGATGCTAATTACTTTATGATGTGGAAAAGTAAGGCGCTGATGGTCCTGGAAACCATGGACTACAACATGCCTTCCATTCTCTCCAATGGTCCATACACGCCCATATTTATCGAGACAAAAGATGGTGTTCCTTGTGAAAGGAAGAAGACCCTCGTGTATGCTTACACTGAAGATGACAAAAACTGGCAAACCTCGATATTCACCTTTGAAGGCACTAAAGAAGTAAGAGCTGCTCAAGAAAATTTTCTTAATCGCAAATATGAGCACTTCTTTGCATATAAAAATGAGTCTGTTACTCAAACCTTTAACCGGTTTAATTGTTTGATAAATGACATGAGAAGGTTTAATATTTTGAAGCATGACAATGTTCTTATCCTTAAGTTTCTTGACTCACTTGATGAGAAATGGGAACATCACGTGGATGTGCTGAAGAACAGTGAGAAGATCAACTCTATGGACTTGCAAAGTTTGTTTGGTAACTTAAGAAGATAGACTATTGGTGTGACCCAGTGGTAAAGTGTGCGGCCGAGAACTTGGTATGGTGCGATCAAGTCTTGTTTTTGTGCGGTCGAACTTCTTGACCATGCGATCGAGTTCTTGTGTGCGACCATTCGTAAGGTTTATGCGGCCAAACTTGGGCGAGGGGGAGGGGGCAAGCATTACCTAGTCATGAGTAAGGTTAACCTACAGTATAAATTCCTAACCATAGTGTTGTAAGCCATTGATATTGTGATCTCTCTTTCATTCTCTCTCGGTCCTCTCTTTCTTTTCTGTCGATAGTTGTTGTTACTCCTTCTTGCTACTGCTACTCTGTGTGTGTGTGTGTATGTGTGTGGAGAAAGAGGAAGCAATATGGGTGTGATCATGAAGAAAAAGGCAGTATGAATCGGGTGTGTAGCAAAGAGGAAATGAAGAAAATTTTCCCTAACTTGTTCAAGTAAAGATTTAGAGGATGAAATCTTTGTAAGAGGAAAGAGTTCTAATATCCCAATTTTACTTAATGAAAAAGGAGTTGTCCTAGTAAAAAGATTATGTATTATTAGTTGGACGATTATATTAAACCTATTAGGACCCGAGGTGTTTAGCGAAATGCAGAATAACAAATATCTTGAAGATTAAAAACAATAAAAAGAAGAACATATATGAGCAATCTTGATTTCATTATATAACAAATAGTAAATTCATAATACATGAAGAACACATGTGCCAGGGAAGAGTTCCCGGGAAACAAACTCTCTGAAATATAAAATCTACATTGTATATAAATGACCACTTCCCTTCCTATTTATAGGAAAAGGGAATATTCCTAAATACAAAGGAAATATTCTAGCCTAGCTATCACTCATCGTTGTAGAGTATTTCCAACTCCAACAATCTCCCCTTAAATGATAGGAAATGATAAGGGATACAATGAGTGATAAAATACATTATACAAATACAATTCTAAAATACATAATATATGGAAGCAGAAATGGTGATCCTGTGAGAAACAAATGTTGAGATGTCTCGGATACTCTAAAGTGTCTGTGATATCTGATGTTGGGAAATAGAATCTCTAATCATCAAAGGTCTTCGGCTTTGGAGGCTTAGGCTCTCCAAGGTACAAAAATAAGATCACAATCTACAGCAGATCAGTGAACCTGCTGATCAAGTCTGGAGGACTGTGTCTACTCTGCAACTGAAGATCCTAATGATCAGATCACACGTCGTAATCAAAAGTCTGAAACATCTCTTGTTCCTTGAATCACTGAAGAACGCTATAGAGCACCAGTAGCAATAAGAATAAACTGTTGAAAATAATAAACATCATGTAATAGAGTCCGAACAATAAATAATCTTGATATGGGGACAGTCTAGCAATGCCATTAATTTGATCTCGAAAGACCAAAAATAAATGTCATGTCGCATCACTAAATAAGTCTTCGTCGTCGGATGTCTTCAGAATTTATGACTATGCTACTTGAATATGACTTAAAAAGGACTTTATGGCCTCTATATGGTTTTGAAACAAAGGAATAATGGTTTAGCCATTCGCATACAATGCAACTTATGGACCTACGATCCCCAATTAGTTATCTGATTCATTGAGGACGCGACGTGTTATCTATAAAAAAAGCAACACTTCATTTTTAGAAAATGTGACGCGTTCATGTTTTAGGATGTGAGACGTAGGCCTTCGATAAGCATGCATTGTTATATTTTTGTTTAGTGTGAACTGATTGGTCCTTTTTAAGACTAATGGTGTTGCTAGGGCCATATTAAAGGGTATGGATGACTTGTATGTGCTTATTTGTGAGAAACCTATTGTCGGTTGCTTTCCAAATAAAGTGTATTCTCATCCGGAAAGTATATTGTTGTGCTTCGTTGTATTTTGTCGATTCTTGCTAACAGGTGAGTAACCATTCTCCCCCTTGGTAATTAGTTGATAAAAGTATTATGTTTGGTGAATGGATGTGTGTGATATACAAGGGAATATAATGGTTGAACCATGTATGCCTTAGTGGTTGGATATTCTGATGTTGTTGTTAAAGCATTGATAAGCCTTGGTATCTAAGAACCATGCTTTTAAGGGTCTTGGTAAGACTTGGTGGCTCAGAACCATGACCAGATATCTTTTAGTGGTATTGGTAAGCCTTACTAGCTAAGAACCATGCCTTTAAAAGTCTTAGTAAGCCTTGGTGGCCAAGAACCGTGGACAGAAATTCCTTGGTGATGTAGTAAGCCTTAGTGGATAAGAACCACATGAAATTAAGGGTTAAAAGGGATATAAGAGAATAAATCGTTAATGCATAGGTCGAATATGGAAAGTGTTGTGTAATATTATGTGTTATGTTGATTGTGTTTGGGTTTGAGTTATGTGTTCTGTGATTTATGAAAATTGTTCAAATTTTGCTTATAAATATATGATATATGTAAAATTGGTTGGTTGCTCACTAAGCTCTTGAAGCCTACCTAATTATTTTTTGTTTTTCCTTTCAAGATCAACTAACTCCTCAAAACAAAAAGAAGTAGCAAAAAGATAGAAATCTAATAGTTGATGTATGGTTTTGTGTTATGTGTCTAGAGGGCTAGTTCCCACGCAGCTCGAAGTTAAGAAGGATACTCTGATGTATTGCACACGCTTTGATAACTACATGTACTACTCTTATTAATGTTAAAGTACACTTAATGTTGAGCTCTGGTTACTTGTATATGTGCAAAAGTCAGGCATTACATAATCTAGATTATTAGTTTAGTTGAGTAATTTGTGTGAGTAAAAAGATAGCATAGAAAACATATGGTTCTTTTATAGTTTTAATAATAATAAAAGTTAGGTCTTTAATATGTTATGTGTTTCATAAGTTAAGCATGAGAAGAAAAAAGTGATAGGGAGAAAGTGGAGATGACAAGATATAGAAACATCGATAGATTGATCTATCAAGATAGGTAAAAAGCATGTAGATGGGATCAAGCGATCAGGATAGAGGGGGATAGGACAATGTGGCACAACAATAACCAGGTAATGTTATAAGGGTGGTCATGAGCGAAGATGGAGACTACCTATAACACCAAGACTAAAATATAGATGTTTTGACATTTCAATAATTCAATATCACTATGATATAATTGGATACTTTACGAGAACACTCCTCGAGAATGATACTACCATAGCAACTTATCATTGTTGAATTATGATAAAGGTGAGTAACCCTACCTCACTTGTCATAATAGATTGGTTAAAAATGTTAATATTATTCTGATTGAATATTATTATCATGAGAAATGAATAACATCGTGCTTGCATGTGCCTAAGTAGTAGAGTGTTGCCTAAGTGGCCTCAGCGTTGCCTATGTGGCTGGTAAGGTGCCTAAGAGGCTGGAGTGTTTCCTAAGTGGCTTGGGTTTTGTCGATGTGGCTTAAGTGTTGCCTATATGGTTGGTCAGGTGCCTTTGTGATTGGAGTGTTGCCTAAGTGGCTGCAACGTTGCCTATGTGGCTTGAGTGTTGCATATGTGGCTGGAGTGTTGCTTATGTGGCTGGTAAGTTGCATATGTGGCTAGAGTGATGCCTATGTTGTTGGAGTGTTGCCTAAGTGGCTGGAGTGCTGCCTAAGTGGCTTGGGTGTTCCCTAAGTGGCTTGAGTGTTGCCTATGTGGCTTGAGTGTTGCCTATGTTTCTGGAGTGTTGCCTAAGTGGATGGAGTGTTGCCTAAGTAGCTTGGGTGTTGCCTATATGGCTTGAATGTTGCCTATGTGGCTGGTAAGCTGCCTCTGTAGCTGGAGTGTTGCCTAAGTGGCTGGAGCATTGCCTATGTCGTTTGAGTGTTGCCTATATGGCTGGAGTGTTGCCTATGTCGCTGGTAAGGTGCCTATGTGGCTGGAGTAATTGTCTAAGTAGTTGGAGTGATTGCCTATGTGGTTGGTGAAGTGCCTTAGTGGTGGGAGTGATTGTCTATGTGGGGGAAAGTGCATGTGTGGCTAGTTATTACCTATATGGTTAAATAATGCCTGAATGGTGAACCCATAAAATAACAAAAGTATCATGTAATATATCTTGGCAAGTATAGCTATAAGGCATTCGACAAATAGAATAAGTAAGTACACTTCAATAAGCCTATATGGCTAGATTGTAATCATGGGTGGCTAAATTGTTTACCTATATCGTTAGGTTGTATACCTATGTAGTTAGGTATTATGCTTAATAGTTGGAAATTTAGTCAAAAGGCTGAGTATTACTCACATAGCTGGTTACAACTTGCAGAACTAGATACTGATAAACGGCTAAAAATATATTAATAATTGTAAGATAGAACACATCCGATGCCATGGGTGACCTGTTATTATTATCGCATATGTTGTGTGTCGTTTAGAATTTGTGAATTAGGTTATGTGACAACTGTCAAAATTGGTAAAAAAAGTCAACTTAAGTCAACCAAAGCGTACATTAGGTCAACATATTGAAATGTAATTTTGGTCGCCTTTACGACGTATTATTGGATATTATAATACTACATACACTAATTGAAATCAATTATCGGGTAAACGCTGTAAATATGGATAATAAACTACAGTAGCGTAAAAATTCGATAATCACACAAATATTATTTTGGTATTAATAATATTCATAACACGATGTGTTCATGCTCACGAATCCGTAGACATATAGAACGTCGAAAACGGAGTCCGCATGTAAAACTTACAACAATTTAATCGTTGTGACAATAAAAGTACACAGAAATTGAACACTGAAATACATTACGTGGTGCCTTAAACATTAAATATGAAATAACATAACACATATTATGAAGCGTAATTGTTGGATTAGGTGTCTAAGCCATGACTAATAATTAGTATTTACCTAATTAATAGTAGCAAAGTCCATTTGGGTTGCCCTCATAACTGGAGGTTTGGTAGAAAGTCCAGGAGAGAGAAAGATTGATTTATTATATGATTAATAAATCAATAGAAATAAAATAAATAGTTTATTAATATATTAAAGTGATAATATATTAATTGAAAACTATATTAATTAATTAGAAATTAATCTAGAATTAATTGGATTTAATTTGGTGATTAATTTAATTAATTAAAGGTGCAGGGACTGAAATTGTAATATATTCAATAGTTGAGTGAGTGACAATTTTGACAGGATAATAACCAGTGAAATTATATATATATAATAATATATAATTTCGATTATAATAAGTTAGGATAAATAGATTTGAATTAAAGATAAAGGTTTATCTTGATTTGAATTCAAAATGTTTATCTCTAAAGGCTTATCTGGTTATCCGCTGGAGGCTATAAATAGGGAGCCTCAGACCCATTGTTTTCTGTGCCAATTTTGACCTATTCCCTCTCTAAATTTTGTGGCTTACCTCCCTAGCTCTTGGGTGTGATCTCATTTGAGGCAGGACACTTGTGCTGCTCAGCTTCAGGAAAAATCCTAAAGGTTAGTTTTCCTGATTTATTCTTTGAGTTAATTTTCATATGACCTTTAGCAATTTGTTATATGTTCAATTAGAAGAAAACATAGATCCTTATAGTTTGCATGTGAACTTAGGGTTTTAGCTCATAGATTTGCATAAAACCTTTCAGTGGTATCAGAGCTTTTTGGTTGTTTTCTTATTGAATTGTTATAATTGTTTTCCCAAGAATTAGGGTTTAAAGCTTATAAATCCTAATTGGCTGAAATCGAAAATTAGGGTTAGGGTTTTGAAAACCCTAGCCCCTCCCCTTTGTTAATTTCGAAAAATGGCATAGGTTTTAGAAGGTTTTCTATTTTTGGTAACTTTGATTATTTAATAATTGGATAACCTTAAACCCATTATTTGATTTTCGATTTTTAGGGGGTTGAAGATAGGTTTAAATTAATTTGATTAATTTGTGATACCTATCTAGATTTAATTAATTGTTTAATTAAAGGACAATTAAAGGTTTAATTTAATTTTAAATTTAATAGTTTAAATTTCGAAAAAAATTAAAAGATAAACTAGGAATATTTTAAAAGTCTAAAATATTTGGATTTAATTAATTTAATTAATTGTTTAATTAAAGGATAAATTAAATCATTTAAAGGTTTAACATAATTTTAAATTTAATAGTTTAAATTCCGAAAAAATTAAAAGATAAACCAGGAATATTTTAAAAGGTTTAAGATACATCTTATATATATTATAATTAAAAGTTAATATTATATGTATAAGATAAAATGGTTAGTCAAATCAATAGTAGGCCTCATTCACGAAGCTGATCTATAAAGAGGGTATAAGGAGACTGCCTATAAAATGGCGGTCTAATGTGTGTCCACTCTCACCCACCGCTCTCATGATCAGTGGAGGGTCGTTAGCCGAACGAGTTTGATAGGACCACTTAATCTCATTAAAAAGTATAATGATATTACTCAAAGTACTGGAACAGCTTTATAAACCCCCAATCTAGTTACTTTAGGAAAAATGTGAATTGATGCTAATCCATGAAATTGCACATTGCACTTTATGAAACATTGGTGGAGTGTGTGTGGTTTACTGGCACACCAATAGGGGTTTATAAAGAGTTGCAATGGGTTTCTTGGGTGTTATCATTGTTGATGGAGCGTGTGTGGTTTACCGGCACATCAATTAGAGATGGTAATTGACCCCGAGAGTACCAAGCTAATTTGCATGGTTATTCACATCCAGTTTGTGATCCTCGGCATCCCAGTCACAAACAGTGGAGCACATCCGAGATTAAACATGGCATTGAACACTTCAATGAACCTCAACAGATCTAGGAATTTCATAAGATGAAATTGATAAGTGTTTTTTATCTACCTTAATGACCATTATGTTGTGATTACGGTATCCCTCTTCACACCATAGTTGGGGTATTTTGGATCCTAGCCTTATTAAATAATAAATTGGGTAATTATTTAAAAGGATCAATTAAACTAATAAATTTTGTTTCTTTTATAGATGTCTATATCAAGTGTCAATTCTCCTCCTTCTCTTCCTTCACCCACTTCTGAGAGCCTCAGAAAGCACCTGCCAAATATGGAAAGGTTGACTGGATTGAACTGTTAGGAATGGCTTTGCAATTGGAGACTGGTTCTCGCTATTGTGGCAAGCTACAACTCATTAAGTATCTAATCCCGGTTCCACCGGAACAAGTCATCATAAAAAGTCTTAATGATAATCATGACTTCTTAGTTGATGAATCCGAAGAAATTCATGACCTCATGCTATTGACCATTGACCCCGAGTTCCGCATGGATTTTGAATCCCAGGGGACATATGAGTTAATGCAATTGGTTGAGGAAAAGTTCCAAAAACCAATTGAAGAAGAACGAGCTAGGATCTTCAAAAGACTTGTAGAGTGCAAGCTAAAAGAAGGAAGTAGCATCGATTCGCATGTTCTCCATATTGAAGCATACATAGGCGAATTTTACAAACTTGGTTACTCCATGAGTCAGGAGATGAGTATTAACATCCTACCCGCTTCGCTGACTAGTAGGTATGATCTGTTCATTCAGACGTATAGAAAGGAAGACCAGAAAAATACTTTTATGGAAATGCGCCCACTGTTAACTTTATATAAGTCTCTCATGGACAGGCATAGCTCCAATAATCCAGCTACTTCTAGATTGAGTCCAGTGAAGAGACGTAGCAAGAAACGATCCAAATTGTCTGGACATGTCTCAAACTGGGAATCCATAGGATCGGATACAGTCACGGAAAGATTGGAAGATGCTCCAAGGTCAAAATCTTTTGAAAGCTCAGGTACATCTAAAAACCTCAAAACTCCTGATCCATAATTCCTTGATGCATGATGTGATAGTCACATTTTGGTTTGTATGCAGGGAATCAGTAGGGTACGGGACTTTAGCGCATAGGAGCACATTTGGATTGAATCTCCAGCTCATGCAGTTTTGAAGTTTAGTTAGATGTTACAATCCTATTATTAGCTTATTAGATGCAAGCGACATTGTTTGTCATATAATACATTGTTCAAGGATATTTTCGGTTTTATAAAATGTTAATTTTCTTTTAATACATGTTTATTTAATTTATCCTTGAAATGTTGTATGAGTGTGTTAATTGCATGAATGGTAATGACTTGAATGTTGATGCATCCAAAGTATTTGGATTCATGAATTGTGTTCTTTATGATTGTTAAAAGAAATTTTATAAGGATCAATTCAACCTAAGGTCCAGTTGGACAGGACTTTGGAATCATTTGACTTAGAGTCACATGATGAATTGAGTCCTTAATAAATAATAATTTGTGGCAAGAAATAAATCACCCAAAGATCCAATGGATAGGATTTTGGAATCAGTTGACTTAGATTCAGGTGATGATTGCCAATCTTGGACAAATTAACAAAGTCATAAATTTACATATAGATGTAAAAGACATTAAGATTATGAGCAACGAACACATAACTTATTGTGTACTGCTCGAATCTTCGAAAAGAACACAATTAGTTATACTTCACGATGTTTGTCAATTAGTATGACGGGTATGGCTTCGCTTATCAGAATAAGCGATCAAATTGAAACCTTGAACGGTTCACGGACTTCAAAGGAAGTATAAGATCAACAGAACCTGAGTAACATCATAAACTGAGAAAATGTTTCACGGTTTATTCTCTTCCAAGAACATTAACGGTTATAATGTGTCTTAGGGAAGATGGTGGAGCATTGGTCGAAATAGTTCGATCCTCGATGTATAAGATACATTTCAATTAGTTTCCGATAAATTGAATATTCAACCAGTCATAGAAACCATATTCCGACCACATCTTAGACTAAGTAGGTTTTGCAGACACTGTCTAAAGTGTAAAGCTCGGATCGTCCCACTTGTACATATAAAATCCAGGGTCATGTAGCGTTCGTCCGAACCTCATGACTAGCCTGTACCTAATTAACAATGTCGTTTCATTGGCTATCCCGACTGTAACTGTGAAAGAAGAGTTCTTTTCGAAAGGACTCATAGTCTCAGGAAACAGTGGGAGTTAAGACAGTCCTGAATGAGTTCAGGATTAGCCAAGTGAAAGAACCTTTAGTTATCACTAGGCTTTGGGCAGGAATCAGATTCTTGTTAAATCTGACATACTCTTGTCTTTACCAGTTGTGTTGGTCACCATCATAAGTAGTTATGATCTGGGTGCCATATCGATTAGTGGTAAAACACTAAAGTTGGTACGGATAAGCAATCCGACTACCTGGAAGCATTGGTGAGCCTGGTTGCTACCAAATAAGAGAACCTTAAGGCGAGACACAGTCTATGTAACAATTTGATTGATTTTACACCTAGTCTAAAAACCAGTGGGAGCAATTGAATCATCAAAAGAAAGCGACATGGATAGAAATGTACTTACAAAACATCTGGTTGAGTGAGACGATACTCAGAGTCAAGCAATTGATTCCGAGAGAAGCACTCTCAATAGAAGATGAAATCCGAAAGGATACTGTTTAGTAAAGCTGCACCTTGTGAGTTGTTAGTGGAGCGTGTGTGGTTTACCAGCACACTAATAGGGACTCACAAAGAGCATGCCAATACAAATATACATAGGCCCGAGATTTATCCCACGGGCATCTCGCAAGAAAGGGTATTCAGATTCTCAAAATATGCCAAAAGTTTGCATTTTGTGAATAGCCTGAAGGGTTCCAGTAACTATGTCAGAAAGGTTTCCGATTCTCAAAATGTGCCAAAAGGTTTGGATTTTGTGAATAGTCCGAAAGAGTCAAAGCCAGTAGGAGTATCATTATTATCTGCCTATGACGGTATGTTGGTTACATATTGTTTCTAGGAAACATCTCTTATCATTATAAAGTGTAATGATTTGACATTAAGAGATGGTAGAGATATAGCATACTCAAGTGGTAGTAAACATCTATGCGATAGATCAAAACTCTGCCAATATGATCTTGATAAGATTCAAGATGCATAGCCACAGGAAAGGAGTTTCACATTATTGCAAAGTGTGATGACTTGGCATGAGAGATATAAAGAAGGTGCAACATACTCACGTTATTCACTAACATCTATCGGATAGATAAAATCATCAGTATAGACCTAGCCATCGTAAGCATGATCTTGATAAGAATCAAGATGCATGAGAAGAGTCTCCGAAAGGAAATAGTTTCGAAAATCATGACACAAGGATTATAAATAATCTTTGGATTCCGAAAGGGTTTGGAATAAGATTAGATCGGGTTCCACAAACTTCTTGGATCGATCAGAATGTCATGAACATATCCTGATGACTTGATGCTTATGGCATAGTAAGTTGGATTCAGGATATTGTCTGGCTGGGAATACTGGATGGATTATTTGAACTCACGTGAGAATTCATTGGGAAATGATTGGGGTGAAAGTGATAGTAATAATTTGAAAGATTTTCAAAGTGGTAATTATTAACGTGAGAACATGATGTTAAAGTATTTCATGGCTAAAGAGTTTCGTTGGTTTTCTGATGGAGCGCGTGTGGCTCACCGGCACATCATGACACCTCGAAATAGTCTTAGGGTGCAGTCAAGTAGACTAAAGACCCCGAGAAACATAGGATGTCACAGTACACATTACCATAATGGAGTTAGGAGAGGAAAAGACAGGATAACATATTGAGATGTCATCGGAAGAGCATCCGATTGGATCATCTGCAATAAAGTGTATCAGTATAAGATACTTTGGATACATAGAAAGAGTGAAAGGTTCATAAAGACATAGCTGTAAAATTAGAATTGAAAGTTTAAAAGAAGTCTTGAAACCGATAATAATTTATGACAAGATCCGACTTGGTAATTACCTCGTGGGGATTTGGTAATAAGCAGGAGTAGTTGCCAGTCAGATCTTTATGTTTCGCTTTCGCATGTTTTACTTCTCGTATAATTTAATTATTCAGAAAGGTCCACAGTCGCTCATACTTTGGGAAGTGAGTATTGAATCAAGACTGTCATGAATTGGTTTATAGACTGTCTAAGGAGTTAGACATAGCAATAGGATTGCTACAACATTCATGAGTACTTAAAAATAAAGATTTAAGTATTGGATAAACCCACGCTCAATAGATTGCTTCATGGATTATATCACAAGCAATGTTGAGACGATAATATTTTATGATCTTGAAGTGGAGAGATATGAGTTGAAATTTACAAGGCAGTTGTTCATTGATAATACAAAAACGCATCGGTAACTCGATGTTATAAAACGTATTATTGTGAATGATTTGACTGGTAAAAGATACAAGCATATGAGTCAAAGCTTATTCGTTCCTTGACCCTGATGGGAAACAGATATCTGTAGGCCTCTCGATGATTTTGAAGTTGACTAAAGTGTTGGCCAGCCATGACTAAATTGAGTTGTTCAATTAGAAGTCATATGTCATATGCAAATCGAAAATAGAGAAACAGAGTATCGGACAGAGATTGATCTCAATCCATGTCTCATGTCTGAAAATATCTTGTTGAACGGAGGATCATATGATCACTTATCTATGGACAGAACTGATTGGGTCAGAGTTCGGCAGCAGTTTCTAGGAAGCTACAGTTTGCTGATTAATTAGATGTTAAATTGGTAATTATAGTCATAGACTTATCCAAGTGCGAGACTGTTGGATTAGGTGTCTAAGCGATGACTAATAATTAGTATTTACCTAATTAATAGTAGCAAAGTCCATTTGGGTTGCCCTCATAGCTGGAGGTTTGGTAGAAAGTCCAGGAGAGAGAAAGATTGATTTATTATATGATTAATAAATCAATATAAATAAAATAAATAGTTTATTAATATATTAAAGTAATAATATATTAATTAGAAACTATATTAATTAATTAGAAATTAATCTAGAATTAATTGGATTTAATTTGGTGATTAATTTAATTAATTAAAGGTGCAGGGACTGAAATTATAATATATTCAATAGTTGAGTGACTGACAATTTTGGCAGGATAATAACCAGTGAAATTATATATATAATAATATATAATTTCGATTATAATAAGTTATGATAAATAGATTTGAATTAAAGATAAAGGTTTATCTTGATTTGAATTCAAAAAGATTATCTCTAAAGGCTTATCTGGTTATCTGCTGGAGGCTATAAATAGGGAGCCTCAGACCCATTGTTTTCTGCGCCAATTTTGACCTACTCCCTCTCTAAATTTTGTGGCTTACCTCCCTAGCTCTTGGGTATGATCTCATTTGAGGCAGGACACTTGTGCTGCTCAGCTTCAAAAAAAATCCTAAAGGTTAGTTTTTTCTGATTTATTCTTTTAGTTAATTTTCATATGACCTTTAGGAATTTGTTATATGTTCAATTAGAAGAAAACATAGATCCTTATAGTTTGCATGTGAACTTAGGGTTTTAGTTCATAGATTTGCATAAAACCTTTCAGTAATACGGTCTAGTATTTAATTTCATAGCTCGATTATTTTTCCGGTAAAATGTCAAATACCGCGTATTCAGAAGAATATCGTGCTTAATCGCGTATATCTTCGCCTAACGAATTTCGAATCAACCTAAATAGATGTTTACTAATATTTTTATGCATAATATTGATTTACATATTTATTAGTAATTATATCTCCGGAAACTTATAAAAATCAGTGTTGCAAAACTCGGTCTACTCGGCCGTAGGGGTGAGCAACGGGCGGTTTTGCGGTTTCGCGGGTTAGACGGTTCGGGTTAGGCGGTTTGGGGATGAAGGCTAAACCGACCGTAAACCGGACCGCTTAAAAGCGGATTGGGCGGTTTGCGGTTTAGGCGGTTCGGTTTGGTTTAACCCATTTAAGCAATGCCTATTTAATAGTGATTCTACTCCAATTTTTTTGGCCCAACCTCCTATGCTTTGCTTATGGCACATGCACAAATTATAAAGTCTATTATGTCAAAATATATTGTAATATGAAATATTAAAAAAAAAACAAGAAAAGCCATTAGGCGAGGGACTGGAAAAAGAAAATCCAATAAGTACTTATCCTTAACAAGAAGGTAAATAACAATAATTAGGCTAAAGAAACAATATACTCACAAAATACAAACATAATAAATGAGATACGTAAATGACACCTGTGGAATCTTTAATGATGGATTGTAACTCATCATTAGTATATTCAAAAATTGGAAATGGAGATGACTTACGGTCCATGGTATCTTAAATGAGTTGACAGCAATTAGAAACAAGTAACAATTTTCATATTAGGTAATTTAGGTAATTTACAGTTGGAGGAGGTTGTGGAGTCGAGTCTGGAGAGTGGAGAGTGGAGACTGGAATGGAGCTGTGTCGCATGCCTTAAACTGCTAAACATAAAGGGTAAGTTAGGTAATTTAATATATAATATATTTTATAAATATTTATTATTAATATATTTAAACGGTTTACGGGCGGGCACCGTATTATTTTTATGAAACCGTAAACCGAACCGCAAACCGCCTAACCAAACCAATTAACCCGCTAACCGTTTAACCCGAACCCGCAAACCGTTTAAGGTTCGGTTCGGGCGGTTTCGCGGTTTAATTCGATTAACGCTCACCCCTACTCGGCCGAGTACTCGGACTCGGTAAAGGACCTTGGCGATTTTTCATGAATCGGTTGAATTACTCAGACCAGTGAGTACCCGGGATTCCTCGCGATTCCTCGGGATTCCTCGGTCAAACCTTGTACTCGGGTTTGTTGACTTTGAAAAAAAAATGCAAACTTTTTATCAAAAGTCGTCTAAAAGTCGTGTAAAACAGTAAAAGCCAGGTTTCAATTTCAACTTTTCACGAAAACTCTCCCGCCTCTGGTCTCTCTCTCGATTTGCGACAATCGATTATCGCCGGCGTCCTCTCTTCGGCGATCTTCTCTCCAAACCGACGAAGAGGTATGACAGGTATGAGTTCCTCTTTCCCTCATCTCTGTTTCTCGAATGGGCTTCATCTCAACGACGATTTCAAGCAGATGTTCAGAGTTTCAAGAATGGTTTTCCGGTTTGTTGTTCAGTTGTTCAGTATAATCGATTTCCGGTTTGTTTCAAGAATCGATTTTTGTACTCGTAGATCATCTAACTGATGCAATCGATTCTTGTGTAAGACTGCTTGAACTTTCAGCTTGTTTGTTTAGAGAATCGACAACTGCTTGTACTTTCATTATAATCGATTCTTGTGTAATGGATTTCGATTTCAATATAATAGATTTTGATTTCAGTATAATAGACTTTAGAGTGTTTTCGATTTCACTGTTCTGTAATGGATTTCGATTTCATCAGACTGTAATGGATTTCGATTTCACTTTTCTGTAATCGATTTCAGGATCACTTTTATGTAATCGAGTCTTGTTTAGACTTTTCTGTAATCGGTTCAGTAACACTTTTCTGTATTCGATTTTTCTTGTGTAAGACTGTAATCAATTAAGGTTTTCATACAGTTTGGTTAATTGGTGTAACACCCGGCTTTTAAAACAAAACACCCCTGAAAAATTTTTCATTTAAAACTATAACAAAGGGGTATATTTTAGTAAAAACGGGTACAAGTGTATCAAGGAGAGTATAAAATACCATAACTCCTTTAAAGCCGGGCTGCTACTGACAGCATCTAAGAGTCCTACTTCACGAGTCACGGACTCCATCTATTCCCCTATTAGGATCATGCTAACCTGCAGGGACATTTAACAAACTGTATGAGCTACAAAGCTCAGTGAGTAATCATTTCTGCAAATAACATGTATCAAATATATTCGTATATCTGTTCGGATATCGAATCCAAACTCATAGCCTTACTGGCTGACCATATATCTCTTAGGATTTCACATCCTAATTTTGTAGCCTTACAGGCTACTTCATGACAACCTGCAATTATCAAACCACATCAGTTATTTGCACAGATAATCATATCTATCGTTTCTGTCCCATGTTTCTTAGTCACAATGGACTGCATCATATATCATGGCTATATAAGCCGCACCCTGTGTCATAGCTATATAAGCTACACCAAAACAATATCAATATATAAATCATAGCCCGCAGGCCGCATCAACTGGGTTTAATACCCGATATCATAGCCAAAAGGCCGTACCATGTACCTGTAACAAAATCATAGCCCGAAGGCCGCATCGGAGACATAGTGTAACGCCCGGTTTTTCAGCCTGGAATTTACAAGATAATATCACTAGGGATCGTCCCATGATCCAAACCAAGCGTTACCTATCCTGCAAAACCACATAAAATAAAGGGGTAAGCTATAAAGCTTAGTGAGTAATCTAATCACAGTATGACCTATATGGTCACACACGTTACAGGATTACCATTCCTGCCAGCTTCACAGTTCTAACCGACTCGTATTCCACACTGTGAAACTACCGTATTACCCGACATCGCTCGCTATACATTATCACCCACTTATACTTACTATTAGACTGTCCCACACAGTCTTATCTTACATCGTCACAACTCACGTCTTTAGCTCCTGTCTCCTCTTTTTATTTATTATTTGGTATTTGGTTTTCACAAATTCTTATACCATCTCACGGTATACCCCCTCACTTAACGGCTTCCTCATACAAGTATGGTCATAGTACATCTATGATTACCCCGTGTTTTATTAGTATATGGTAAATCATGCCATCCCCTGACATGTATTATATATATTTACTTATTCACTCTGCTCAGTATCATCTTGTGATACTTTCGGGCGTATAACTCGAACTCATCCTCATGATAACATGACTATTTCCCACCCAAGTATTATTATAATACTTTAATTATACTGCTTTGTATTTTCCTTCAATAATTCCAACACGATGCTCCATGATTTATCAAGTAAAGAACGGCCAGGTAGAAGATTAGTTGGGGTGGCAGGATCCTTTCAGCATTTTAGCCTTTCGGAAAATCCAACAACCAGATCCCAAGTAATCGGCCTAGACACCGTCCTCGTAAGTAAATCAATCTGCATTACTTTTGGAATTATGAATTATAGGAAATAGTTTATTACATCCCTCGTATTTTATAGTTTAACACATATAAACTATTAGGGAGATACGGTAGCGATTACTCACCTGAGATTGACGTTTTCTCGGAGTCCTGTCGTATTTTCCGTTCCGAATCGCTGACAGTTCCCGAGCACCTCGTTGTTAGCTACCGCTCGTTTCTCACCTCCCATCATCCTCCCTCAACGTATTTTCCTTACCAAAACACTCCTCTATATCGTATATGTGTTTGGTGTGTGTTGTGCCTCAAAATGAGGCTTGGATCACCTATTTATAGGCCTCTGGACCCTCTTCGCGTCGCGACGGACCCCCCGGTCGCGACGTGACCATTACCCGGGTTACTATTCATTTTTTTTTTTTTTTTTTTTGAAAAACATTACCCGGAACATGGGTGTTACAAATCTCTCCCCCTTAAAAGATTTCGTCCCCGAAATCTCCTAGCATCGATATACCCTTATTCTCTCTTTCACTCAACCATCTCTTATTCCAACGTGATGCGGCTGTACTAGTAAACCCAGAGGGGTATCACCACAATACTGACACATTAAGCACCTCTACGATATCGAGTCCCAAAGACTCAACGTACACCCTAGAATCTGCCGACCGATTAGGTCATCTCAACACTTGTATGTGGTCCCACCACAATTACTGCTCATACAACCGTCACAATATATATGTGACCCTAACAATAGTCACTAACTCTATAGAAAAGGTAGTCTCAACCACAATTGCCGAGTATGTGACCCCACAGAAAGATGGTCCCAATCACAACAACCGATAATGTGGCCCTACCAGAAAAACCAAGCCATAAGGGCTCCAACCAACAATAAGCCATAAAGGCTTAACAGCTAACACCTAACTGCAAAACTCTGTAACCGATTTTACGGCATCACCACTCCCTCATCAGCTCAATAACTACACAATCACCACTCACGATATACTATCCATTATTACTATTTGGGTTTCCTGCTTTACCAGCTCCCTTTTTCTTTTGACACTATTGGTCACACAACATCTCACCCCACACTAAATTTGTATATACTTAATTACTTCTCTGAGTAACTACTCATACTTCTTGTTTAACCAGATGTTTTTTTTGTTTTAAAAATTTACTCTTTTTGATTTTCATTAATCACAACAACAACCCTTTCAGCTTTTGTCAAAACAACTTTTTCAGCAAAATAACTCTTTAAAATATCTCTCTCTACTTGTAAAATTCTGGTTATAAAATAACCTTTACGTTTGTAGAAAAATCAACTATCTCACTACATTTTTTGGTTATAAAAATAACCCCACATTTATTTATTTTAGTGATGATTGGATGGTCCCTGGTACTTAGACATTAACTAAGTAAAATAGTACCCTTAATTCTTCTAGAATGGAAGGAATAATTCAATCCATCCTGGCCTTAAGTTTACTCAGGACATCTACCAGCTTTACTTCTTTTATGTCTCCGGTGAATTTTCCACATAATCTACTCTACCCAGTATCTCAAGTTATACTCTCCTGCTTAATATTCTGAGCCGCGTATACTCAGTACGTCGAGTCATACGTATCTGCTCAATAAACTCTCCTTACTCAGCACTCAGAGCCGCGCATACTCTGTACGTCGAGTCATGCGTATCTGCTCAACACTCAGCATTTAGAGCCGCGCATACTCTGTACGTCGAGTCATGCGTATCTGCTCAACCACTCAGCATTTAGAGCCGCGCATACTCTGTACGTCGAGTCATGCGTATCTGCTCAATCACTCATACTCCACCGCTCAGCACTCGGAGCCGCGCATACCCTATATGTAGGATCATGCGTATCTGCTCAGTGCATCTTGCGGACATCTCCATGTTGCTCAGTACGTCGAGCCGCCCTCTATCTCTGAATTCCTCAACCCCGTATTATCCACATGCTAGACCTAGACACGTCTAGTACTACCACACACCATATCTCAACACTAGTCTCATTTTATAACTCCCCACGAATTTTTTTTTTTTTTTTATAGTTTTTACTATCTTACATCCAATCATCACATTTATTTATCATTTTTTTTTCTTTGTTATGGCTGTCGCCATATATTTTCATAAATCCACCCACCAACTCGTACTTAAAAAATTTATTTCAACTCATACTTTTTCAAAACATTTTCCAAATTATTTTGGACTCAGCTTCATATCAGCTTGTCAAAATCCTTCGTATTTCTCAGCTATACCATACTTTTCAAATTTCCCAAAAATTTTCTTTCAAATCAATTTTCAAAACTCTCTTATTTGACAAAATTTGCATCTGGATTTACTTTTAACACCTTTCCCGTATTTGGGAAAATACCACACAAACTCAACCATTTTCTCTAGTTCTTTTTATCTCCAAAAGAGTTTACTAACATTTTTATTATCATGTTAGAATAAACTACTTTATCTACGTTCGACTTTTATCACAATATGTTTGTGATTTTTTTTTTTTTATATTTTAGCACACAATTCTCTTGTGTCTACTAATTTGAGTCTAGGGATCTTATCCTAGTTCACTCAAATCTTGGCTCTGATACCAACTTGTAACGCCCGGTTTTTCAGCCTGGAATTTACAAGATAATATCACTAGGGATCGTCCCATGATCCAAGCCAAGCGTTACCTATCCTGCAAAACCACATAAAATAAAGGGGTAAGCTATAAAGCTTAGTGAGTAATCTAATCACAGTATGACCTATATGGTCACACACGTTACAGTATTACCATTCCTGCCAGCTTCACAGTTCTAACCGACTCGTATTCCACACTGTGAAACTACCGTATTACCCGACGTCGCTCGCTATACATTATCACCCACTTATACTTACTATTAGACTGTCCCACACAGTCTTATCTTACATCGTCACAACTCACGTCTTTAGCTCCTGTCTCCTCTTTTTATTTATTATTTGGTATTTGGTTTTCACAAATTCTTATACCATCTCACGGTATACCCCCTCACTTAACGGCTTCCTCATACAAGTATGGTCATAGTACATCTATGATTACCCCGTGTTTTATTAGTATATGGTAAATCATGCCATCCCCTGACATGTATTATATATATTTACTTATTCACTCTGCTCAGTATCATCTTGTGATACTTTCGGGCGTATAACTCGAACTCATCCTCATGATAACATGACTATTTCCCACCCAAGTATTATTATAATACTTTAATTATACTGCTTTGTATTTTCCTTCAATAATTCCAACACGATGCTCCATGATTTATCAAGTAAAGAACGGCCAGGTAGAAGATTAGTTGGGGTGGCAGGATCCTTTCAGCATTTTAGCCTTTCGGAAAATCCAACAACCAGATCCCAAGTAATCGGCCTAGACACCGTCCTCGTAAGTAAATCAATCTGCATTACTTTTGGAATTATGAATTATAGGAAATAGTTTATTACATCCCTCGTATTTTATAGTTTAACACATATAAACTATTAGGGAGATACGGTAGCGATTACTCACCTGAGATTGACGTTTTCTCGGAGTCCTGTCGTATTTTCCGTTCCGAATCGCTGACAGTTCCCGAGCACCTCGTTGTTAGCTACCGCTCGTTTCTCACCTCCCATCATCCTCCCTCAACGTATTTTCCTTACCAAAACACTCCTCTATATCGTATATGTGTTTGGTGTGTGTTGTGCCTCAAAATGAGGCTTGGATCACCTATTTATAGGCCTCTGGACCCTCTTCGCGTCGCGACGGACCCCCCGGTCGCGACGTGACCATTACCCGTGTTACTATTCATTTTTTTTTTTTTTTTTTTTTTTTTGAAAAACATTACCCGGAACACGGGTGTTACACATAGCCCGAAGGCCGCACCGGAGTCATAGCCAACAAGGCCGCATCGGAGACATAGCCAACAAGGCCGCACCAATTGGATATAGCATCCAGAATTAGTTATGGCTCACGGGTTAGCCCGCTATTGCCTTGGCTCACGGGTTAGCCCGCTGTTGCCTAGACTCACGGCTTTATCCGGTCTTGTCTATATAAGTTTATTACATCAAAATAAACCATGGCTCACGGGTTAACCCGCTGTTGCCTAGACTCACGGCTTTATCCGGTCTTGTCTATGTTGGTTTATATAGATATATCGACTCACAGCTCCGTTCTTGTCTATAACAGACTCACGGCTTATCTGGTCTTGTCTCTTCAAGCGTATCTTTGAACCATCAATTTCGTCCCACAATCAGTTTCAACCTGTAACAGTCCAATCATCATATATCATATATGGTATCAGTGAGATTACTCACCTGGATGCTAGCTGCGTTTAAATTTCGGTTGTTTCTTGCCTTTGCGTGCACCACAACCATTTTGTCCCACATCTATTTATCCATTTATATACCAAATGATAATAGGTTAATAATCATCTACATTGACTCTAATACACTAGAGTTCAATACAATATCGTTATAAATAATGCCTAGTTAATAAACTTTCCGTTTACTAACTTTATATGAATTTTACTATTCACCGAGGCATTCGGATCGGTCTACAGTGCCCCCGAGGGGTCGGAAACTCAATCTAAAAATTTTCCCAAACTTTTCAGACCATAACGAGCCTATGGTCCAAATTTGAGCTAAAACGGACAAGCCAAGCAAAAGTTAGCATTTTAAAGTCCCTGTCTGAGGGGCGCACCCCGCCCAGACATGGGCGCACTGCGCCTGGGCGCACCCCGCCAGGGGTTTGGGCGCACCGCGCCTATCGCCTGCAGATGTCTCCTGTCCAGCCGCGATTTGTGCACTGTAGCACGCAGTTTTGGCTCATTAAGTCCTTAATCCAGTCCTTAATCGATTGGGGTTTGTTTCTAGGCTAAAACCTTATACTTTAACAAGGTTTTCAACCATCCAAAACAACCAAATCAATCAAAATGAAGAATTAGGGTTCTTAGTTCCAAAACCCCAAAACTTCAATTTCATCAAAAATAACAACCTACTTCCATTTTCTTGAACTAAGTCCTTATTAACATGACTTGATGGAAGTATTACATCAATTAAACCACATAATCACAACTGAAATGTACAAATTTCAGTTTCTATAAAACCAAACCAAGAATACTTCAAGAACTTGGTTAAAACTAACCTTAATTGCTTGGAAATCACCCATTCCAACAATTGTTCCTAGTTCTTGCTTCAATTTCATGATCTCCTGCAGAAATCGCACCTTCAAACCTTCTCCCGTTGCTGCACAATTGGCTAGTCAAAGAGGAGAGTCAAACTCTCTATTTATACTCCAAAAATTTACATTTTTAGTCCTAAAGTTCCATTTCTTGAACTTTGACCACCAAAATCAAGTTTTATTACAATAAAACTTTCATTTCTTACATTTTTACCACAACCAACAATATTTTTCATATTTGGTCTTTCACATGGTCAAATGACCAAAATACCCTTTTTCGGTAAAACGACTCAAATTCAGTTTTTATAACATTTTAAGTCCAAAACTCAAAATATTATTTCAACTAAATACTTTTTCTGTCCAAAAGACCAAATTACCCTTCTAAGGTAAAATGACCATTTTGCACTTTTATTATAATTATATAATAAAACATGTCTTGGCGTTACAAATTCTCCCCTCCTTCAAAAGATTTCGTCCCCGAAATCATACTATCAAGCGAGGGTATTTCTTTCTCGTTACAATTCCGGTTTCCCATATCATATGGAAACCTTTATGGTATTGCCTAAGCACTTAACCATACCAGTCTTCTTATCTCGTGGTTATATCACCCATTCGCATATCACTCCTCCGGTTGTCCCGGGCACCTTAATCACTTATCTTCCTCATTTCAACATGAGGGATTCGTTAGAATTTATCAATCTATGTTCTCAAGACCATGAGACCCATAGAAAACTTATAAATATCTTGAAGTTCATCAAGAATCTTCAATCAATACACCGCAATTTTTGCTTTTGGGATATACGGAAAGGTCCAATAAACAAGGGCTCAACTTTCCTTTTTGTCCCACATCAATTTCTAGTCCTTCCGGAGGGTCACTGTGAGTTCCACCATCTTCCTTTACTTGGGGTTTCAATGGTTTAACTCGACAATCCGCAAACTACTCTTGTCGATCTTGGTCTATTTCCAAGCTTTTTCGACCTTGCCAAATCTTTTCTTCTGTTTGAGATACAATCTCAGGTTTAGTCAATAGCTTCACCCCAACTTCCGTCTAGCAAATCGGCGTGCAACACGGTAGTCTAAACAATACTTCCTACTAGTCAATAAAACACTAGTATAATACCTATACTTATCTACAACTTCTACCAAGGATAGACGGTCGTATTGTTTTCCGCTAGGGTCTGTTATGCAGATTTCAAGCATAACTCCTAAGGTCTGCATCATTATCTCACCTCGTCAATCCATCTGCGATTCGCACACAGTACTTACTAGTACTTTTGAGCTAATAATTCTAAGAATTAATGCTAAATTCAGCAAATAATTCTAGTATCTCGATCCGATACAGTCGCCACCTGTAGTGCACGTCAACAATTTTCTTTATCTTTGTAGTTTTTCACTACCTTTCCACTCTTAAATTCTTCTTAGTCGGTATAATTCTACACTGATTTCATCAATCAACCTGCAATTCACCCATGTGGTGTCATACCCATACGGTACTTGCAAAGACTTTACTACAAAGTCTATGATATTTTTCGTCCCATTTCTTCTTTAGGACGTACAACCCTATATTTCTAATGATTTGACTGTACTTACCCACAAGTAAAACACTTTTCACATATCTTTCAATGTCTTTCTTCAGCCCCGGCCACCAACACATAGGTTTTATCGACCTATACAGTTTGGTATTGCCCCGGGTATGCTGCATATCTGATACAAAATGCATCTTTTCAAGATGATTTTTATGTTTCGTTTGACTTTGGAATTCACATTCACAACCGCCAAGGGTTTTAAATCACTGTGATATTCCAACAAACTTCCGCTACTATTTAATCATTTATTCACTTTTCACGTTTTCAGACTTGCACACATCTTTCTGTGCTACCCGAATCAACTCAGGTAATCAATTTGCCACGTTCATACACGTGGATGTAACCTTCAAAGGTTACTCTTTCTAATTCAAGGCATCTGTAATCACATACGCCTTTCTGAGATGGTACAAGATTTCATACCCGAAATCTCTAAGTAACCCATCTATCTTTGCTATTTCATATATAGCTTCTTTTGATCAACTAAGTACTTCAAACTTATATGATCCATATAAACAGTAAGCTTTACACTACATCAGTAGTGTCTCCAAAGCTTCAATGTCAAAGTCATAATTGCTACTGCAATATCATGTATCCAAAGTCAACTCTGGATGCATTTCTATAATCCAGTTTATCTTCTCCGCTTAGCAATAATGCTACCACCGGAGCTTCACACAAGGTTTATTTCAACCTTTGAAAAGATATTTGTGGTCTTTCTACCACCCAAACTTTTTCACTTTTATTAGTCAACCTTAGTCAACTGACCAGCAATCAAGGAGCAGTTTTCTACAACTCTCCTATAGTAACCCGCCAAATCCGAGGAACTACAATGTCAGTCGGATTCCTCAGGCGGTTCCAGTTTTATCACATCATCTATCCCACTGGATTTACTTTATCATCTTTGGCAGTATTATCATGCCCAAAGAGTTGAAACTTCTTTTAGCCAAATTTTTCATACTTGGAGAATTTAACATATCACTTAACTCAGTGAAGTAACTCCAGTATCTGGTACAATGTACCTCATATTCAATCTGGTTTCGAGAATATCATATTCTCAGTAGTCAATGTACATACACATTAACTTATCTTTCTTCTTTTCAAACAAGATAGGGCTCCATCTGATGACACCTACAGTCATATGAGATCCCAATTTAAAAACAATTTCTTCCAATTGTTTTTACCACTCTGCCATCTCTGCAGAGGCCAATCAATATAGAGCCTAGATAACAGGAACGGCTCCCAATACCAGCTTAATCATAAGCTCTTCTTGCCAATCTGGCAGAAATCTTGGAAGTTCTTTTCAAAAGAATCATCCGAAAATTTATTTAAAGTAGTACACTACTATCACCACTTTATTAAGCTTGGCCCATACCACGTATGCCAACTACAACATCATTCCTTTACTAACTCTTTTCCGAGTTTAAGCAAAGAAGCTAACCGGTATTCTCAACAACGGTCATTTACCATGGATTTTCATCCGCTCATTTCTGCTTTCTGAACCATCATGTTCATATTTCTACAATTCATGTTAGCATAATTCATTGCTAACCAATTCATAAGCACAATTGCTTCAGATTTGCTAGTAGTCATCGGCTTCAGATTCATAGGGAAAAATGGTCCCGTAAATCTTAGGCAGACTACTTTCCAGGTGTTCAATATCTTGAACATACTTGCTATCTACTATAGCTATTTCAAATATTTCATCCCAAAATCATTGATGAAAAATTCAAACAAGACATCAAGTCATCGATCCAAAGCATAACTTCATGGATCACATATAACATACACGAAGTTATATTCAAAACATTTACATCGGAGATCATATCTGTCTTCTCACGAGTTTCTTCCATAATCTGTTGGAATGATCAAGGCACCACTGGTCCTTTTTGACCATTCGTTCCTTCTTTCTTTCCTGGGTTCACCACCCGTTACTCCACATTTAGCATGTGAGTATGTCATAAGGAAGTGATCTATAGTTCCTCGCTGGAACCACTTCCGTCCCATACAACAAGCTCGAGCAATCTGCTCCTATCATCTGCAATTTCAGCATGTCAACGGTAGAGTTTCAACTCTACAATTTTCCTTAGTGCCTTTCCTGCATTGATCACAATACATAACTGCTCGGTTTTGGTCCCTTCCTTTTTAGGTTGGACCGGTCTGTGGCAACTTCTCCTGAAGCGTCCACTAATCGTTTTCTACTTTTCTTGTAGTCTCAACTACTGTTCTTTCACCTTGAATATCAATCAGGGTGAGCAACCGATTTCTTTTTCTGACCACATCAGCTAATATTGCCCAACATGTGGATTTCTGCTATTCGTCCCCTTTTTGCTCCTCATCCAACGGAGTCTCAAGAATAAGCTGGTCCATTTCCTAGAGCTTCGCGCCATAAATTTCTCCCAGTAATACTCGCTGCTCGTACTTCTTATACATTAGAAGTCAGCAATAGTTAGGTTATATATGTATAATAAAAATTTATATACACCTAACGGTTCATTATGTCTACTGTCTCAGGGTTTAAGTCCAGGAATCTACTCTATAGACACCTAGTTCACTTAAACCACGGCTCTGATACCAACTTGTAACACCCGGCTTTTAAAACAAAACACCCCTGAAAATTTTTTCATTTAAAACTATAACAAAGGGGTATATTTTAGTAAAAACGGGTACAAGTGTATCAAGGAGAGTATAAAATACCATAACTCCTTTAAAGCCGGGCTGCTACTGACAGCATCTAAGAGTCCTACTTCATGAGTCACGGACTCCATCTATTCCCCTATTAGGATCATGCTAACCTGCAGGGACATTTAACAAACGGTATGAGCTACAAAGCTCAGTGAGTAATCATTTCTGCAAATAACATGTATCAAATATATTCGTATATCTGTTCGGATATCGAATCCAAACTCATAGCCTTACTGGCTGACCATATATCTCTTAGGATTTCACATCCTAATTTTGTAGCCTTACAGGCTACTTCATGACAACCTGCAATTATCAAACCACATCAGTTATTTGCACAGATAATCATATCTATCGTTTCTGTCCCATGTTTCTTAGTCACAATGGACTGCATCATATATCATGGCTATATAAGCCGCACCCTGTGTCATAGCTATATAAGCTACACCAAAACAATATCAATATATAAATCATAGCCCGCAGGCCGCATCAACTGGGTTTAATACCCGATATCATAGCCAAAAGGCCGTACCATGTACCTGTAACAAAATCATAGCCCGAAGGCCGCATCGGAGACATAGCCCGAAGGCCGCACCGGAGTCATAGCCAACAAGGCCGCATCGGAGACATAGCCAACAAGGCCGCACCCATTGGATATAGCATCCAGAATTAGTTATGGCTCACGGGTTAGCCCGCTGTTGCCTTGGCTCACGGGTTAGCCCGCTGTTGCCTAGACTCACGGCTTTATCCGGTCTTGTCTATATAAGTTTAGTACATCAAAATAAACCATGGCTCACGGGTTAACCCGCTGTTGCCTAGACTCACGGCTTTATCCGGTCTTGTCTATGTTGGTTTATATAGATATATCGACTCACAGCTCCGTTCTTGTCTATAACAGACTCACGGCTTATCTGGTCTTGTCTCTTCAAGCGTATCTTTGAACCATCAATTTCGTCCCACAATCAGTTTCAACCTGTAACAGTCCAATCATCATATATCATATATGGTATCAGTGAGATTACTCACCTGGATGCTAGCTGCGTTTAAATTTCGGTTGTTTCTTGCCTTTGCGTGCACCACAACCATTTTGTCCCACACCTATTTATCCATTTATATACCAAATGATAATAGGTTAATAATCATCTACATTGACTCTAATACACTAGAGTTCAATACAATATCGTTATAAATAATGCCTAGTTAATAAACTTTCCGTTTACTAACTTTATATGAATTTTACTATTCACCGAGGCATTCGGATCGGTCTACAGTGCCCCCGAGGGGTCGGAAACTCAATCTAAAAATTTTCCCAAACATTTCAGACCATAACGAGCCTATGGTCCAAATTTGAGCTAAAACGGACAAGCCAAACAAAAGTTAGCATTTTAAAGTCCCTGTCTGAGGGGCGCACCCCGCCCAGACATGGGCGCACTACGCCTGGGCGCACCCCGCCAGGGGTTTGGGCGCACCGCGCCTATCGCCTGCAGATGTCTCCTGTCCAGCCGCGATTTGTGCACTGTAGCACGCAGTTTTGGCTCATTAAGTCCTTAATCCAGTCCTTAATCGATTGGGGTTTGTTTCTAGGCTAAAACCTTATACTTTAACAAGGTTTTCAACCATCCAAAACAACCAAATCAATCAAAATGAAGAATTAGGGTTCTTAGTTCCAAAACCCCAAAACTTCAATTTCATCAAAAATAACAACCTACTTCCATTTTCTTGAACTAAGTCCTTATTAACATGACTTGATGGAAGTATTACATCAATTAAACCACATAATCACAACTGAAATGTACAAATTTCAGTTTCTATAAAACCAAACCAAGAATACTTCAAGAACTTGGTTAAAACTAACCTTAATTGCTTGGAAATCACCCATTCCAACAATTGTTCCTAGTTCTTGCTTCAATTTCATGATCTCCTGCAGAAATCGCACCTTTAAACCTTCTCCCGTTGCTGCACAATTGGCTAGTCAAAGAGGAGAGTCAAACTCTCTATTTATACTCCAAAAATTTACATTTTTAGTCCTAAAGTTCCATTTCTTGAACTTTGACCACCAAAATCAAGTTTTATTACAATAAAACTTTCATTTCTTACATTTTTACCACAACCAACAATATTTTTCATATTTGGTCTTTCACATGGTCAAATGACCAAAATACCATTTTTCGGTAAAACGACTCAAATTCAGTTTTTATAACATTTTAAGTCCAAAACTCAAAATATTATTTCAACTAAATACTTTTTCTGTCCAAAAGACCAAATTACCCTTATAAGGTAAAATGACCATTTTGCCCTTTTATTATAATTATATAATAAAACATGTCTTGGCGTTACAATTGGTTCCTCTAAATCTCTAATGTTAGATTTCACAGTAAATCTGTAATTGGTTCTTGTTTGGTTATTGTGTATAGTTTATTGTAAATCTGTAATTGGTTCATACAGTTTGGTAATTTGGTTAATTGGTTCTTGTTTGGTTATTGTGTATAGTTCTAACCTCTAACTTGTTGCTAACACTTACTACTCCTATGTTTGTTTTAATTTTTAATTAGCTTGTTAATCAATGACTTCCAACACACACCCGTCTATGGAATCAACCGCAAGTCAAGAAAACCTTAAACGGAACTCGAAAGATGTTGGATGGGAATATGGAGTCATGACAAATCCAAACAACAAAGATAGGGTGAGATGTATTTTGTGCATGAAAGAGATGTCCGGAGGAATCAATCGACTAAATTTCAATGAACTTATAATATTTGTCATATACATAATTTACCCAATATTAATAGCTTTATAATTTACGTTATCCGAGTACTCGTCCGAGTACTCCCCGCCTAGCCGATTACTCGCTACTTGCTGGTCCACCGACCTGGGAGCGCCTAGCGAGTTTTGCAACACTGATAAAAATACGCAAAACGTTTTACCGAGTTTTATAAAAACACTCACATTTATATAACACAAGTGCATAAATTATAAAAGGCTAGAACCCACCCCTAGCCCCCCTCCCCATGTCCGGTTACACCACCCCCCCCCCCCACCATCACATCATCACCATGTTTCAAAGATATGAATCTAATATTATAATACTTGGAACATGTCTTGATTTTTATAATTACAAAGCCATACTTTGCATGATTCCCATGCAAGCACCACACCCTCATCCTCACCCATAAAATCGACCCTAAGAGGCCATTCTTCAATTTGTTAGTCTCCAACTTCTATTACTCTCCTCCTTTTCCAAGTTCATCAAAAACTTCAAGTGATTTCCAATTTCTTCCAAAGATTTTTCAAGTAAAACTTGGTAAGTTCATGTCCATACCAAGCTTTCAATATCATTTCTACCATCATTCTTGGTTGTTATTTTATTCACATTCTTGATCTTGAACCATATACCATCTTGAAGATGAAGCCATCTCCAATTTGCTAAGCTTTGGTCTTTTCTTCTCCAACACAAGATTTGCTTCAAGGGTGAGTTCATACCCCACTTTTCTACTCTTTTTAAGTGTTTTATGGGGAAGAATACAGGTCTTAAAACTATATGTTTTACTCTTGAAATATGATTTGTTGATATGTTTGGTCATCTTACTACAAAAGTGTTTGGCATAAAAATGTGTTAAGATAAACTAAATACATATTTAGTTTAAGAAACTAACATACAAGACTTTTACATACATTTATCACCAACAAATCTTCATGTTTTACTTTGTTGGTGAAATGGTCATAAAAATGGTACACTATATGACCTTTTGATAAAAGACATGAAAATACATTTTTGCCAAAATAGTCATAAAACACTTTGGTCATATGATGTTGTACAAAAATCAAATGTAAATGTTTATGTAACTAATGGTCTAAATAATAAGTCGTTATTATCTTCACACCAAGTATTTACATTTATAAGGAAAACATTATTTTGACGTCATAACGACTATATGGACTTATAACGTCATAATAAACTTGGAAAAACGGCTTTTTACAAGGAAGTTGGTATTTAAAACAAAAATGACCATTTGGAAATATTACCATCATTTAAACAAAATGACAAGATTTAAAATGTTGTCATCACTTAGGTAAGATGACTAAAACAAATTTCTTGCCATGACATGATTGATAAACTTTAAATCTATCTTGTTAGTATATTTAGTGTCTTAGATGTGAGAAACCATACATTTCAACTCCTTGACATCTTTTAGGCTTAAATACGTAAACACAACGAAAACATTTATATAAATTATAATGGGTATAATTTATAGAACGAATGACAAAGTTACGACAGAAATACAAAAGATAATTATATAAATATATGATTATTACATACTATAACTATCATGAGTACAATTTGATAATTACAAATGTAAAGGAGTTTTTAGTACATATTACATACTATAATTATCATGAGTACAATTTGATAATTACAAACGTAAAGGAGTTTTCAGTACATATTACATACTATGATTATTATGGACAAATTGATAATTACAAAAGTAAATGAGTTTTTAGTACATATTACATACTATAATTATCATAGGTATATTTTGATAATTACAAATACAAATAGTTTTCAATACATTTACAAGTAAGGTATTATGTTATAATTATCATGGATATATTTTGATAATTAAAAATAGAAAGGGTTTTCATTTCTGTACGAACTAGGATGAATCATTCACGTTGGGTAGTTATGTGAGATATTGTTTCACAGTACTAAAAGAAGTACACATTAAGTCTTGGATTATAACATTAATCATTCATGAGCGAGATAGTTGTATATAGATCTATATGGGACTGACAATCCCGCACCTAAGCTGCTAGCTACAGCTAGACCGGCAGGTGTGGGGTGACAAATGTCTTAAAACTGCGACACCTAAAGAACGTCGTGCAAGGTCATCAGGTCATAGCGAGGTTATAATAACTCACATGAACAACAACGAATATCCTTAGTTTGGGGAAAAACATCTTCAAATGGTTTTATGTAAATATAAAACTACATTTTATCAAGGTACAAATATAAGTACAGTTCTACATATACATAAGAGTTTTATGAATTAAAACTACATTTTATCAAAGTACAAATATAAGTACGGTTTTTACTTATAAATACGGGTTTTATGGAATTAAAACTACCTTTCAGCAAGATACAAACATAAGTACGATTTTACTTATACGTATGAGTTTTATGATATTAAAACTACATTTAGTTTACGAGCAAACATGTATTTACATGGGTTCATACAATAATAAAAGTACGTAATACTATTTTCAAGTATAGAAATACTTATACATTTTCGGTCTTTGGGTATTTAAGACTACAACTCATTTATAAGAAAATATTGAATTTTCTAGTTTCAAACACTATCTTTTTACAAGGAAAAAGGATTATGGATTTTCTCATACAAAAATCTTATGAACTCACCAACGTAATGTTGACACTTGCAAAATTACTTGTATTCTCAGGTAACAATTAGTCACGTACGATGTAACGCCCAGTTTCATTTTTAAATTTTTCTACGTGTTTGTTAATTTAAAATAAAGATTACAAATAAAATAAATTAAATCTAAAAAAAATAATGATATAGGAAGATATTTAAATTAACAACTATTATGGCAATTTAATTAAATTTAAACTGTCCCTGAAATAATAGACTAGTTGTAATTTATTTAAGGACCTAAAATGTCAAAAAAAAATAACTGAGTTTATTTAAGTGTTTGTGATAGGGGCTAAATGTGAAACATTAAGGAAGGTTGAGGTCTAATATGCAACTCCTAGAAAAGTCCTTTGGTATTAGACGTCAAGATCGGAAACGGGAACGGAATGACGGATCATTGATTAAAACATTAATTATTAATTAAACCTAGTTCATTCTAATTCCAATTAATCACGATGGATATCAATCACGTCCAAACCTTCGTTCCTCTTAATCGTGATCCAGAGAAGCCGAAGGGGAGGAGAGAAGGCAGAGAGAGCGGCGAGCGGGGAGGTGGACTGAGTTGCTGATCGGTCTTGGCTGGCCGGAGAAGGGGAGGCGCAAGGTTCTAGAGTGGCGGCAACAGGTCCTAACCGAGGGTGAGTCTCTTGTGCCATATTCTTTACGTTTTCTGTTGTACCGCCATCCTCACCATCGCCGGCAGCCCTTGGCTGCCGGATTGCTCACTATCGCCACCGTAGAACCACCATGAGAGGGTGGTTGCGACTGTTGTCATGTTCTAGCCGTGTATGCCCCTTGTTTTCATGTCCTAATGCAGTGATTAAACGTGTTTTGCTGCTTCTTTTTCTCCCGATTAATCGAACCACCGCCGGCCACCGTTTCACCGTCGCTGCACCACCATGCAAGGTGGTTGTTGACGGTTGTTATTTTCAGTTTCAAGTAGGTGTCGGGTTTTAGATTTTCATCACCAAGTTATGTCGTTTTTGTCCCGTTTAAAGTAAGTGACGTGTGTGTGTGTTTTGTGTTGAGGTTGGTGGGTAAAATGGTTTCAAAAGCTTCCTGAGATAATGTTGACTCTCTTCTTGGTGGAAATCACTTTTGCAAATAAAACTGTACGTATATATATGTAAAGAAATATATATACTTAGACATATTTTTTTATAGTTCCAAAATATATATAACGTATTCATGATTATATATTTTATGTAAGATATTTATGATTTTACATTTTATGTAAGATTTTCAAATAAAAGATTTTAGTACCCGGTTGCTCATATGTACGATTACGTTATTTACGATATTGTATTTTGATAATCTATACCATGACTTATAATAAATAAATTAAAGAGTGTTCATGTACCTAAAGTATATTTTGTGACTATTGTAGTATTTTAGTATGCATGTAAATATATTTACTTTCAAAAAAATGGTAATATTAGTTGTTACTTTTAAATACAATAAGGATTCGAACGATAAATCGTTTAAACTACGTGATTAAATATTTATACTTATAAAATGAACTACTCGTAATATTTAATCTCAAAAGTAATATTTTTATAAATAAAGAAGCGTAGCTTATATTAAAACGCAAGTTATCATTTTTACGATTTATAGTCGATATGAAATAAGGTGTTAATCTTAAATACAAATGTGTCAAGTATTTAACAACCTAAGTATTTAATGGGACTCGAGTTGCCGATTAGTTAAATAAGTGACACATATTAGGTTGTTAATTTATAGTTCATGCTTTAAGATGTAAACTAAAAAAATAACTATAATAACATTGTAGGTTGTTTCGTCCAAGTTCCTTCCGGTACACGCGGGTATTAATACATGGATATTCGTTGAGGTGAGTTACACTGACTTACCTATTATAGTAACGGTGCATGTAATGTGTTATATTTTATGCATTTGTATGCTTATATATTTTCAATAGAATAATGTGATATGTATTATGTGGTATGTATGTGTTCTCTATGAAGAACGGTGGTGAAATGGGCGATGCATACATTTGTAAGTTTGTCCATGAAGAACGGTGGTGAAGTGGACAAGGCTGACCATGAAGCACGGTGGTGAAGTGGTCAGTAGCGGAGGTACCGGGGACAGCCCTTCGGGGAACCGGCCCGCACATAGGTGTTGGTACCAACAATACGTGTTTAGAAATAATGCGATTGTGTCTATGTTAAGTTATGTTATATTGTATTTTTGTGAATGTCTAAATGTGCTACGTGTATGCATCTGATTGTTATAATGAGTGAGTGCAGTGTAGGCTCACTAAGCATTTTCGCTTACCCATTGTTGATTTTCATCTTTTCAGGACCCTCTAGGGTTGACAAGCGGAAGGCACCGGTTTGACTGCTGCTGGCACGCATTCCATGAAAATTTTACTTTAAGGATTTACGACTTTTAATAATATGAACTTATAATATGTTTTCTGGGATTTGACTTCCGCTACTTATTTTGATTTTTTGGATAACTTGAAATTAAGATTTTAAATTATGGTTTTATAACATAAGATGGTTATTCAAAAAAATTTGGGACGTTACATACGACTAACCTTTTGGGATGAGACACAAAGACGTCTCTTTTGATTATTTTGTTATCATACTGTAATTGGGTAGAAACAATATCGTTCGAACAATGTAACTTTCCAATTTTAATATATGATGGTTGTTTATCTACTTATGTTTCAATGTATGCAATGGTTGTGATACTATGATTCGTTCTGTCCTCCGACGATTCCGCCATCATGGTTTAGGGGTGTGACGGTTTACCAACTGAGCTTTCGTAGCTCACTGTTATTGTTGGGTGTGTCTTGCATGAGTAGAGTGACATAGCGTCCGGCTCAGATCGTAAAGCGATTCCTAAATATAATTTTCTTGTGGTTCCGAGACACAAGTATACAAATGCTGTGAATTTTTTAAATATAAGTTTTTTTGGGTATACTCGGTGTCAAATTTGGTGCGTTACAATGGCATGGTAGGGTGGCACCTAGGTGTCAAAATTGAAACAAAATTGAAACAAAATTAAAAACATGGTGACTTAATTGAAAAAAATGTAATGACTTAATTGAAAAAAAATAACACAGTGTCAAAATCAAACTTTTGTGAAAACTTAGTGTCTTTTTTGAAATTTGCCCAAAAAACTAATTAGAAATGTGTCAAAATATTTAATTGATAAAAAGTAAAATAAATAAATAAAATATGAATAATGAGTCTTTTGTCGAAATTGTGAGATAGAGATTATAATTGGAATATTTATAATAACTAAAGGGTTAGAGCATAATTAAGTGGACATATATGCCAACATTATTGCAAAGAATTAATTTACGAGACAAATGAAACTTCAAGGGAGTAAAACGGAAATTATATAAATTAATAATGAATGCATAAATGTCTTCAAAAGCTCGCTCGTTAGAATAACACTTTGAGTTGCAAACTTTCATTGCCTTATTTTCAGTTCATTGTTGTCAAAGCGCACACGGCAGAAATTACACTATTCATACACACACACGGTTCATTGTTGGTATTTGTTTTTCTCTACCCACTCGCCACTGTATTTCCCAATCTTCATTATGGAGTCTTCATTGTGGATTGATATGCACTGACGTCTTATATGCAGGTGATCATCCAACACAATAGTGTTAGTTATAATTTGATTTAATTTATTTCTTGTTTATTTTCTTTTATTGTCATCTATGGAAACAATCTTTGCCTACACTTTTACCTCCCCTGATCTCATCTTTATGGGATTGGAGATATTATATATATAACATTTACCAACTTGAAAATTACTATTGATAATGTCAAATCAGATGAATAGTATTATTTTGTAAAGGGTTTTCTACAGAAAAGTCTCAATATTTTGAGTAAATTAACAAAAACGTCCCAAAATATTTTTTTTAAATAGAAAAGCCCAGAAAACCAGAAAAAGATTTCAATTTCGCTATTTTTTTACCGGCTACCGGCAGAATAGGGCGAAATTGAAAACTTTTTCTAGTTTCCTGGGCTTTTCTATTCAAAAAATTATTTTGGGACTTTTTCGTTAATTATCCCAAAATATCAGGATTTTTCTGAAGAAAACCTTATACCATATGGTTACGTGTTCCAACTTTTATATCAAAGCGGTATTCGGTGTTACTTGCTTCTGTGTAGTTTTTTTTTTCCTGAATGTATTGATCTGGAGTTCTCACTAATGGCATTCAAGTGATTGGTTGGTGTCCTACTCGTATTAATTTTAGAGCAAAGTTTGTCGTCCTGCATTTCAAATCTTCTTGTTCACGATTTATTTCATTGTTTCTTTAATAAACTTAATCTAAGGTAAATCAATTTTCTTAAGTTGATAATAAATTTTGTATATATGATTTATACGAAAATAAAATGGTTAATTCACTATGCTTTTGTTGTTTGTATGTTTAGTTCTGTGGGTGAAAACACAAATACTTGAGGGAAAAAGTTTAAAAATAGTGAAACTTGTACGTTAAATGAAACAGCCCTATCTTTTAGCCTGAATTTTCACTTAGTTTTCTTTCGATACATACTTATAAGATATTAGTTTCAGCTTGAAATCGAGAGTTAACAATGGTCTGAAGTGAAGTGAGCCATTTATATTGTTAGTTGGAGTTCATACGCAAAAACGATTTCATATCTCAATGACCTCTCTAATTGATAAATATGTTTTTAGTTTTGATCGGCTAACATCCAATTTCTCACATTGTTGTGGAACATTCTTGGTATAAAATGAAGAAAAAAATGTTAGCTCAATTTCACATCCTTTTGTAGCAACACATTAGATTGACAAATAATGTCATATTTATATTATTTGTTCTCACAATCATTGGCTCGATTACCTTGTATTTCAATTTGTATATACAAGATATCACACATGTAGGTTTAATCCAAACGTTCTCAATATTTACTTTATATGGTTTTCTTCAGAAAGTCCCGATATTTTAGGGAAATTAACGAAAAAGTCCCAAAATAATTTTTTGAACAAAAAAGCCCAGGAAACTGGAAAAAGTTTACAATTTCGCCCTTTTTGCCGGTAGCCGGTAGAAAAATTGCGAAATTGAAAACTTTTTCCAGTTTTCTGGGCTTTTCTGTTCAAAAAAAATATTTTAGGACTTTTTTGTTAATTTACCCAAAATATTGGGACTTTTCTGTAGAAAACCCTTTTGTAAATTACACTTTTAGTCACTATGATTTATAACTAGATAAAACTACACTTCATAGTTAATGTGTGAGAAAAAACTATAGAAATAGTCATTATGTAACAAAATCACAAAATGATCACCATTTAAGATAAAATTACGAAATTATATATATAACATATATTAAGCTGCAAATCACTATTTATCCCTACTTGCAAAAAAAAAATAATAAGGTCGTATTTTTGGTGAATTGCATTTTTAGTCCCTATGATTTATAAATAGACAAAATGACAGAATAGTGTATGTGTGAGAAAAAAATTTATAGATTTAGTCTTTATATAACAAAATTACAAAAATAACCAATGCTTAAGATAATATCACGTAATGATATATATATATATATATATATATATATATATATATATATATATATATATATATATATATATATATATATATATATATATATATATATATATATATATATATATATATATATATATATATATATAATTAGGATATATTAAGAACCCTAAATATTGTGTGGGTGTAGGACTTATTTTGAGCCATAGATCTAATCAAATCTGTAATCATCAGATCAAGGGCAAATCAGGAATTGTAAAATTTTTTAATAAAATTAATTAACAGGAAATTATGATAATGTGAGAGATTTACGTTGACTGTTACAGAAATTAAAAGAAGTACTCTGTTTTGTCGATTTTGAACATTTCAACCGGTGCTTCATCTCTCCAATTCCATACGTATTTGATAATATTCACATTCTTAATGGATAATAAATCATACAAGTCGGACCCAGAGGATGTTATCCATCAACCAGTAAGATCAGAAGAATGTTTTGATGATAATCACGATGAAGAATTTGTTCCTAATTTACACGATGAAGTCCAATCTGTTGATCTCAATCAAGGTTAGTAATTTAATTGTATTTCAAGTTCAATCAACATCGATTAGGTTTCAAACTTTTTCGTTACTAAATTAGAATTTGATTGTAAACAATGCAGATTTTGTTTCTAATGTACATGATGAAGACGAACCTGTTGACCTCAATCAAGGTTAGTAATTAAATTTTATTTAAATGCCAATCAATCTCAATTCAGTTTGTAACTACGTTTTTTTTCTTAGATTGAATAAGTATACATGAAGGTGTATATTCAGGAAGAATAAAATTTGTGTTGAGAATGATCCATATACTTTCGATGGGTTTTTGTATGTTTTAGATATCGTTAAAGCAATGAACTGTGTAGGTGTTGCTGATGATTCTGACATAATGATATTATGATTACATTTCTTGATTAACATCAAAATTATCGTATTATTTTTCATTATGTAACGACATATTTTGTCAGAATAGTATCGATTTTTCATTATCATGTTCGTGTGTTTTGTCAGTTTGAATAAATATAGATCGATTTTAGATTAAGTAATTGTGTTTGGTCGATGATTATTCTGACAGAATGACATTATGTTTACACCTATTAAGTAGCATGAGAAGTTAAGTTAATTTTTTATTAGATGTAAAATCATATTCTTACAGAATGGGATATATTTTCACTGTTACCATTACTTGTTATCATACAATACGTATTACTTTTAACAATGTATTATTTTAGATTACAGGTTCTTTGTTTTATTGTAAATGATACAGTTTGTATGTTTTTTTAATTGTCACTGATACCATAAGTTGATATGTTTTTTTACAGATGACCATATATATATATATATATATATATATATATATATATATATATATATATATATATATATATATATATATATATATATATATATATATATATATATACCAGACATTCCAGATGTTTTAAAACCAAGAAGCAATGCAGTTTTCATTCCCTCGATGCAGCTATTCAAATGTACAAAACATATGCTTTGGAGGCTGGGTTTGATGTTAGGAAAGGATCGACCAAAAACAAGAACGATGACACAATTAGAGTAAGGTATATGTTATGTAATAGAGAAGGGAAACCTAATACGGGTATAGTTGATACAATAGATAAGAATGAAAATCATTTTCAGCCAGACAAGACTGTTATTGACATTTTTGCTGTTGTTGATCATTGTGTGTCCAATTTGACCGATGATCATATGAATCTACAACAATATCTTGATGAACAGAATACACTAAAGACAAAATACATTGATGAGAGTCCAACACAGTGGATAAACAACAAACATTCTAACTTTGAAAATATGTTAGATGTTAAAGTTCCAGATGTTGTAGATATTCAGAATCCATCAGACATTCGAAGCAAAGGTTGTGGTAGTCGTGGCAAGAGATTAAAGATTAAAAAAGAGATGATGGTAACTGAAAACTTGAAGCCGAAGAGAGAATACAGTGTCTATAAACAGATGGTACATCATGACAAGAGAAATTGTCCAGATAGGAGGAAATAAGCTATGTTTTTGGTCATTTAATTAGTCGATTTTGTATTTATTATAGAAGCATACAACTTCGTTAGATATATGTTTGTTTGGTCATGGTATTAGTTTAATTTTATATTTATTATTCTTACTTTTTCGTTACAAGTTATATGATGATTTTTTCTTATTTGAATTATCCAATAATTTCGACATAACCACAAAATAAACAGTGTCAAAGTCTATGCATTGTCATATAGTATGAAATTGTTGTATATTATACATTTATTAGTTTTAAGTATGCAATCGATTTAGTTTACCCCGATGCATACTACATTGATGTCACATAAAACTATTATAAAATGTGTTTTATATGTCAACTTTCAGTCAGTATGTTATTCAATATATCATATAAATCATCGATTTACATGGTACATTAATAATTGTTTACTATATTCTAATAGAATGTAGCAGTCATTCTATCAGAATTCGGTGTACATTCTACCAGAATGTGTTTCATTCTTTCAGAATATGACCTCTAACATTAGAATACTACTCATTCTATCCAAGTTATACCCATAACATTCCTAATGGTTTTTTACATACGTAAACATAACATTCTGCATTTTCCACAAACAACATATACATCGTTTTCAGCCCGATATGTTATATCACTAAGAATGCCATATGTTATATCAAAATTATTTCACAACACATATGTATTTCATGTAATTGGCCATTCTAGTCGATCATGCAAAAACCTTTATAACCTTATAAAAGAAATAAATGTTTCAAACATGCTAATACACTACCAAAAGAACCAACATCCAAAAGAACCATTATCCAAAATATTCAAAAACAAATTGTTCATACCACTATTTTTTAATAACTACCAGAATAAACTATTTCAACCTTTCATTTTCGCACTCCTTTTCCCCTTCTTTTCCTATTTTTTGCCTCATCCGACTGTTGCAGTAGTTTCGTCTTTTGTAGCACGTCAAGTTTGCCAAACGCTTCACCATCCTTTACCAACATGTCTCTATGTATATTTAGAGTCGATGTCATCAGCGTTGCCATGTATTTAATTCTCATTCGCATCAAAGCATTTGCATCATTGTGCTTATTCTCTGTGAGTCCAATTGACCATTTCCCTTCACCTTCTCCCATATAACACTCCATGTGTCGCATGAGATACAATCCACAATTTGGCCCCTCCTTGTTAACTTGCCATACCATCCTCATAACAAAATACCCATACAAGTGATCCTAAACAAAAGAATCAGATGAACATATTCTATCAGAACAACAACATTAACAACTAACTTTCTAATTCTAGAAGACTGTCAACTTCATCCATATAATGAATACCACAATTTCAACAGTCAAATACACACACAGTAACTTTATTCTAGCTACAAATTAACAACTAACTTTCTTATTGTTTTCTAATTCATACTAACACAAACACATACACTTTGAGTTTATCCTAAACAAAAGAATCAAATGAACATATTCTATCAGAACAACAATATTAACAACCAACTTTCTTATTCCATAAGTCTGTCAACTTCATCCATATAATGAATACCACAATTTCAACAGTTAAATACACACACAGTAACTTTATTCTAGCTACAAATTAGCATAAACTTATTCTACTAGAATGATTCTATGAGAATCATTATATTACTCAATCAGAATGAGCATGCGTATAATCAGTATAATTACCCCAAAATGCATAACGTTCTCATAACATTCTTACAGAATCAATTAGCATACAAAGTCTCATATTCTACCAGAATATACAATTCCACATACACATTCACTCTATTCTTAACCAAATAAACAGGACAACAATTATATCAACTCATTTACTTATTCCAAAACGATGTCAATTTCATATAATAAAGGAATACCATTACTTCAAAACTCAAATACAGACACAATCACTTTCTTCTAGCATCAATGATATTCTAATAAAATGCGTAATATATTCTATCAAAATCAATATCCCCTGTTTTTCATTTTCATTCTAAATTAAACCATTCTCACAAAGCCTTAAACCCTAATCATGTATTTACCCGACGCCTGATTGCATTCTAACATGGATACTAAACAAAAATTCATACATGCAAACTGAACTCAAGCAATTTTTATCACACAACACCGATTACATCCAAAATCAGAATTACACATACCTTTAGGGGGATTAACAAAATCTTCATTCTCTAAATCCAATGTTGTATCTACTGTGTTCGTGAACTTGTTTTTGAAGTTTTCCCTCAACCTTGAACTTGATTGATTCTTCTTCATTCCCCAAGAATACATTTACAATTTTGCAATTTCCAACTTCGAAAATCGAAGAGAATGATCGGACCACATCTGTTTTTATGGATGCCGCTTATCGAATTCTTTGGAATGGGAAGATAATCTTTTGAAATCAACGAGTAGATTAGATTCAAGCTGTAATTTGATTTCTTTGAACTTGAAAGGACGTTTTTTTTTTATACACAATCAAAACCCAGGAATGAAGGTATACAAGTCCTTGATACTTGTTGATTACCTATTATGCATTTTATTAGAATACCAACAATGCCCTTACTTAATCGGTTTATTAGGTTTAACATATTTTTTTATTTTTAATTCTAAATAAAAATCAGATCTAATCTAGGTGATCCAACGGTCCATATAATGTCCTACATCCACACAATAATTAGAATCCTTAATATATCTTAACCCTATATATATATATATATATATATATATATATATATATATATATATATATATATATATATATATATATATATATATATATATATATATATATATATATATATATATGAGAAAGAAGTTACATAAATGTTCCCTATATAAATTACTGAAACGGCCCCTATGTGTAGTATAAAATTATAGAAATGATTCATGTGTAGAAAATTTACAGAAGTGGTCACAAATTATATTAATGCGTAAGAATTAGATTGACCTTTGGTTTTTCACTTATTTTGCTTTATATCAATATTTTTTATTGATTTATTTAGTCGAAAAACATAGAATTAATAAATATGCTGCAACACGTAAGCCATCCTCGCTCATTTATATTGTTGATCGATTTCCTTCCACCAAGACCAACTCTGAGAATAGGTAAACTAATGAAATGGATGCATTATAGAGGAGCACAGCTCGGATTCACGTCAACATGCCAGCATATCAAACTCCAAAACTTGACCAATGACAAGTTGACCGCAGCATCTTGAAGCATCTCTCAGTCGAGAGGTTTGATAATTAAAAAAAAAGCCCGGCTCATGATGCATCTTCTTGATAAATTGCCTAGGTATCTCCATAGGTTGACACCAAGACCGGACGAATGAACATGTTTGAAAAAAATATAGAAAACAGCCAAATGTAAATATACAAGTTTGAAAAAATAGTTATAGCACCATAAAAATAAGATGGCAAAATCGTAAGAGTAGTCAAACTGTTTTAGCTTTATTCCCATTTGTAATATTTTGCCACATGACCTTGTAACATGCTAAATGGTAAAGTTTAAGGACACTATGCCAAAAAGAATAGGATTGCAAATTCAAAAAGGTGATGGAATTAAAGATGCTTTAGCGTCATGTGCCCCAACCCCAAAATAAACAAACCCTAAAAAAATAAAACTACCTTATAATATAGTCAAAACACAAACAAAACCAAATTATCTTCTACAATCCATAAATTAATTTAAATTCTCTATAGCCTTTTACCTACCTCCAATGGCAACTCATATCTGATGTAAACTTGTTTGGACTTCTGTTAAATAGCCATCGCTAGTCTGTCTGACACTTTTGTCATGGGTTATTGATGTTGAAGAGACGACTAAAATAACAATTAAAAAAAAAATCCCTTATATTGATCGTATCAACAAAATTACACGAAACTAGTCCGAACTATTTCCTCTTCAACCTATAACAGACAGAATAACGGAAGTGGGGCCCGCAAACGAAACCCAAAAAAGTCAACTCAGTTAACCTTCGCCTTCGGTCGCCTTGGCTTTAAAACAAACCATAAAACAAACAAAACAACCGAGAACGCAGGAATAGTTGTCAGGTCTAATTCCACCTTCACTTTTCTCTGTTTTGTGCAGTGAATCTGATGCATGCTGGATATTGTAGTGTTCACATACTCTACAAATCTACAACACACAAAGAGTAACAACATTATTGCAATAACATATAATAAATATGAAATAACTAACTAACTAACCCATTGGAAGCATCTTCCAGACTAGTCAAAAGTCTCAATGCATCCACATAGCGTAGTTCTCCAGCTACCGTAGAAATCTGAAGGATAAAATATATAAAATTAAAAAAATCAATTATATTTTATATCTTATTTTATTTAGTATAACTTACTCTTTTCCATCGGCTAACAACGTAGTTGTACTTATCCACTAAGTGTCGTTCGTGTGTTTGAAAGGCCTTGTAGCTTTGTTCAGCTGGTATTTTGTTAAGTGTACCACCAATTTTTTAATTATAAATTTTATATTATTTAAAACAGTTTGTGATTTAATTATAAAGAAAAGGATACAGGTACGTTCCATGAGTAAACGATGAATTGCTGAGTTAACTTGTTGTATAGACTCTTCAAGAGTTGTTAGCATGTAACTTCGCGCAATTGTGTCTGAATGAAACTGAGAAATATGCCAGCCTTGAGAAGTGACTGAATACGGGTTGCATCCGACTGACCATACCCAGTCCTGCCACGTCAGCATGTTTTAGTTTTAAAAATATCAAATCCCGAATTTATATTTTCAAGTTTGTTACAATACCTCAATTGCATAATCATGAGATTGACTGTAAACAAGGTGAAGGGGAAGTAAACCAGCAATATGTTCAGAAACAGCAGCCAATGCAGCTTTTATCGGTCTCCTGAAAGAAAAATAGAAATTTGTATTGTGTTCGTTAAATCCAATAGAATAAAATAAATAAATAAATAATAAAAAAACCGACCTCAAGTCCAACAATAGAGATTGACCATTACACTGAAGATGACTTTCCCATGAGGGTGAGTCAGATTGGACAACAACCACCATATCAGAAAGCGCCTTTGCTTGAAAATGTTTATCCACCAATAACGGTTCGCCATGTATGAACCAGAAAATTGGGACTTCCAATGTGGACCTACTTTGAGCATGTGACCCTGTAAAAATTTAGGTCAGAAAAGTCAAAGATTGATTTGGTATATTTAAGAGAAAATAGAATGAGAGAACCTTTAAGAGACGAATGGTCACCGAGTCTTTGTAACTGATGCTGTAGAATAGAAGAATCAAGATATGAACGAACGTTTCTCCGGAATGTTCCGTTGACAAGTAACATAGGAACAGCAGCAGCTCTTCGAGCAACTGAAAAGGCCATTGCTAAAGCGGGATCTTCAGAAAGCGGTAACCTGGAAATGATTAGTGTAAAAGACGTGAGTGCCCTTTTTTGTCCTTATCTGAGAAATTTTGATGAAGGTGAACGTACATGTGTTGACTGAATATTGGTTTTTGAGAAGGTAAGAGTAAAGAGGAAAGTCCGTTCATGATGGCATTGATATCCACGGGGAAATGCTTGCTGTGTCTGACTTTCTGTGAGCAAAAGATTAATGATTAATTTGTTGTAAAATGCAAGAAATGAAAAGTATGTTGCTATTTCTTGCATTAATCCTCGTTAACTTATTAATTATTATAGAGTTGTCTGGATATGTTTTCATCTTATGAAAACATATATATATATATATATATATATATATATATATATATATATATATATATATATATATATATATATATATATATATATATATGTTTTACCTCCTGTGTGATGAAAAATAACTGGAAGGATATTTTCTCATAATGATGGAAAGCCCCGTCAGCAATGGAAGGTGAGATGATGTGGCGCATAGAGCCCCACAATGTTGCCCCCATATGTGCAAGGAAAGTGTCACGTGCAACTGTGTAATTGTGGAAGTCCTGAAACAGAATATACAATAAAGGACAAAATGGTCATTTTACATGTTTTCAATGTCCATTTACTAAAAGCATTATGAAACAGTGAAATAGGGACCAAAATTGAAAAAGGATTTCCTCTTGGACCTAAACCAAGAAATCAACAAAACACAGGGACCAAATTTGTAATTTATTCTAGAAACATAAAAAATGTTAATATAATGTATAAGTATACCTCATAGGTATTATCACTGAACAAATTCCAGCTTTCCATTCGTTTTAAAGCATCTACAGCTTTTTGTTTATGGAGTTCAACGGATTCATCACTTTCAAAAGACTGGAGTTCTGATTTTAGGTCTCGCATTCTCTCATCAAGCTCTGAATTAAATTTTCCAAAAGTAAGTAATTGATAAAAGAATTACAAAATCGGAAATTACAATAAAATATTCGATAATGTATTAACATAAATAAAATATTATTACCTTCACAAAGAGCGAGCTTCACCCTTCTTCCCCAACAATGTTTGAAAGCAAAGAGCTCGTATATATCTATCTCTGCTAAAAGAATATCTATTGCTTGATGATCCTTCTAGAAAATTACACCAAAAATCAATTATATTATATTATAATATTCGATAAGATTGGAGTTAAAAAAAAAAAAAAACATACATCTCCAAATGCAGCAAATTTCTCCTGAATTGCATCTTGTAAATGATCTTCAGCCTCTTCTTCAGAAATCTCTGATATCAAAAAGAAATGAAAAAGCCGGTACATAAGCATAATAAATATGGTGAGGCCAGGGGTAAAATCGTAAAATGTTGTAGTAATTTAAAAAAATACCTGCAACTGCACCAATTGTTTTTTCCACATTCGGTAAGCTCAATTCTGTTCGTACACCTTCTCCACCAACAGCGGGCCCCCATGAAAAAGGACCTGCACTTAAATCAATAAAAGCCCACCTGAAAGAACAAATAACCAGTAAGACATTTATACGAGAGAGAAAGTAGAGAGAGAAAGGGCGAGGGGTATACCGGTCTTTTCCAATCCATGTATCTGTAAGACATTCTGCATGGAGACCACTAAAATCACCAGATTTCAGATCCTTTGCCCACTGAAGCTTCATGTCCTCATTTTTTCCATTCAACAACTACAAACATTACATATTTTTCAGGTGATTTAAACCTTTTAAACTTTAAATATTTATATTTTTCTGATATTTATGGTAAAATGATAAAACCTGGATAACTTTTGATTGAATAACATCAGCAACATCTTTCTCTTGGTATTGCCTCTCAACATTGTTCAAAGCATTTAAGCAACTATTATACCATTCTATCTAAAATCATAATAAAGAACAACATGTTAGACCAAATTACAAGAAATTTTTCAAACATATTTAAATAGGTTTTTAGGGAAAAACACGTGGTTGACTTTTTGACTAAGAACTGACCGTGTCGGTTTCTTCTGTTATTGTCCAGGAAAATTTCGCCATTGGATGCTTTTCGTATAACGGTCTCTTGATTTTGTCCATAGCTGAATGTAAAATATTATTTTTTAGAATGTTTAATATAATTATATATATAAATCTAGGCAGTAATATATTTGTATTGAGAAAATTAAAAAGGATGACATAAGTTGTTACACACCAAGAGTATTTTCTGTTGTACTTCCTGCCCGAAGGATTTTGTCTTGTAAGCTCTTATCCTGAAAGAAAATATATATGGGTTATTTGCCAGTTTTTAACATGCAAGAAATAGCAATGTACTTTCATTGATTTGTTTATTATAGCATCTTACTTTCATTTCTTCCAATTGCAGCATTGTACTTTGAAATTTTTACCAACTATATACAAAACAATTTTTACTGCTTTAATAAGATAAAATTGAAAGTAAAAGGCTACAATTGGGTAGATTTTTCAAAGTTTGATGCCTTAAATGGAAAAAAAAATGAAAGTAGGATGTTGTAAGACAGATATATGAAAGTACATTGCTATTTCTTGCATTTAGCCCAAATTTCTAGAGTGCTACAGTAGTTACAGTAAAAAATCACATGGTGTCTGATAAAATGGAAAAAACTATAAAATATACGTATTAAGAAGCATTGTCATGTTTGCATATTTTATCCGATAAAATTTTAATAAAATAAAGTAACTGAGATTATACAACAAATATCTAGTGAAGACATATATTTTAAATCTACAAGGTAAATGGAAGTACCTCTTTAAGAAAATTTATTTCACTTTCTGACAATCCTCTCCTGCAAAATTTATAAATAATATCAACTAAACATACGTCCATCTTTGCACATAAGATGGATCCACACACGTATTTTCAATATTACATCATTTAGCACAAAAAATTGTTAAATTAACCATATATTAAAATGGGAAGAACAAGAGTCAACCAACTAATATTCTTCATCTTATGAAATTAATTGTTAATAGTATAATGACTAATTATGTTAACAATCAGGTTTTCATACTTATCATATCACAAAAGGATAACAAGCATAATGCAATAAGGTTTTTACTTTTTATCATAAATGTGTAATTAAAAATTGTAGAAAGAAGTATCATATGTAATAATATAAACTAGCTTACAAAATACGCACCTATAGCCATATTTACCTCTCCTTGCATCACGCTTAGGATTCAATATAAAAATATTATAAGCATTTTCAAGGTCAAGATATTCCACAAGGCTACTGAACAAAACATCCATCATGTCAACATCCACTTGCCAAAGTCGTTCATCCCTTCAAAATAAAAAAGTTTATTATTATAATATTGTCAAAAATAATTACTACATACAGTAAATATAAATACATGGTTAGTTATACATGTAAATATAAGGAGCTTAAAAGCAAACCCAATGCATCAATTAAGTTGGTTGAACTATTACAAACTTAAGGGGGGTAAAGTGTAACATTTTTAACTTGAGGGTAAAAAAATGAAATTGACTTTACCTGGTATGATTGACATTATCCTTACGAGAGAGGACAGCAATAGCATGCTCAAAAATGGAATTGACTTTTTCGCCCATCTGGATAGCATGAACAGAAAAGCTGCACGAGTATATGAGATAATGAGAATATGTATTCCAAAAAGACAGCAAAAAAAGCATAAAATAATGGGAAAATGAGTAGAAAGGTTACTTGTAATTTATGTGACTGACAAGAGGAAGATGATGATGGTTATGATCTCTATCTACCCTGTTTTTATAAAATGGAGCAAGAATTTCTTCTGTTTGTGGGATTCTGGTGTGTTCAAATATATGATCAATTTTTGTGAACCATCTTTCAAGTTCTTCTGTGTGTAGCTTAAAGACTGTATAAATATCATAAAAAAGTAGTAATGAGAATGAATTAAGTCACCAAATGCAGATAAAGTCGAATGCTATGTATAGATATATATATATATATATATATATATATATATATACCTTGGTTTCCACTCCCTTCAAATCCTATAAAGATGAAATTTACAGGAACTGGAAGATACATGTGTTCAACTTCTAAAATCTGTAGATAATTGGCAATATTTCCTGAAATGAAGAAACAAAGGTTATGCTTTTTTTGTTTCATATGTGATAACATAATGAGTTTTTATACTTTGAAAAGTGATATACAATGTTGTCATCAGTAATCTTAGAAAAAACATAGCTTGAGGTTGATAATTATTTAAGTTTATAATTGAAATAATAAGGCAATGCCACTAGAAAAGTTGGAGAAAAGAAAGAAAATGAGTACCTGCCTTGGTGTAATTGAGAAGACTTGATTCTTCAACGGTACTAGTCTTTAAATCATCAAAATCTACAAGTACCAATTAGATGTAATTACAAGGTATCAAAAGATGTAACTATAATCAGGGAGCAATTAAGAGAAAGAGAGAGATGATAGAAGAAAAAAGATGCATGCATACCACTTCGTATGACAGATTCACTCCAGAATTTACTCCTCTCTTTGAGATTAAACAATGAAAATACTGATGATCTCCCAGTTTTACGGTTCTCTCCATATGAACTCCCTGCTATTAACTAGTATAAAGGGTACATAAAGCAATTATCAATATACAATTGTAACAAAAGCTACATTAGAATAACAAACAACACACCATCTACTAGTCTTCACTGAAGCTCAACAGAATGTCAACATGTCACAACTAGTTGCATGTTGAGGGATTTCAAGATGGAAGAGTGAGAGATGATCAGAATTTTAAAGAAAATGAGGTATTATAACCATTAACCCCATATAAACAATGTTAGTGATTGTTAAGTTGATTTGAAAGTATAGTTGAATATGCAAAAACAAGTTGTAACACATCTAACTTCATTGGTTCTTTTTGGTGTTCAAATTTCTTAACATTCTAAAAAGTATAACAGACTTTTGATAGCAATTTTCAAGTTCATATTGGTAAGGATATAGCTATCAATCTAACACCAATACATTACGTCTACTAACTGCTTATACGTTTTATATTATTATCAGACTTTACCAGAAGATTTCATATCAACTGCCAAGTCGAAATTCAGTTTTTAGCTACGTACATCTTCTTTAGGAGGTACGAAAGATATGAAAAATAATCTCAAAACATGAAAATTCCGCGGAAATTGATGATCAAATTAAAATAATTTCACTTTAGATCCAATTCATGTAGCAAGTTATCAGTAAGATAAAAAGAATATGAAATGAAATTTGTTTTAACTTACCAGCACAAGCAGGGAAATCAAAGGGAGGAAACGGATCAAGTGGCGCCTGAAGGACATCGAACCCTAAATCAAAATCTAATTCCCACAATCAACACAGATCGTAAAATTCAGATGGATTTCTGTTATTTCTACCCTAAAACATGAAGTGAACAAGGATCTATCGCGGGCAAGGAGAGTGCGAGGGGGAGACTGAGGAAGACGAGGCGCGGACTATGAGCCTTCTCTGCTATATTGTTTGGACAAAGAGTCTACCCTTTGGTAGGTACTCGTAATCGTATGGATGGACAAGAGGCCCAATAAATTTTCGATGATGAATAAAAATGGATTTATAATATAATTGTATGCTTTAAAAGGAAAATTGCATGTAAGAATTGCAAGATTTAAATTAAGAGTAAGACATGTTAATTTGGATAGCTGCTTTTTCTGGTTTGGGAAAAAAATAAGGAAGAGCGTAGTCTGCGGATTGGACCGAAATCGAACTAGTACTCAATTGAATTGGACTTGATTATGGATCGAAAATTGAACCGATTATAGGTGTTCCATTCGTGTTTGGTTTTGGTTTCGGTTCCGGTTCGGTTCTAATGGTCCAAAACCAAATTAGGACCAAAGTTGATGTTGTTGTTGTGTAATTAGGGATGAGTATGGATCAGACCGAAACCGAATGGATCAAAACCAAAAGCCAACACTATCAATGACCAAAAACCGAACCATATTATCTAAATCGGTTCTTATTCGGCCCGATCCGGTTCGGTTCGGTTCGGTTCGGTTCTCCGATCCATACACCCATCCCTAGAAATAATTAGAGTAAGTTACAAATCTAGTTTCTTATATTTATCAAAAATCACAAGTGCAGTCCAAACTTTATCTTTAAGTTTGCATTTATCGGGGATATGATATTTATCTCATATAAATTTACTACAAATTTTGGACTAACGCAATTTTGAGTATATCAAAGAGATCAAATTTGTAGATAAATTTGCAAATTAAAGAGTGATATTGAAACAATTTTAAAATTTGGACCAGACTTGCAATTTTATATAAGACATAGAAACCAAATTTACTCAAAATTTTACTTTTAAAAATTCTTTTTATTGAAATCTTTAATATTGGCTTATTTGTAGTTAAATTAACTTTCCTAAAATGTTATAAAAAATCATTTTTATATTTATTCATTATTTGATACTAACAGTTTGTAATATGTGAATAGTGTTTATATAAATCTTGCAATTCATTTAAGGTATAGTTTATACAAAACATGTGTTTTTTTTTTTAAGAAAGAGGTATGGTGTTAGAATGAATTGTTTTATTAGAGAGAGAGAGAGGGGGTTTGATCCCCTTCCTTCTATGATTCATTTTTATTTATGGATAAAAAATTCGTCTCACTCACATTTGAATCCAACTTTGTCCACGTCCACCCCTACTTTTCTGTTTTTACAGTTTTGGCAAAATTTAATAATTGTTATGAATTTGGTCCCTGCCTACTTTTCTTTTTTATAGTTTTGGTCCGACCTTTTTTTCTTTATGTGGTCCAATTTTCTTTTATATCTCTCTCCCACCCCCCCCCCCCCCCAAAACATTACATATTTGTTTTCATATATTTTCAAAAACTTAGTTTTTTACAATATTACATTTTTACAACTTATTCTACATCTTTATTGCAACTTTTTTATGAAAACGTTTTTAGAAAATAATTTTTTAATGAAATTACATTTTTAAATATTTTTCTAACTTTTTTTTGTTACGAGTGCATTCAAAATAAACGAAAAGTTGTTTCAACTTCAATGAAAACATTAATGGTAAGTTATTACCTAAATAACATAACCGTAAAATGAATAAATACACAAATAACAAAATTTTAGTGTTTTTTACATTTTAAATATAGGCATTTGAAATTCTTTCTAAAAAAAATGAGATGGGTCCATGAAATATAACAATCGTTTATATCGTTTTTGTACGTTTTGACTAACTTAAATGTAATTAATAGATGACTGTATAAGTGGACAAACAACTCCACAAGAGAATGTTACATATCAAATGGCTTATAGGCTAGTGGTATATGAAATTAGAAAAGACGTATTTTCTCTAATGGTTTGAGGATTCGAGTCTCGCTTCGGAAAATTGTGTAGTTTAGGATTAGATTAGAAGACATTCAAATGTATGAGAGAGAGAGAGAGAGAGAGAGAATGGTACTTGCGTTGACATGATAATTTATGATAGGTTTTTTATCTCAACAACAAAGTAAATTAAAAAGACTAGTGAAGCTAGGAGTTACCATGGAGTAGAGTGCACCAATAAATGTTTGCAATACCATCTAACCAATTGATCCAACTATATTTCTTTCTCCTATTAATCCATAAAAAATATAATTACCTGCAATGAACTTTTAAGATGCACCTTAATGATTTATGCAAGATAACTATAGTTGCCATTCAAACCATTTGTTGATTTAAACACAAGAATGTAAACCATATCGTTCCATCAACCCTTACTCTTCTATCGAAGTCAAGATGCTCACATGATATACTACCTCCCTTGCATTTCCGTCTTTTAGATTATTATGATTCCAAAGCACCACCATATAACTTCTTGATGGTCTTTGCCAAAACTAAAAACCTAAGCACTGAAATTTACCATTCAATCATTTTGTAATCTGACTTCACTTGATTATATTGTTCTAAGAATGGAAGACATAGAAAATCTGTTGAGGAAGTTTCATTAGGAAAAACATTATGATAATAAAATTAGTCGTTGATATGGTCAAAATACTATCTAGATCATCTTTATTAAAAAAGAGGTTGATACCTTATTAATATTATAACGGGTAATTTTCATCGTATATAATTTTTAGCCAATATTTTCAAGCATTTAAATTAACTAACTGTGGGTTTTTGAAGTTCCGCGTTTTGTATAATTAATCTACTTTATCCAATAATATTCCATTTACCCCTGGTTACATTTACTCTTTTTCTTAATTTCCTAAATGCATATTTTTATAAAGAACTAGAAGAGTGCAATCATAAAACAAGAGTGATTGAAGAAATAATTTATATGCTTTGTCATATCTTGGGATCAGGTCCCACTTTATTTGCCAAAAGACATTGTTATTATAAAGTTTCATTCTCGTTTAACTCTTTGTTCAAAATAATATGTCAAAATTGTCATTCGCCGTATTTTTTACAACCCTTTTTATTTAAGTTAATATTTATATGTTATTACGTAACAAATTTGTGTGTTACACGGTTGACAATTAAATAAACTTATATAATAAGAAAAACATTTCATTTAATCATACAATTTGATATGTAAAGAGTTGGTGTTTTAATACATTAACCCATGTGTTTTGTTGAATTCATTAAGTCATTATGTCCATATTAAGTCAAAACGATACAATCATAGTTATCAATATTAAGTGCTTAACATATTAAGTTCATTAGTTCAAAAAGAAACAACCCTTAAGTCCATATTATAATTATATTTCTTTTATTTGCATTATTAAGGACTGATTTTCTATATATTTGTTTGTTTAAACCTCAATTTTGTTATTATACTACTAAAGACAACTGTAATACTACTACTTATATGTTGTGATTTCATATTTTATATTGTTTGTACCAATACTATATTACAACAAATGTATTTTGACTATCAGTTAAACTTTGACAATGACTTTGGCCATTCTCTGATATGACAAAACAAAAGAAATATAAATTAAAGTTCATTTATTAGTTAAAAATAAAAACTTTCTCTAGATAACTACAACTACTAAATAAGAGAAAATAGGTTGAGAAAATAGAGGATTTATAGAGGAGAGGGTTTTGGAGTTTGTGTATGTGAACGTAAATGAATGATGGGGAATTAGCGGCTAAGATCCAGAAAAAAAAATAGGAAACTTGACCCATATCAAAATTTTGTGCCCTCCATTTGACCTGATCATGGCTTTCACCCAAAAATTCATCAACTTTGTGGCCTTCATTCAAATCAAAAATTCTATTTATAACCTTTATCCAGATCTATGTTTAGGGTTTAAGTCGTGGATGGAGGGGAAAGACTAAAAGATAATGGAAGATCATGGTCGTGATTGATTGCGGATTAGAATTATATAATTTATTTTATAGGATTGATGGTGGAGAGAATCACATAATTTATTTTACGCGACTGTGATTATCCTCCTATCAGAAATGATTACATGATGTGTATGAGAAGAAGTGAACATCAACGGTAAATTATGTCTAAAATTCATTTTAGGCAGGAAAATAAACAAAATGGGGGTCTAGTGTCTATTATAAGAATATGTTTTCCTTGACATTGAGTCTAGTAAAACATCTAATGTCTTTTATAAAAATATGTTTTAGAGTCGAATATGTTTTAGAGTCTTATACGTGCATACTCGAATAACATATTATGAGGCTCACATACAAAGTGAAGCATCAAACAATCAATTGTAGAGGCTCCATATGAGAAATGGAGCATTCCTCTATCATGTAAAATGCTTGGTAGCCAAATAGATACAAATTTTTCATGACTAATGAGGAATATGGGATTATTATGAACCCGTTACCTACCTAAAGTTGTGTAGATGCAAAATCAAATAGGTGGCTTAGATCCAAGAATGTTGATATTAATACTCAGTTGGAAGTTTATATGCATATTTAATCAGTAATGGTTTTTTAACACTTAATCCTAACCACAATGGCTTTAGTGTCATTTTCTCAAATCAAATAGGGCTTTAATGCCTGAAAAATATATGGAATGGCTTTTTTAGTACTTACTCCTCGACACAATGACTTTGGTGACATTTTCCAAATCCAAAAGGGCATTAACGCCCTAAAAAATCAAGAATGACTTTTTGTTCAACATTTAGCCCTAACTACAATGGTTTTTTGTTATTAACCTTTTTTTTCAAAAAGACATTTTTATTTTAAGGTTTCATTCTCGTTTAACTCTTTGTTCAAAATAACATGACTAAATTGTCATTTGCTATATTTTTACAATCTTTTTTATTGAAGTTAATATTTTTATGTTATTTATACAATTACTAGGTTACAAACATGTGTGTTACACGGTTGACAATTAAAAAAACTTATATAATAAGAAAAACATTCTATTTAATCATACAATTTGATTAAAAAGAAATAACCCTTAAGTCAACATCACAATATATCATCACAAATTGTTTTTGGAAAAAAAGGAAACAATTTGAAAACCTATTATACCAATATTACAATCAATTATTGTAAGCATTAATGTTATTGAAGCAAAACTTCCTTGTAATACCTCTTGAAATTTGAACATTCTTTCACAAGAAACTCGCTATGAGAATCAACAACACTTCATGAGAACGGATTATCACACAGGTTATATGGAATTATAAAGGGCAAATTGCAGAAATAGCAACGTGTTTTGCCCCTTTTTACTGAAATATACTTTGATGTTGGCGTATAATAGCAACAAATTTATGATTTTATACCAAACGTAGCAATAATTAAACCGGAGAAACAGAGACATGTTACTGTTTTGATTTTTTTTTTAATTTTTTTAATTATGTAGCAATGTTTGAATATATGACAACTATTTACCACATCAGCATAGGTTGGATGTCACATAAACAAAGAGTTGGAAAAAGAATCATATGGTAACAGGTTACAGGTTAATACTTGTTATTTTTGGTAAAAAAATCATAATGACATTGATACTATGGGTAAATTTTAAATTATATTGCTCGCATTCAAAAAAGGGGAAAAGTATGTTGCTATATTAAGAATAAAATTTAAAGTACAATGTTATAATTGATAAATTCTTTTAGGTACAATGCATCCAAATTTTTTCCATACCAAAAGCAAGAAATAGCAACATTTTTTCCTTTATTAAGGTATTATAGTATCATATTTCCATTTCTTTCTAGTACCACACCGTACTTTAAGTGTTTTCCTTATAAAATTGTTATTCGTCAAGAGTATTTTTTCAATTGGTTGATTCCTAACTTATTTATGTGTGGTAATCATGTTTGAATTTTCCCAGCACAATCAAGCTGCAAATTTTGGAGCTCCCCGGTTCTTATAAATCTTCTTCTCCGGTTTATCCTTCTTCACACGAATAATCCTTGACACATATTTTCCTTGTTTTAACAATCCAATTGTTGGCATTTCCTGCACCGAAATTGTCGTGCCATATCCTACAACCACTGGTATATCTTAAAATCATAAATATATTCATTATTACAATCAAATTATGCAGATAACTTAATTTCATAATATATAAAATGTACCATTGCTTCAAAGATTATACATCTGTTTATTTTTATTCTTTAATTTTGATTTTTTTCAGTTTTCTTGACTTATTAAAAAGTGTTTGTGTCGTCATTTAAAAATAAATAAATAAATAAATAAATAATAAAAAATAATAGCAAAGACCGATTAATTGGCCGCCAAGGTCCTTTAAACCGATTTTTGCAGCAAATTGTCAAGCTGACCGATTAGGTCAAATCGTAGTGTTGAAAACCGTCAAGCGACAAATCGCCGATTAATCGACCGCCAAGGCTGATTTCTGCAACACTGGACAAAAAAATATAGATTGAAGTTCATTTATTAGTTTAAAATAAAAAATTTTCTCTAGATAAGGGGCCGTTTGTATGTGCTTATAAAAACTGCTTATTGACTTATTGGCATTTTGGAACAGCCATAAGTCATAAGTAAGGGCCTCCTTACTTATTAAAAACTGCTTATTTACCTTTGGTAAGGGCAAATAAGCCGTTTTTAATAAGTAAGGAGGCTCTTACTTATGACTTATGACTTTTCCAAAAACCCAATAAGTCAATAAGCAGTTTTATAAGCACATCCAAACGGACCCTAACTATAACTACTAAATAAGAGAAAATAGGTTGAGAAAATAGAGGATTTAATAGAGGAGAGGGTTTTGGAGTGTGTGTATGTGAACGTAAATGAATGATGGAGAGTTAGTGGCTAAGACCCAGAAAAAAAAAATAGGAAACTTGATCCATATCAAAAAAATTTGGCCTCCATTCAATCTGATCCATGGCTTTCACCCAAAAATTCATCAACTTTGTGGTCTTCATTCAAATAAAAAATATTGTTTATAGCCTTTATCCAAATCTACGTTTAGGGTTTAAGTCGTGGATGGAGGGGAAAGACTAAAAGATAATGGAAGATCATGGTCGCGATTGATTAGGGATTAGAATTATAAAATTGATTGTATGGGATTGATGGTGGAAAGAATCACATAGTTTATTTTACGCGATTGTGATTATCCTCCTATCAGAAATGATTACATGATGCGTAGAAGGAGAAGAAGTGAACATCAAGTTTAAATTATGTACCATCAACCAGACGAGCCACAAGGTCTTCCCTGGTAATAGTGGCGATCAAAACGCACACGAATATACATCTACCCATCGAAGCACATTAGGAGATGAGTAGGGATGTATTACACCTAAACCTGACAGAAGCAAATGGATAGAGATAAGTAGGGGTGTATTATGTATTCAAGTAGATAAAGAAAGTACAAGGTAGCCATGGATAGTTGGCAGCGAGCGTTGTCGAATGGTTAGGCAACAAGCGATGGTGAAGAACACAGATTAGGGAAGCAATACGAGATTCGGATGTGTAGTTATTCTACTATCGGGATAACAAATAAAACAAAAAGTTAAGTAAAGGAATCAGGACGTTACCTCTTCCAATTTCAAAGTCAAATCGAGCAACTACATAACAGAATTAAGTGAATGAATGATAGAGACAGAGGTGGCGTACCCTACTTTCATTGCAAACCAAAATTTAGGAACACCGATTTCCTTCCACTTTGTTTGGGATAATTACCTCCATGAATTTATGTATTTGCTTCCAAAATTGAAAGACAATGTCTTGAGAGCAATTAAAGCTCGACTTACAGGAAGAAACTGATTGGCAGGGTTTTTAAGATGACTTCTTCAAAGTGAAGACCAATAAATGAAAATGAGGTAAACGTGAGTGATGGACTGAAAATAACAAGCTGATTCGCAATACAAATTAGGATACGATCTCAATTTAACATAATTTTTTCGACACGTTCCCGATATTGTGGGATTTCAATATCCTTCAAACTAAAAAACGTAAATGATGGTATGAGTGATAGAAGGTAATTGCTTATTTTTTGCTATTATTCCTAATTTATGGGGATTTATTTTATCTTAATAAAATGTGATAAAATTCGAATTATTAAGAAAATGACAAGTGGCATTCTAGCTTCTAAGACATGCCACTTGGCAAGAAGAAGCCTAAGAAGATTTCATGTGGCAAAAATGGTTTGTTTTATTAGAAGATATAGATATAGATATAGAAATGTAAAAAATGAATATTATACCCTTATGAAGCATGTTTAATCAATGGAATAAGACTTGATAATAATTGGAAAGCATTCAAGTATGATTAGAAAAATATTATGTGTTTAGTTTCATGTTATGTTCTAATCTTTATGTAAATCAATAAAGATTAGAGGACGTTTGGAAGTGGTTCAAGCTGAGGATTGTAACTAGATATTACTAGGTACCAAGGTGAGTACATGTGGATATTTTCTTGGTACATAGCAAACAAGTATTCAATTTTCTTTTAAGATTATGAAATAAATGATTTTTAATGATAAATGTTTTCAAAACATTACAAGTATTAATGCCAAACTATAAGCATGAATTTCTAAAAGAAATGTGAAGTATGGTATGTTGTAAGTTTTGCCTAATAGCTTACTAAGCTTTTGGTTAAGTTTCCATTAAGTTAATGAAACTCATTTAAACTAATTGAATCTTATGAATGATGAAATGAGTATGTTTAAACCTTGAATTAAGGTTATGTTATTGAATGTGAATTGAAATATTGATAATGAAAATTTCATAATGTGTCAAGTTGAATGCATGTAAAGTGAAATTCTGAACTAGACCTTGGTCGAGAAGGGGAGATCACATAGACTCTACTGAGATGGTATATCCCGTCGCGAAGTAGAAGTCTTAAGCACAACCTTATAGGATTGGTGTGCTCTATCCTATGAAGGGGAGAACCTAAGCACAACCTTATAGGATTGGTGTGTTCCATCATATGAAGGGAGAACCTTAGCACAACCTTATAGGATTGATGTGTTTCATCATATGAAGGGGAAACCTATACACAAGAACAACCTCATATGACAAATGTACCAGGTCTAATTGACAAGATATTTCCGGCCATACCGAGTTCTTCCATTAATTGTCTGAAGAGAGTAGGATCTACAATGCCTCATACGAAACCGGAATCCTCCAAGAACTTGGTTAAAGTATGGTACCAAGGTCGAGGGTCTTGCTTTAACTAATATACAACTTTCATGAGTTTATAACAGTGGTATGATCTAAATTTTCAAACTGTGGAAGTTGATGCAGATACACATCTTCTTTTAATTTACCATTAAGGAATGCACTATTTACGTCGAATTGATGGAACCATGTTTGGTTCAGATGAAAAGTTAAATCCGGAAATATAATAACAGAAAAAACAAGTAAATAATCACAAATAAATATGAAAAGGAATGAATATACATGTTTTGAAAAATATGAAGAGATATTTCACTTAATGGGATGATTGATAACAAAAATACAAGTTGACTATTTATAAGGAAATCAGAGACCTCCTATGCTAATAAAATAATACAATAAGTACATTGAGCAAGGAGTATGGTGGACATGTCTATTAATATCTAACCAAGCTTTATCTGACACAAAACAGTACCTAGAGGTACTTACATTACGTGCAACACAAAATACAAAATATCTTCATCTTTGTATTAAACAAGCTCGTTTGACAATCATGTTGCGCATGAAAAAGGGCTTCGCACAGAACAACATCGCATCGGTCAGATAAGCTTCGCACATCACATTCCTTCACTTTGCATACCGGAACTAGGAATGGTAACGGGACCAAATAGTACAGGAATAGCCCCCTGCCCCCGAACTACCCCGTATTCCCCACCCCCCCCCCCCCCATCCCGACCCCGAATTCCCCTGTCTCTCAACCCCGACCCCGCCCCGATTTCATCCGTCATCCCCGATCCTGATCCTCCGTTTCCCATTTTGTGGACTTCAAATTGGTCTTTTCTAATATGATTTTTAAACACAAATCTGAAAAACATATTCTGAAACACAAAACACAAAAAGTGGTTTACAAATGTATAATTTTTGAAACACAGCTTTTGGAAATTAAATTCCGAAACACAAAATATGTTTATCTCAACACAAATCTGATTATATTCAAAGTGTCAACAAAATGAAACACAAATATGAAGTTAGAAACACAATCTGAAACACAAACTATCAACAATATGAAACACAAATCTAAAACACAAACTATCAACAATCTGAAACACAATATTGAAGTTAGAAACACAAACTATCAACAATTTGAAACACAAATATGAAGTTAGGACTTAGAACTTTGACAAAATCTGTTTATCTCAAACACAAATCTGATTATATTCAAATGTCAACAAAATGAAACACAAATATGAAGTTAGAAACACAATCTGAAACACAAACTATCAACAATATGAAACACAAATCTAAAACACAAACTATCAACAATCTGAAACACAAAATTGAAGTTAGAAACACAAACTATCAACAATTTTGAAACACAAATATGAAGTTAGGACTTAGAACTTTGATTTTCAAACTTACCAGCGGAAGTTGGAAGTCTCAGAGACGTCTCCCTACGATGGTCATTGCCCAACAGCGTCTCCTGCCGGTGGTCACTGCTCAGTGGCAGAACTTGGAAGACTTAGCGACAAGCCGACGATGACAAGACAGTGACGAGCAGACAGCTGAGTCGATGAGATTCGAGGGAAATATGGTAATACTGGTACAGGAATAGACAATTAGGGATGACTGGATGATGACGAATTGTCGATGACGAGAACGAGACTAAGATAGGAGAGAGGATGGTCATCAGGTCGATGACGACTGGGCTAAAGCGTGCGCGGACGTGGAAGGTGGAATTGAAAAGTTTGAAAATTGAAACCATGTCCAAGACTCCAAGTAAAAACCATATATATTATATTATAAATAAATAAATATTTAATTATATATCATATAGAATCGGAGGCCTCGTGGGTATTTCGGGACGGAACCACCCACTCCTGACCCAACCCGAAACTAAAATGGGGGCTAACCCTGCTCCCGCTCTCGAATTATTTTCAAAAACACCCCCGTACGAAATCGGGGCCCCTCGGGATTTTTTTGTCACCCCTAACTACAACCAGCATGATCACTTTCAGGGTTAAACACCAATTTTATCCAAAATTGTGTTACATGACAATAAATAAAATATCCAATCCAATGGTCATATGGTCCTCTACTACCGTTGCCGCTTACATCGCAAGTTTGGGAGGACATTTCAATAGACTTCATTACTTCATTGCTACCTTCAAATAGGAAACCGTCATATGGGTCATCATTGATCACTTCTCCAAGTTTTCTCACTTCTTGGCACTACCAACCAACTTCGTCGCTTTCAGCTTGGCAACCACCTTCCTCCATTAGATCTACCGTTTGCACAACCTACCAAAGTCTATATCATTAGTGACGGCGATCCAATCTTTTTAAAGCGGTTTTGGACAGAACTATTCAAGTTATTAGGGAATAGGGACCCATTCACTTCACTCAAGTGCTTATCATCCGCAAATAGGCGGTGAAACCAAAGTACTCAACCGCTATTTACAATCATTCTTATGATGTTATATAGGTGACGAGCCATGAAATTAGGCATATTATCTTTATATAGCAGAATTTTGGTATAATACATCGCATCATAGCGCCATTGAGATCTCTCCCTTTCAATCTTTCTATGGACGACGTGTCCCTCATATGGCCGAATATACATTCGGATCCTTGTCCAATGTCTTAATCGAGGCCACCTTAAAGGAGCATTGTTGAATCCTTTGACATACTCAAATAGATGTTGGCAATCACCAACCAAAGAATGACCGATCAGGCCAACAAGCATCGACACGATAAAGAACGCAATGGTGGAGATACGGTCTATTTACATTTATGTGATTACTCTCAATCCACAGTCGCACAACGCATAAGTAACAAGCATAGTAAACATTTCTATGGCCCTTTCAAAATCTTAGAAGTTAGAACACGTCAGCAACGTGCCATATCATTTAAAACTTCTAACGGGATCACAAATACAGTCCATCTTTCATGTTTCATTACTTAAGCTAAGCTTTGGAAACTTACAAGCATCTACAAAGGAGCAACCTCTTAGTTTGGGCGACATTTCCGCATTACTAGAGCCAAAAGACATTATAGATCGACAACCCAATAAGATAGGTTTAGCAGAAGTTTTTGTCAAATGGCGACTCTACGATCTGTCAGGGGAAAACTGGGAATCTGTTCAAGGACTTTTGGAGAAGTTCTAAACGTTTATTGCAGCATATCCTGATTTACAAGGCCTTGTGGACCAGGCCCAACTCAAGAAGGGGGTGTTGTTATGGACCATAATGAAAGACCACCAGTTATGGCCTATGTGACTGAACCACCAGATAAACATCACAAAATGCTGGAAGGCTACGCTACTGAGAATAACTCATGAACGCCTAATCAAGTTGATTTCTTCGTTTCTCCAAGTTCTTTGTTTTGCCGCATTTAGTGGTAGTAAGTTTCATCCCAGGTTTCCATTTATTTCCTTGTTTTAGGTTTTATTTCCTATTGGTAAAGTCTGTTTAAGTTTATGTATTGCATTTTTGGAATAGAGACTGGCGCTCCCGAACATGCGTGCAACAATGTTAGTTTATAACGTATTTCAAAGTTCAAACGGAGTTTTATTAACTATTTAGGAGAAATAAAAGATTAACTCATTTTCTATTTAACTATTTATTTAATATATTCTTATATCATGGTAAAAAATGTCATAAAATACATTATTCAAGACCAATCATGTAGCTTCGTCCATCCTCCTGGAAACGGATTATAGTGTCGCGATATATAAAACCCATCATCTCTGACTAACCAAAAACAGTTTTGCTGTTTGAATGTGTTACTAGACGCGCAATATGTCGAAGCTGTATCATAATCATAAACATCAAAGAAGGCAGTTCTTGACTTCCAATAGAAATGGGCATAGAATCGTGTCCTTCCATATGAGCTCAAGCAGAACTTCCAACTTGTAGAACCATTGAATGCAATTGTACGGTTTCCTAGATCATCTTCTTTTGATTGTACGTGTATAGTGATAGGATCCTTCATTGCATCGTAGATATGAACCTTCCACCAACCTAGCCAACAAAGCTTGTTTGATGTGTCAGGTATTGGAGATTCCGCCGGAGATACAATTGGTATTGGAGATTCCGTCGGAGATGCAATTGGAATTGGAGATTCATGTGGAGATACAATTGGGGATGCTATCGGAGATGCATTTGTTGTGATTACAAGGTAAAAGAGTAAGAAAAATAAGCTCTCCATGGGTTAGTTTAGTGAGTAAATGAGTCTATGAACATACACAAACAATTTTACTATATATAGTCAAAATAGTTTAACCATGCATTCAAAATAAATGAAAAGTTGTTTCAACTTTAATGAAAACATTAATGTTAAGTTATTACCTAAATAACATAACCGTAAAATGAATAAATACACAAATAACAAAATTTTAGTGTTTTTTACATTTTATATATGGACATTTGAAATTCTTTCTAAAAAAGCGAGATGGGTCCGTGAAATATAACAATCGTCTATATCGTTTTTGTACATTTTGACTAAATTAAATGTAACTGTATAAGTGGACGAACGAGTAGACAAGAGAATGTTACTAATCAAAGAGCTTAGAGTCTAGTGGTATCAGAAGTTGGAAAAGCCGTTTCAGCCCTAATGGGTTGAGGATTCAAGTCTCGCTTGAGAAAATGGTGTAGTTTAAGATTAGACCAAGAGAGAGAGAGAGAGAGAGAGAGTATGTGTGTGTGTGTGTTTTTATGTGTGTATACGTGTTACTTACGATGACATGATAATCTATGAAAGGTTTTTTCCTAGCAACAAAATAATTTAAAAAGACTAGTGATGCTAGGGGTTACCAAGGAGTGGACTAGTGGAGTGCACCAACAAATGCTTGCAATACCATCTAACTAATTGATCAACCTATATTTCTTTCTCTTGTTAATCCTAAAAAAATGATTACTTGCAATGAACTTTTAAGATGCGCCCTAATGATTTATGCTAGATAATTGCACTTTTCATTCAAACCATTTGTTGACAAGAATTCAAACCATATCTTTCCAATCAACCCTTACTCTTTTATTCAAGTCTAGTTACTCGCTTGATTTACTATATCCCTTGCATTCCCTCTTTTGAATTCTTATGATTCCAAAGCACTACCATATAACTTCTTGAAGGTCTTTGCCAAAACTAAACACCTAAGAGACTGAATTTTACCATTCAATCATTTTGTAATCCGGCTTCACTTAATTATATTGTTGTAAGAATGGAAGAAGTAGGAAATCTGTGGAGCTAGTTTCATGACGAAAAACATTATGATGATAAAGTTGGTCGTTGATGTGGTAAAAAAAACTATCTAGATCATCTTTATTTAAAAAGAGGTTGATATGTCATTAATATTATAACCGGTAATTTTCATTATAGATAGGCTTTTTAGCCAATATTTTCAAGCACTTAAATTAACTAAACATGGGTTTTTGACGTTTGGTGTTTCGTACAAATAATCTACTTTATACAATAATTTTTCATTTACCCCTGGTTACATTTACTCTTTTTCCTAATTTCCTAAATGCATAAATTTTATATAAACAGAAAATTCCAATTAGGAAAGCAAGAGTAACTGAAGAAATGATTTGTCATCTCTAGGGATTTGGTCCTACTAATTTCACAAAACCCATTGTGGTTAGGGCTAAATGATGAAAAGTCATTCATGATTTTTTTTAAGCATTAAAGCCTTTTCTGATTTGGGAAAATGTCACAAAAGCCATTATGTTCCGGATTAAGTATTAAAAAGATATTGTAGATTTTTCAGGGCATTAAAGCGATTCTAGATTTGGGAAAATGGCACAAACGCTATTGTAGTTAAAGCTAACTATCTAAAAGTCAATCCTGATTAAATCTTTATCTAAACTTCCGCCTACATATCATCTCTAACACACTACATCTATATCACTCAAAATATAATCCAAGGGATTTGTTACAATATCTTGAAACCTTGATCACGTTGTTTTTCATCAGGGAGTAGGATTGTATAATAGTTCACTCTACCAAGTACACCACGACATAGTGAGGTGTCTGAGCAAATAAATCATGTCTCCCTTGACATGTCACGATCTACGATGAGTCTAGTAAAACTTCTAATGTCTTTTATAAGAATATGTTTTAGAGTCTTATACGTGCATACTCGAATAACATATTATGAGGCTCACGTACAAAGTGAAACCTCAAACAATCAATTGTAGAGGCTCCATCGAGACATGGAGCATTCCTCTATCACGTAAAATGCTTTGTAGCCAAAGAGATACAGTTTTTTCATGACTAATGAGGAATATGGGATTATTATGAACCAGTTACCTACCTAAAGTTGTGTAGATGCAAAATCAAATAGGTTGCTGAGGTCCAAGAATGTTGATATATATTATATGGGTGGCATAGAACCATGGATACATGTATGCATAGTTGGAAGTTTATATACATATCAAATCAGTAATGGTTTTTTAACACTTAATCCTAACCACAGTGGCTTTAGTGTCATTTTCTTAAATCAATAACGCCCGAGAAATTTATGGGATGGCTTTTTTAACACTTACTCCTCAGCACAATGACTTTTGTGACATTTTCCACATCCGAAAGGGCTTTTACGTCCTAAAATAATCAAGAATGATTTTTTGTTCAACATTTAGCCCTAACTACAATGGTTTTTGTGTTATTAACATTTTTTTTCAAAAAGACATTGTTATTTTAAAGGTTTCATTCTCGTTTAACTCTTTGTTCAAAATAACATGACTAAATTGCCATTTGCTATATTTTTTACAATCCTTTTTATTGAAGTTAATATGTATATGTTATTTATACAATTTCCAGGTTACAAACCCGTGTGTTATACCGTTGAGATTAAAAAAACTTATGAAAAACATTCTATTCAATCATAAAATTTGATTAAAAAGAAATAACCCTTAAGTCAACATCACGATATAGCATCACCAATTGATTTTAGAAACAAAGGAAACAATTTGAAAATCTATTATACCAATATTACAATCAATTATTGTAAGCATTAATGTTATTGAAGCAATACTCACTTGCAATACCTCTTGAAATTTGAACATTCTTTCACATAGATGTTGAATCGTTTGACAAACTCAAATAGATGTTGGCAATCACCAACCAAAGAATGAACGACCAGGCCAACAAGCATCGACTCGATAAAGAATGCTGTAACGCCCTGATTTTCATACACCATAAATGGTGTAATATTTTATAAAACTTAATGTTGAAAAATCTCATATTTCAAAATCCTGATTTCCAAAATCCCTTCGTGATTCCACCAATCTCATATACATATCCTGTGATTATGATAATGCGGTCCCATATTATCATAACCACCTATACATATTTGATGCTGGCATCACCACTAGGTCTCCTAGTTCAATGGTTCAGGTTAGCTTAATACATTATAAAATATATACTATTAACATGTATCGGGGAATCTTAATGCTTATAAGCATATACTTGCATAAGTGTAACAGTTATGGAACATAAGCACATAATTCCCTAACAGTCCAATATTATCTTAGACTCAACAGTCTCATCATTCTATAGGCATGTAACCTATCTTAAGTTCTTAGGTTAGTCAACATATCTTATGAAGCATCCTATCATAATCTTAACTTTCTTGCTTATGGTCTTATCTCAAGTCCATATTCTCACTTAAGCCTCACACAGTTTAAGCCTAGGTTCGAATCTCGACACCTAATACGCTTAAACTATGGCTCTGATACCAACTTGTAACGCCCCGATTTTCATACACCATAAATGGTGTAATATTTTATAAAACTTAATGTTGAAAAATCTCATATTTCAAAAAACCGTGTTTCTTTAAAGAACAAAATGTCAAGTTTTAAAAACTTTTCTCATGACATGAATTCATGTCTTAAAATTTCGGTCCCAACAAAAACATTTAAGTTTTTAGAATATTTAAACCGCTTCGGGGTTTACAACTTCATATCAAACTAGACCATAGAAAGCAAGTTAGGATTACAAACCGTTCATGAGCTAGAATTCGCTCCATCTAAAATCCCAATCTCCTCGGGTCATCTACTTTGCTTCTATCCCTCGTCTAGAACCTGGGATACATGACATAAAATAAAATACGTAAGACAAAAATGTCTCGTGCGCTACATGGGTTTGGACACAAAACATTTATAAACATAACATATATCATTTTCAAAATCTTTGTAATCAAATCATATCATAACACTTGCTGTTAAAATCATTTTAACTGAAACGTATCAACGTTTTGCTTTTAAAGACTTTCATAAAAAGTATGTCATTATAAAACTTTCATTACTTAAACTTGACTGGTATTCATTTGTATTTGGATTTTTATACTTGGGGCCTTAAGCACTCTTGGTGATGCCCCAAGTCTGGACTGAGATGGTGAGAACATAATCAGACCACCTCAGCGTCTTATCACATGCTTTGACTGGTATCTCAACATGCTTACTTTTTATACTTAGGGCATTAATCACTCTTGGTGATACCCCAAGTCTGCACTAGGATGGAAAGAACATAATCAGTCCACCCTAGCGTCTTATGCTTTTAGGAAATCTACTTCGCGAAGGGGTTGGTACCACCCCAGTAGACTCCTCTGGATTCCGTTGCGGGAACATCATCCCCCGGGTACAAAACATTTCTATTACTTCACATTGCTGAGCATTTCATATCTTAATACCAGTCATTTATAAACACATTGAGGCTAGATGCCAAAACATACTTTCAAATCTTTATGACTTGATGCCAAAACTTTCTTTCATAAACATTCGTAAGGCTAGATGCGAAAACTTTCTTTCATAAACATTCGTAAGGCTAGATGCCAAAACTTTCTTTCATAAACATCGTAAGGCTAGGTGCCAAAACTTTCTTCATAACTTTCATAGGCTAAACGCGAAAACATAATTTCATAATATTATATGGCTTCATGCCAAAACATTCTTTCATATCTTTATAGGCTAAATGCCAAAACATAATTTTCAAATCTTTGTGGCTTGATGCCAAAACATACTTGTCAAACATAGTAGGCTAAACGCCAAAAAAATAATTTCATAACATTATTCAACTTAATGTCAAATCGTACTTTCAAAACATAGTAGGCTTAATGTCAAATCATACTTTCAAACATAGTATAAGACTTTCATAATCATGTCATAGATAGATAAACTTGCATATCATTTCATACTTGAAAGTCACATAAAAAAACTATATAAACATTTTGCCATGTACCCCATAGTGGGAAAAAGCCACATGTACTCACCTTAGTAGCTAGGTACGTCTAGCTACACTAATCCACTTCCTCTAACCTTCCGTTGCTTCCAAATGTCCTTCTATCTCTATTAATTTTAATAGAAGATTAGAACACATTAGACAACTAAATTATACAACACGTGTCTAAACATTCTTGAACTACTTCCAATCACTATCTAAGTCCATTTCAATGGTTAGGTATGCCTCTTAAAGCATAATAACCATTTTGGACAAATTTACCCTTTTGTCCCATTTGACCAAAAATGGAAATTTCGGGTTCTACAAGGATATTTTAATAACATTCTACTTTTTATACCTCTACGAGTTCACTTAAATGGTTAGATGTCAAAACATCTTTATTTTTACTTGTTTATGTCATTTTGACAATTTCAACAAATTAAAGTTTCTAAAAATAGAAACCATAAAAAACATTGATACTATAATTATCCTAAAAGGTTGGAATACACAATTTCATTCCAATTTACAAACTTTTCATCCCATTAGACATATAAGTCTCGATTATACTCTTTTTCTTTTGGCAATGGAATTACCAATTCCATCCCAACACTAACAAGTACTAATAAATTTTCAAAGTCCTTCACATTACAAAACTATCTCATGTTGGTATTTCATAATTTCATATTAAACTTTCAATACCACGTGAACGATGAAAATTACCATTCTTTTCACAAGTACTTGAATTTCGTACACATAAAACCTTTAAATCATACCACAATGTTATTCCATAATTAAACTTTAAACTTCCTTTCGCAATTTTTTTTAAACCGGCATGTTCTAAAGTTAATCCAAACAAGTTATAAACCCACTCCACTACTAATCTTTTAAGAGTCATCACTTGGGTGATTTCGTACCAAAAGCATCGATATGTCAAAATTTCAAGAATTTACCATCTTGTTTCCATACACTCTTAATCGTGAATCAAACTGCAATAATCACCATTCTTCACTGACACATAAACACTCAATTTCATCCTCAATTGAAAGTTTGACTAATTAAAAGTCAAGTCTGTGAACTTTTAACCAAGAACTCTAATTACTTGAGCATTTGGTGCATATATTAGCTTCTTATAATTCAAAGTAGTTATCATCGCAACCCAAATTCCACATGCAGTTACAATTGCATAGCAAATTTCAGATTTGTAATTAGGTTTTAGAATCTACCTTTGAAATCTGTCCAAAAACATGAAATTAGAAGTTTTAGAAGCTTTATCCAAGCACAAAAATCAGACAATGGTGTCCACTTGGCCTCCTGCCATCGCCGGTCACCGGAATCGCCGCCACCGGCGGTTCAGCCGCTAAAATCGGCCTCCTCCACCAACAACTTGCTGCTGTTTCCCATTTTCTGTCCCTTGTGTTTCTCGTTCTGATAGGAATCGCACCCAACGCCCCAGTCGGCCTTCCTTCTCCCGCCGCCGGCCACCAGCAGCCGCTGCTGCTTCTATTGTCGGTTTTAGAAGTGCCAATCAGCACCAGAATTTGTCTTCTCTGCTACCCCTCTGCCCCTCCTTGTCGATCTGGTATAAATCGGAACCCACAGTGATCTCAAGCTCGATCTCATATGTCTCTCTCCTACTCGATCTCAATCTATCTCTGTTTATGATCGATTGCACACACATAGTCGGGGTGTGTGTGTGTGTGCGCGCTCCACCGTCTTTTCTTTCGAATCCCCTTTTTTGATTTCTTTTTACGCGATCAAGACTAAAACCAGCCCACAGGAACACATGAAACTGATTGCTGAATTCTAAATGGTAAATGACAACATTACCCCTCCTCCTTTCCGTCCTTAGAAATATTTTTTCATCTTTTTGTGCATTATTTTTCGCGATTTTCACTTAGACATAACTTCATCATATGATTTCCGTTTCTCGAGTTCTTTTTATCATTGAAAAGCTGGTCATGTCCTCGAAAACTTTGAGTTTTCTCTGAACACCCAAGGATTTGAACTTATCGGACTGCAAACATAGACCTTCAGGTTGTCGCGTTTCCAAATCAGCACTTTTTTTTAACTTCTTGTCCAACCTTATAAGCCTGTAACTTCTTCATACGAACTCTATTTCCATTGATTCTTTTTGCAGGTGTTTCATTTTTATATCCTTTACAATTCTCATATTCGCTCTTTTTCCGTATCTTGCTTCTAGGATAGAGTTTTACAGTCCCGAAGTTGATCATTTTCATCATTTTATGTGAAATTATATTTTCACGTTCTTTTCTATTTTTACGCTTAAGCCTTACACATTTGTGTCATAATTATATAAACCTTATATAAATCCGTATAATATTCATCCCTAATTTTCATCTCCATTGTTGGTCATGTGAAATGACAATTTCGCCCTTGTTAACTATTTTATCATTTTTAGATTTTATTGAAATTCCAAACTTATTTCCACTATCTTATTTACTTAACATCCAAATTTTTTTTGGATGTTTCAATATCTACCCCTTAAATGGATTCCGTCCTCGGAATCACTAATATGATAATGGGATCAACTCACAACTGCATAGCCTAATGTAAATTATGATTCCTTGTTCCTTGCTAAACCCCTAACGAGGGTCTTACTTCTAATCCTCATTGCTTTGTGAAGTTCTTTTAGTAGTCATCCCCTTGACATTGCCCACCTTCACTTCTTATGTTTCATTCACTTAATTTCATTTCTCGTGCTCCTTTACTTAACTCATTATCACTAAAACGTATTTTCACTAAAATCTTTAATGATTCCTTACTTATATGTCATAGTCGGTTTGACTTTTCCAAAAGTCAATATGTTATCCAATTACTTTCTATTAATTACTTGTCATCAAAGCATAAATGCTTCCCCAACATAATTATTCTCCCACGATGTGGTGTACTAAAATTCACATAATGAAAATTTTGACTGATTATCAAAAGTAGCATTTTACTTTGTCATTCTTACATAACTGTAGTCATAAGACTTTTATCTCTACATGTCTTTCTTTCCTTCAAGCAGTTTATCTTAAGTGACTTTGACTATAGGATTAGCCATACCGTGATAACAATTCACCCTGGTACACATATCGCTTACATACTTTCATCAACCAAGCATTTAGTCTTTGAACTTTACTAAGTTCTAAATTTTCTTTGACTATTCCAATCGGTCAGCATGTTTCTTGTATTACTGCAATGATGATACCATAGATGATTAGGGAATCATCCACTCCTTTCATTTCACGTGCATCAATAGTTCAATCACTATTCATGACTTTTGCATCAATCATTGCCTTAAAAATTGTTAATCACCCTTCATAACCCGAGGATTTGTAGCTACCTGACTCGCAACCTCCACAAGGAAACTTTCATCTTCTAGATGCATTTATGATGATCGTGAACTTTACTTGGACATTTCAAGATTCTAAAGTCAACAACAGTTGACATCCAACTCTTGGTCAACGATTACGGTCGGATCGACCCCTAGACGTGCAATACTCATGTGGCATATACAACAATCTACCTCCATATTAGGATTCCAATCCCTTTCGTCGTCATCCCATTGATGACATGTGTTCTTTAAAGAACCATTTTACGTCTTTCATCAACTTCTAGCCCCTTTTTGTATTTCATTCCTCAAGTCTTTAGACTTATGTTGGTACTATTCCGTCACTATGAACATCCATATGGCTAATCGCCTCGGGTCTTCCCATCTACCCCTTAAACAAAAATGAAGAGCATTTTTGTTTAAGGTTCAATTCTCTACATGAATCTTACATATTACTAATCTATTTCCCTTTGACAATTCTTACTTTCCACAATCTTATGATAATCTTTTGACATAATTAAAATGTCAATTTCCACTAGTTCTTTACTAACTCCATACAGGATGACATGAGACTACCATGTCATTTGAATCACTTAACTTCCGGTCAATTATCACCTTAGTGATAATCATCTCATGATGAGAAAACACTAATCTCACTCTAGTCCTCGAAACACTTTTCTAAATATCATCCTTCATGTGCTAAATCTCACACAACAATCATGATAATTTTATATCTCCATGAATAATTCCACTGCTCTTTATAAGTTGTGATTTAACAACTTGCATTCTGAACTGCTATCATTAACCATTGAGTAGACATGCCATACATTCATTGTCTAGCCATGCTAATGCATAGACTTCATCCTGAATCTAGCTTCGGACAATGAAGAGTCCCTTATAAACGATCAAGAAGCTTCCAGAAATTCACCATGCATACACAACTATAACTCGGTATAGTCACTGTGTCACTATCTTGTTGAGTGTGAAGCCACTCTTGTGATCTGTCAAAAGAAGTGGCTGAAGAAAGCGGCTGAAGAAACTTCATGTCAAAAGAAGTGGGCTGAAGAAATTCCTTTCTTATTCCATTCTTTGACAATTCTCTCTTCTAATCTCTATTTAAGAGATCATCTGTAATTTGTAAAATACACCACATGTAACAGAGTGAGTGCAGAGTAGCACCAAGAAATATACATTCCTAGTTACCTGGTGGACGTAGGTCAGATTAGACCGAACCACGTTAAATCCCTCGTGTTCATCTTTGTGTTCTTGAGAGAGAGAGAGAGAGAGAGAGAGAGAGCTGAGTGCGTGTGATTAGTGTCGTGTGTGTAACCCGATCCTAACAACTGGTATCAGAGCTTAGGCTCTTGATCGTTACACACGAACCAGGAGAGGTGAAGAAGGTGATACCTAACTGTGCAGAAATCTGAACTACGGTTCCGATTTGCATCGGTTTCAGCCATATCCTTACAGCAGCCGTTAGGTCTCTCCATCGCAAAGATAAAGTTTTGGATTGAAGACCGAAAACCACCATCGTCGCTGCTCCCCTCACCGTAAATCTGCATCTTGCTAGTTTTTTTTCAAAGATAAAACAAAGTTTTGTTTTGTGAAGAAGAACCGTGTTGTTGTTTTCTTTTATTGTTGGAGAAAGAAACAAAAAAAAAAAAAGGAGAGTGCAAACGTTTCAAAAAGGAAAAGGCAATCTTTCTTTCGGTGGTGGAAAAGGCGCACGCTCCGAAAGTGAATATTACAATTTAGCCCCCTGAATTTTTCAGAAAAGTGCAGTTTAGTCCTTGAACTTTTAGAAAAGTGCAGTTTGGCCCCTGAACTTTCAGCAAATTGCAGTTAGGTCCCTGAACTTTCAGAAAAGTGCAGTTTAGCCCTTGAACTTTCAGAAAATTGCAGTTAGGTCCCTGAACTTTCAGAAAAGTGCAGTTTAGCCCCTGAACTTTCAGAAAATTGCAGTTAGGTCCCTGAACTTTCAAAAGTACAGTTTAGCCCCTGAACTTTCAGAAAATTGCAGTTAGGTCCCTGAACTTTCAGAAAAGGTGCAGTTTAGCCCCTGAACTTTCAGAAAATTGCAGTTGAGCCCCTAAACTTCAGAAAATTTGCATTTTTACCCTTAATTTCTGAAAAGGGTGCAGTTTGTCCGTTATAATGGCAGAAAGCAGTAAGATTCAGATTGAGAAGTTTGATGGGAAGGACTTTGGTTGGTGGAAGATGCAAATTGAAGATTTGCTCGTGCAGAAAGACTTGGATGCAGTTTTAGGTGAAAAACCGGAGGCGATCACACAGGCACAGTGGGAGACTTTGGATAAGAAGGCCAAGGCATTTATTAGACTAGCGTTGTCAAAAGATGTTGCCTTCAACATTTTGAAGGAGACCTCGACAAAGGGAATCATGGAGGCATTGTCTAATATGTACGAGAAGCCGTCGGCAGCAAATAAAGTCTTCCTGATTCGGGAGCTAGTCAACACGAGGATGAGGGAAGAAAGTTCAGTTACAGTGCACATCAACAATTTAAACTCGATTTTATCCAGACTTGGGTCAGTGGGAATAAAGTTCGAGGATGAAGTTCAAGTTTTACTACTGTTATCATCATTACATGACAGTTGGTCCGGAACAGTTACAGCCGTTACTAGTTCCGCAGGATCGAAAGAGCTCACTTTTGAGGGAATTCGGGATTTAATTCTAGGCGAAGACGTCAGAAGAAGAAATTCCGGGGAATCATCAAGTGAACAATTGAATACGGTCAGAGGTAGAAAAAATAACAGAGGTAGTGGGAGCAGGGACAGAAGAAGGAGTCAGTCGAGGACTCGAAATGATGTGACTTGTTGGAACTGTAAAGAGGTTGGACATTTCAGGAATGTCCAAAAGACAAGAAAGAAGTTAACGTTGCAGTAGACCATTCAGATGATGATGTTTTGATCTGTAGTATGGAGAGCAATGTGGATTCCTGGGTTATGGATTCGGGTGCTTCATTTCACGCTACCCACAGCCGTGAAGCACTGCGAAATCTGAAAGAATGTGATTTTGGTAAGGTAAGACTGGCAAACGATGAGGTTCTTGATGTGACGAGCATAGGTGACTTAGATCTGAAGACTCCAGTCGGTCCATGGACTTTGAAGGATGTCCGGGTAATTCCAAGACTAAAGAAACAGTTGATTTCTGTTGGGCAGTTGGATGAACAGGGGCACGAGGTTAAGTTCAGGAATGGGCAGTGGAAGGTAGTCAAAGGAAATCATGTGATAGCTCGTGGACATAAGAGGGGTTCATTATATATGGTCAGTTTACCGTCTGAGGGAGTAACCGTCCCAGTTCAGAAAAAGACCAAAGTCCGGTTCATAGAGTCTCGTGGACAGAAGAAGGTTTGCTTTGCAGATGGCAAACCCAGAGTCACAGGTCAGATTCAGGTTGAACGTGTTTGGAACGGTTTAGAAAAACCAGTCAAGGGCATTCATAGCAGTGGGAGCAAGGGTTGTGTCTCAGCTAGAATACCCAGAACACAGTGGGTTAAGAAAACCAGTATTCCATCTGTAAAATTCTCTCCAGATTATCTGCTACACGTGGAGAGTGTCGTTTGTTCTCAGGATGTTCCAGGATCGGGCAGTTCATTTCAGTGGGAGCCGGTGGAGACAGAGAACAGGTCAGTGGCAGACTTAGCCATGACAAATGTGTTGGAGCTAACGAAAGCTTCAACTAGCCTTCAGGAAAATTGAAGAGAAGGCAGGGTAACTAGGAAGGAGCTAAAATGAAAAGTTTTACAGAAATACAAATGCACAGTTGAAGCACAGGTGAAGATTGTTCCATGGCTTCAAGTGGGAGATTGTTGAGTGTGAAGCCACTCTTGTGATCTGTCAAAAGAAGTGGCTGAAGAAAGCGGCTGAAGAAACTTCATGTCAAAAGAAGTGGGCTGAAGAAATTCCTTTCTTATTCCATTCTTTGACAATTCTCTCTTCTAATCTCTATTTAAGAGATCATCTGTAATTTGTAAAATACACCACATGTAACAGAGTGAGTGCAGAGTAGCACCAAGAAATATACATTCCTAGTTACCTGGTGGACGTAGGTCAGATTAGACCGAACCACGTTAAATCCCTCGTGTTCATCTTTGTGTTCTTGAGAGAGAGAGAGAGAGCTGAGTGCGTGTGATTAGTGTCGTGTGTGTAGCCCGATCCTAACATATATTTCGATTTGCATCACGTCCACCTAAGCGGCATGCCCTCTCTTCGTTTTAGCATATCGTCCGTGAAGAATCCTCCTGAACACCAGCTTACACTCAATCATGGCGCCGTGACTTCCACATAGATGTGTCGTGACACTCACGAGCTCATCTTACCAATAATCCCACTACACGTTAGCTTGGGAAATCTACTTTCAATTTTGTACACTACTATAGCAGTCTACTTACCATCCAGTAGTGATCCCCGTATGATTGCGTCATGTAGAACAAGGCATAAAATCCTTGTCTTGCTTAAACCTTCTATATTCTCAACCACGACACTTAAGCTGCCAAGCTTTGACAATGTGCTTTAAACATGTGTCATGTCATACTTAGTAATTCGATGCGTGAAATATTTGGCACCTTTACACGTAGCTTAGGCTCATATAGACAACAAAGCTATAATAGAGTATAATACATAAAATTTCATACCTTTGTTACTCTTCCATTTTCATTTCTTTAATCATCTCGGGCACTTTGCTTGTCATATTTTCTTGTTAAGTCATCATACTTATGACTTAACCTTTGCCCAACCTTTAAATGCTTTCACTCGTGGTACTCATTCGCGTTTGGAAGTCATAACTTCCCACTTTCTTGAGTATCTTGTTATCTCCTATCTTTAGCTCGTATTATCATATTGGGTTCCTAGCCTTGATTAGGCATCTTACATTCATCTTCAAACAAACATGAAAAATCTTAACTTTTACTAGTTATTCTTGAGCCACATAGTAGTCCCTGAGTGGCAATCATGGTTGCTACCTTCAATCTTTCTTCTTTACTTATGTCATACAGCCATAGGGTTTGTATCCAGACAACAATACCCAACTCTTTATCTACATTTCAGGCTAATTGCTTCATAATTCCCATTTGGGTGGCACATTTTCATCATACTTCATATTATTCTGATATGCATACTTATAGTGCTACTCAACCTACATAAGGTATAGCAGTTGCCATATTTGTTCAGTTCGGGTTTCCGAACTACGTTATACATATCCATTATATTATTTTTAATACTTTTCAATCATACTTTAATATTTTCAGTCATACTTGACCTTAACACATATGTATAACAATCCTATGTTATTCAAACCTTCTACATATAACCCTTACCAGATTTCCAAAATCCATTCGTGATTCCACCAATCTCATATACATATCTTGTGATTATGAAAATACGGGCCCATATTATCATAACCACCTATACATATTTGATTCTAGCATCACCACTAGGTCTCCTAGTTCAATGGTTCAGGTTAGCTTAATACATTATAAAATATATACTATTAACATGTATCGGGGAATCTTAATGCTTATAAGCATATACTTGCATAAGTGTAACAGTTATGGAACATAAGCACATAATTCCCTAACAGTCCAATATTATCTTAGACTCAACAGTCTCATCATTCTATAGGCATGTAACCTATCTTAAGTTCTTAGGTTAGTCAACCTATCTTATGAAGCATCCTATCATAACCTTAACTTTCTTGCTTATGGTCTTATCTCAAGTCCATATTCTCACTTAAGCCTCACACAGTTTAAGCCTGGGTTCGAATCTCGACACCTAATTCGCTTAAACTATGGCTCTGATACCAACTTGTAACGCCCCGATTTTCATACACCATAAATGGTGTAATATTTTATAAAACTTAATGTCGAAAAATCTCATATTTCAAAAAACCGTGTTTCTTTAAAGAACAAAATGTCAAGTTTTAAAAACTTTTCTCATGACATGAATTCATGTCTTAAAATTTCGGTCCCAACAAAAACATTTAAGTTTTTAGAATATTTAAACCGCTTCGGGGTTTACAACTTCATATCAAACTAGACCATAGAAAGCAGGTTAGGATTACAAACCGTTCATGAGCTAGAATTCGCTCCATCTAAAATCCCAATCTCCTCGGGTCATCTACTTTGCTTCTATCCCTCGTCTAGAACCTGGGATACATGGCATAAAATAAAATACGTAAGAACATAATCAGACCACCTCAGCGTCTTATCACATGCTTTGACTGGTATCTCAACATGCTTACTTTTTATACTTAGGGCATTTATACTTAGGGTATTACTTCACATTGCTGAGCATTTCATATCTTAATACCAGTCATTTATAAACACATTGAGGCTAGATGTCAAAACATACTTTCAAATCTTTATGACTTGATGCAAAAACTTTCTTTCATAAACATTCGTAAGGCTAGATGCGAAAACTTTCTTTCATAAACATTCGTAAGGCTAGATGCCAAAATTTTCTTTCATAAACATCGTAAGGCTAGGTGCCAAAACTTTCTTCATAACTTTCATAGGCTAAACGCGAAAACATAATTTCATAATATTATATGGCTTCATGCCAAAATATTCTTTCATATCTTTATAGGCTAAATGCCAAAACATAATTTTCAAATCTTTGTGGCTTGATGCCAAAACATACTTGTCAAACATAGTAGGCTAAACGCCAAAAAAATAATTTCATAACATTATTCAACTTAATGTCAAATCGTACTTTCAAAACATAGTAGGCTTAATGTCAAATCATACTTTCAAACATAGTATAAGACTTTCATAATCATGTCATAGATAGATAAACTTGCATATCATTTCATATTTGAAAATCACATAAAAAAAACTATATAAACATTTTGCCATGTACCCCATAGTGGGAAAAAGCCACATGTACTCACCTTAGTAGCTAGGTACGTCTAGCTACACTAATCCACTTCCTCTAACCTTCCGTTGCTTCCAAACGTCCTTCTATCTATCTATTAATTTTAATAGAAGATTAGAACACATTAGACAACTAAATTATACAACACGTGTCTAAACATTCTTGAACTACTTCCAATCACTATCTAAGTCCATTTCAATGGTTAGGTATGCCTCTTAAAGCATAATAACCATTTTGGACAAATTTACCCTTTTGTCCCATTTGACCAAAAATGGAAATTTCGGGTTCTACAAGGATATTTTAATAACATTCTACATTTTATACCTCTACGAGTTCACTTAAATGGTTAGATGTCAAAACATCTTTATTTTTACTTGTTTATGTCATTTTGACAATTTCAACAAATTAAAGTTTCTAAAAATAGAAACCATAAAAAACATTGATACTATAATTATCCTAAAAGGTTGGAATACACAATTTCATTCCAATTTACAAACTTTTCATCCCATTAGACATATAAGTCTCGATTCTACTCTTTTTCTTTTGGCAATGGAATTACCAATTCCATCCCAACACTAACAAGTACTAATAAATTTTCAAAGTCCTTCACATTACAAAACTATCTCATGTTGGTATTTCATAATTTCATATTAAACTTTCAATACCACGTGAACGATGAAAATTACCATTCTTTTCACAAGTACTTGAATTTCGTACACATAAAACCTTTAAATCATACCACAATGTTATTCCATAATTAAACTTTAAACTTCCTTTCGCAATTTTTTTTAAACCGGCATGTTCTAAAGTTAATCCAAACAAGTTATAAACCCACTCCACTACTAATCTTTTAAGAGTCATCACTTGGGTGATTTCGTACCAAAAGCATCGATATGTCAAAATTTCAAGAATTTACCATCTTGTTTCCATACACATTTAATCGTGAATCAAACTGCAATAATCACCATCCTTCACTGACACATAAACACTCAATTTCATCCTCAATTGAAAGTTTGACTAATTGAAAGTCAAGTCTGTGAACTTTCAACCAAGAACTCTAATTACTTGAGCATTTGGTGCATATATTAGCTTCTTATAATTCAAAGTAGTTATCATCGCAACCCAAATTCCACATGCAGTTACAATTGCATAGCAAATTTCAGATTTGTAATTAGGTTTTAGAATCTACCTTTGAAATCTGTCCAAAAACATGAAATTAGAAGTTTTAGAAGCTTTATCCAAGCACAAAAATCAGACAATGGTGTCCACTTGGCCTCCTGCCATCGCCGGTCACCGGAATCGCCGCCACCGGCGGTTCAGCCGCTAAAATCGGCCTCCTCCACCAACAACTTGCTGCTGTTTCCCATTTTCTGTCCCTTGTGTTTCTCGTTCTGATAGGAATCGCACCCAACGCCCCAGTCGGCCTTCCTTCTCCCGCCGCCGGCCACCAGCAGCCGCTGCTGCTTCTATTGTCGGTTTTAGAAGTGCCAATCAGCACCGGAATTTGTCTTCTCTGCTACCCCTCTGCCCCTCCTTGTCGATCTGGTATAAATCGGAACCCACAGTGATCTCAAGCTCGATCTCATATGTCTCTCTCCTACTCGATCTCAATCTATCTCTGTTTCTGATCGATTGCACACACATAGTCGGGGTGTGTGTGTGCGCTCCACCGTCTTTTCTTTCGAATCCCCTTTTTTGATTTCTTTTTACGCGATCAAGACTAAAACCAGCCCACAGGAACACATGAAACTGATTGCTGAATTCTAAATGGTAAATGACAACATTACCCCTCCTTCTTTCCGTCCTTAGAAATATTTTTTCATCTTTTTGTTCATTATTTTTTGCGATTTTCACTTAGACATAACTTCATCATATGATTTCCGTTTCTCGAGTTCTTTTTATCATTGAAAAGATGGTCATGTCCTCGAAAACTTTCACATTTTGAGTTTTCTCTGAAATCCGACTGCAAACATAGACCTTCAGGTTGTCGTGTTTCCAAATCAGCACTTTTTTTAACTTCTTGTCCAACCTTATAAGCCTGTAACTTCTTCATACGAACTCTATTTCCATTGATTCTTTTTGCAGGTGTTTCATTTTTATATCCTTTACAATTCTCATATTCGCTCTTTTTCCGTATCTTGCTTCTAGGATAGAGTTTTACAGTCCCGAAGTTGATCATTTTCATTATTTTATGTGAAATTATATTTTCACGTTCTTTTCTATTTTTACGCTTAAGCCTTACACATTTGTGTCATAATTACATAAACCTTATATAAATCCGTATAATATTCATCCCTAATTTTCATCTCCATTGTTGGTCATGTGAAATGACAATTTCGCCCTTGTTAACTATTTTATCATTTTTAGATTTTATTGAAATTCCAAACTTATTTCCACTATCTTATTTACTTAACATCCAATTTTTTGGATGTTTCAAATGCTATGGTGGAGATACAGTCTATTTACATTGATGTGATTACTCTCAATCCACAGTGGCACAACGCACAAGTAACAAGCATAGTAAACATTTCTATGGCCCTTTCAAAATCTTAGAAGTTAGAACACGTCAGCAACGTGCCATATCATTTACAACTTCTAACGGGCTCACAAATACACTCCATTTTTCATGTTTCATTACTTGGAAACTTAGAAGCATCTACAAATTAAAGAAGCAACCTCTTAGTTTGGGCGACATTTCGCCATTACTAGAGCCAAAAGACATTATAGATCGACGACCCAACAAGATAGGTTTAACAGACGTTTTCGTCAAATGGCGACACTACGATCTGTCAGGGGCAAACTGGGAATCTGTTCAAGGACTTTTGGAGAAGTTCTAAACGTTTATTGCAGCATATCCTGATTTACAAGGCGTTGTGGACGAGGCCCAACTCAAGAAGGGGTGCTGTTATGGACCATCCTGAGAGACCACCGGTTATGGGCTATGTGACTGAACCACCAGATAAACATCACAAGCCCAAAAGGAATGCTGGAAGGCTAGCCCGCTACTGAGAATAACTCTTGAACGCCTAATCACGTTGATTTCTTCCTTTCCCCAAGTTGTTTGTTTTGTTGCATTAGTGGTAGTAAGTTTCATCCCAGGTTTCCATTATTTCCTTGTTTTTAGGTTTTATTTCCTATTGGTACGTCTATTTAAGTTTATGTATTGCATTTTTGGAATAGAGATTGGCCCTCCCGAACGCGCCTGAAACAATGTTAGTTTATAACGTATTTCAAAGTTCAAACGGAGTTTTATTAACTATTTAGGAGAAATAAAAGATTAACTCAATTTTCTATTTAACTATTTATTTAATATATTTTTATATCATGGTAAAAAATGTCATAAAATACATTATTCAAGACCAATCATGTAGATTCGTCCATCCTCCTGGAAACGGATTATAGTGTCGCGATATATAAAACCCATCATCTCTGACTAACCAAAAACAGTTTTGCTGTTTGAATGTGTTACTAGACGCGCAATATGTCGAAGCTGTATCATAATCATAAACATCAAAGAAGGCAGTTCTTGACTTCCAATAGAAATGGGCATAGAATCGTGTCCTTCCGTATGAGCTCAAGCAAAACTTCCAACTTGTAGAACCATTGAATGCAATTGTACGGTTTCCTAGATCATCTTCTTTTGATTGTACGTGTATAGTGATAGGATCCTTCATTGCATCGTAGATATGAACCTTCCACCAACCTAGCCAACAAAGCTTGTTTGATGTGTCAGGTATTGGAGATTCCGCCGGAGATACAATTGGTATTGGAGATTCCGACGGAGATGCAATTGGAATCGGAGAGTCATGTGGAGATACAATTGGGGATGCTATCGGAGATGCATTTGTTGTGATTACAAGATAAAAGAGTAAGAAAATTAAGCTCTCCATGGGTTAGTTTAGTGAGTAAATGAGTCTATGAACATACACAAACAATTTCACTATATATAGTCAAAATAGTTTAACCATGCATTCAAAATAAATGAAAAGTTGTTTCAACTTTAATGAAAACATTAATGTTAAGTTATTACCTAAATAACATAACCGTAAAATGAAAAAATACACAAATAACAAAATTTAGTTTTTTTTTTACATTTTATATATGGACATTTGAAATTCTTTCTAAAAAGTGAGACGGGTCCGTGAAATATAACAATCGTCTATATCGTTTTTGTACATTTTGACTAAATTAAATGTAACTGTATAAGTGGAAAAGTCGTTTCTCCCCTAATGGGTTGAGGATTCAAGTCTTGCTTGAGAAAATGGTGTAGTTTAAGATTAGACCGAGAGAGAGAGAGAGAGAGAGAGAGAGAGAGAGAGAGAGAGAGAGAGAGAGAGAGAGAGAGAGAGAGAGAGAGAGAGAGAGAGAGAGTGAGAGAGAGAGAGAGAGAGAGAGAGAGAGAGAGAGAGAGAGTGTGTGTGTGTGTGTGTGTGTGTGTGTGTACGTGTTACTTATGATGACATGAGAATTTATGAAAGGTTTTTTCCTAGCAACAAAATAATTTAAAAAGACTAGTGATGCTAGGGGTTACCAAGGAGTGGACTAGTGGAGTGCACCAACAAATGCTTGCAATACCATCTAACCAATTGATCAAACTATATTTGTTTCTCTTCTTAATTCTTAAAAAAATGATTACTTGCAATGAACTTTTAAGATGTGCCCTAATGAGTTATGCTAGATAATTGCACTTTTCATTCAAACCATTTGTTGACAAGAATTCAAACCATATATTTCCAATCAACCCTTACTCTTCTATTCAAGTCTAGTTACTCACTTGATTTACTATATCCCTTGCATTCCCTCTTTTGAATTCTTATGATTCCAAAGCACCACCATATACCTTCTTGAAGGTCTATACCAAAACCAAACACCTAAGGGACTGAATTTTACCATTCAATCATTTTGTAATCCGGCTTCACTTAATTATATTGTTGTAAGAATGGAAGAAATAGGAAATTTGTGGAGGAAGTTTCATGACGGAAAACATTATGATGATAAAGTTAGTCTTTGACGTCGTAAAAAAAACTATCTAGATCATCTTTATCTAAACGGAGGTTGATATCTCATTAATATTATAACCGGTAATTTTCATTGTAGATAGGCTTTTTAGCCAATATTTTCAAGCACTTAAATTAACTAAACGTGGGTTTTTGACGTTTGGCGTTTCGTACAAATAATCTACTTTATACAATAATATTACATTTACCCCTGGTTACATTTTCTCTTTTTCCGAATTTCCTAAATGCATAAATTTTATATAAACAGAAAATTCCAATCATAAAAGCAAGAGTAACTGAAGAAATGATTTGTCATCTCTAGGGATTTGGTCCTACTAATTTCACAAAACCCATTGTGGTTAGGGCTAAATGATGAAAAGTCATTCATGACTTTTTTACAGCATTAAAGCCTTTTCTGATTTGGGAAAATGTCACAAAGCCATTATGTTTCGAATTATGTGTTAAAAAGACATTGTAGATTTTTTAGGGCATTAAAGCGATTCTTGATTTGGGAAAATGGCACAAATGCTATTGTAGTTAAAGCTAACTATCTAAAAGTCATTCCTGATTAAATCTTTATCTAAACTTACGCCTACATATCATCTCTAACAGACTACATATATATCACTCAAAATATAATCCAAGGGATTTGTTACAATATCTTGAAACCTTGATCACGTTGTTTTTCATCTGACAAGGAGTAGGATTGTATAATAGTTCAATCTACTAAGTACACCACGACATAGTGAGGTGTCTGAGCAAATAAATCATGTCTTCGTTGACATGTCACGATCTATGATGAGTCTAGTAAAACTTCTAATGTCTTTTATAAGAATATGTTTTAGAATCTTATATGTGCATACTCGAATAACATATTATGAGGCTCACGTACAAAGTGAAACCTCAAACAATCAATTGTAGAGGCTCCATCGAGACATGGATCATTCCTCTATCACGTAAAATGCTTGGTAGCCAAAGAGATACAGTTTTTTCATGACTAATGAGGAATATGGGATTATTATGAACCAGTTACCTACCTAAAGTATTGTAGATGCAAAATCAAATAGGTTGCTTAGGTCCAAGAATGTTGATATATATTAGATGTGTGGCATAGAACCATGGATACATGTATGCATAGTTGGAAGTTTATATACATATCAAATCAGTAATGGTTTTTTAACACTTAATCCTAACCACAGTGGCTTTAGTGTCATTTTCTCAAATCAATAACGCCCGAAAAATTTATGGGATGGCTTTTTTAACACTTACTCCTCAGCACAATGACTTTTGTGACATTTTCCAAATACGAAAGGGCTTTAACGGCCTAAAATAATCAAGAATTACTTTTTGTTCAACGTTTAGCCCTAACTACAATGGTTTTTTGTGTTATTAACCTTCTTTTTTTTCAAAAAGACATTGTTATTTTAAAGGTCTCATTCTCGTTTAACTCTTTGTTCAAAATAACATGACTAAATTGCCATTTGCTATATTTTTTACAATCCTTTTTATTGAAGTTAATATGTATATGTTATTTATACAATTACCAGCGTGTGTTACAAAGTTGAGATTAAAAAAACTTATATAATAAGAAAAACATTCTATTCAATCATACGATTTGGTTAAAAAGAAATAACCCTTAAGTCAACATCACGATATAGCATCAGAAATTGATTTTCGAAACAAAGGAAACAATTTGAAAATCGATTATACCGATATTACAATCAATTATTGTAAGCATTAATGTTATTGAAGCAATACTCACTTGCAATACCTCTTGAAATTTGAACATTCTTTCACATAGATGTTGTATCGTTTGACATACTCAAATAGATGTTGGCAATCACCAACCAAAGAATGACCGACCAGGCCAACAAGCATCGACTCGATAAAGAATGCTATGGTGGAGATACAGTCTATTTACATTGATGTGATTACTCTCAATCCACAGTGGCACAACGCACAAGTAACAAGCATAGTAAACATTTCTATGGCCCTTTCAAAATCTTAGAAGTTAGAACACGTCAGCAACGTGCCATATCATTTACAACTTCTAACGGGCTCACAAATACACTCCATTTTTCATGTTTCATTACTTGGAAACTTAGAAGCATCTACAAATTAAAGAAGCAACCTCTTAGTTTGGGCGACATTTCGCCATTACTAGAGCCAAAAGACATTATAGATCGACGACCCAACAAGATAGGTTTAACAGACGTTTTCGTCAAATGGCGACACTACGATCTGTCAGGGGCAAACTGGGAATCTGTTCAAGGACTTTTGGAGAAGTTCTAAACGTTTATTGCAGCATATCCTGATTTACAAGGCGTTGTGGACGAGGCCCAACTCAAGAAGGGGTGCTGTTATGGACCATCCTGAGAGACCACCGGTTATGGGCTATGTGACTGAACCACCAGATAAACATCACAAGCCCAAAAGGAATGCTGGAAGGCTAGCCCGCTACTGAGAATAACTCTTGAACGCCTAATCACGTTGATTTCTTCCTTTCCCCAAGTTGTTTGTTTTGTTGCATTAGTGGTAGTAAGTTTCATCCCAGGTTTCCATTATTTCCTTGTTTTTAGGTTTTATTTCCTATTGGTACGTCTATTTAAGTTTATGTATTGCATTTTTGGAATAGAGATTGGCCCTCCCGAACGCGCCTGAAACAATGTTAGTTTATAACGTATTTCAAAGTTCAAACGGAGTTTTATTAACTATTTAGGAGAAATAAAAGATTAACTCAATTTTCTATTTAACTATTTATTTAATATATTTTTATATCATGGTAAAAAATGTCATAAAATACATTATTCAAGACCAATCATGTAGCTTCGTCCATCCTCCTGGAAACGGATTATAGTGTCGCGATATATAAAACCCATCATCTCTGACTAACCAAAAACAGTTTTGCTGTTTGAATGTGTTACTAGACGTGCAATATGTCGAAGCTGTATCATAATCATAAACATCAAAGAAGGCAGTTCTTGACTTCCAATAGAAATGGGCATAGAATCGTGTCCTTCCGTATGAGCTCAAGCAGAACTTCCAACTTGTAGAACCATTGAATGCAATTGTACGGTTTCCTAGATCATCTTCTTTTGATTGTACGTGTATAGTGATAGGATCCTTAATTGCATCGTAGATATGAACCTTCCACCAACCTAGCCAACAAAGCTTTTTTGATGTGTCGGGTATTGGAGATTCCGCCGGAGATACAATTGGTATTGGAGATTCCGTCGGAGATGCAATTGGAATTGGAGATTCATGTGGAGATACAATTGGGGATGCTATCGGAGATGCATTTGTTGTGATTACAAGGTAAAAGAGTAAGAAAAATAAGCTCTCCATGGGTTAGTTTAGTGTGTAAATGAGTCTATGAACATACACAAACAATTTTACTATATATAGTCAAAATAGTTTAACCATACATTCAAAATAAATGAAAAGTTGTTTCAACTTTAATGAAAACATTAATGTTAGGTTATTACCTAAATAACATAACCGTAAAATGAATAAATATAAATAACAAAATTTTAGTGTTTTTTACATTTTATATATGGACATTTGAAAGTCTTTCTAAAAAAGTGAGATGGGTCCGTGAAATATAACAATCGTCTATATCTTTTTTGTACATTTTGACTAAATTAAATGTAACTATATAAGTGGACGAACAACTAGACAAGAGAATGTTACTAATCAAAGAGCTTATAGTCTAGTGGTATCAGAAGTTGGAAAAGCCGTTTCTCCCTTAATGGGATGAGGATTCAAGTCTCGCTTGAGAAAATGGTGTAGTTTAAGATTAGACCAAGAGAGAGAGAGTGTGTGTGTGTGTGTGTGTGTGTTTGTGTGTGTGTGTTTATGTGTGTATACATGTTACTTACGATGACATGATAATTTATGAAAGGTTTTTTCCTAGCAACAAAATAATTTAAAAAGACTAGTGATGCTAGGGGTTACCAAGAAGTGGACTAGTGGAGTGCACCAATAAATGCTTGCAATACCATCTAACCAATTGATCAAACTATATTTCTTTGTCTTGTTAATCCATGAAAAAATGATTACTTGCAATGAACTTTTGAGATGCGCCCTAATGATTTATGCTAGATAATTGCACTTTTCATTCAAACCATTTGTTAACAAGAATTCAAACCATATCTTTCCAATCAACCCTTACTCTTCTATTCAAGTCTAGTTACTCACTTGATTTACTATATCCCTTGCATTCCCTCTTTTGAATTCTTATGATTCCAAAGCACCACCATATAACTTCTTGAAGGTCTTTGCCAAAACCAAACACCTAAGGGACTGAATTTTACCATTCAATCATTTTGTAATCCGGCTTCACTTAATTATATTGTTGTAAGAATGGAAGAAATAGGAAATTTGTGGAGGAAGTTTCATGACGGAAAACATTATGATGATAAAGTTAGTCTTTGGCGTCGTAAAAAAAACTATCTAGATCATCTTTATCTAAACGGAGGTTGATATCTCATTAATATTATAACCGGTAATTTTCATTGTAGATAGGCTTTTTAGCCAATATTTTCATTTTTCAAGCACTTAAATTAACTAAACGTGGGTCTTTGACGTTCGGCGTTTCGTACAAATAATCTACTTTATACAATAATATTTCATTTACCCCTGGTTACATTGTCTTTTTTTCCTAATTTCCTAAATGCATAAAATTTATATAAATAGAAAATTCCAATCATAAAAGCAAGAGTAACTGAAGAAATGATTTGTATGGTTTGTCATCTCTTGGGATCCGGTCCTACTAATTTCTCAAAAGTCATTGTGGTTAGGGCTAAATGTCGAAAAGTCATTCATAATATTTTAGAGCATTAAAGCCTTTTCTGATTTGGGAAAATGTCACAAAAGTCATTATGGTCCGGATTAAGTGTTAAAAATACATCATTGATATTTTAGGGCATTAAAGCCATTCTAGATTTGGGAAAATGGCATAAAAGCTATTATGGTTAAGGCTAAGTGTTAAAAAGTCATTCCTGATTAAATATTTATCTAAACTTCCGCCTACATATAATCTCTAATGGACTACATGCAGATCACTTAAAATATAATCCAAGAGATTTGTTACAATATCTTGAAACCTAGATCACGTCGCTTTTCATCTGACAGAGAGTAGGATTGTATAATTGTTCACTCTACCAAGTACACCACGATATAATAAGGTGTCTGTGCAAATGAATCTTGTCTTCCTTGACATGTCACGATCTATGATGAGTCTAATAAAAATTCTAATGTCTTTTATAAGAATATGTTTTAGAGTCTTATACGTGCATACTCGAATAACATATTATGAGGCTCACATACAAAGTGAAACCTCACACAATTAATTGTAAAGGCTCGATCGGAGACATCGAGCATTCCTATATTAGGTAAAATGCTTATTAGTCAAAGAAATACAAATTTTTCATGACTAATGAGGAATATGGGATCATTGTGAACCTGTTACCTACCTAAAGTTGTGTAGATGCAAAATCAAATAGGTGGCTTAGATCCAAGAATGTTGATATATATATATATATATATATATATATATATATATATATATATATATATATATATATATATATATATATATATATATATATATATATATATATATATATATATATATATATATATATATATATATATATATATATATATATTGGATTGGTGACATAGAACCATGAATACTGGTATGTAGTTGGAAGTTTATATACATATTTAATCAGTAATGTTTTTAACACTTAATCGTAACCACAGTGGCTTTAGTGTCACTTTCTCAAATCAAGTAGGGCTTTAAAGCCCTAAAAATATATGGAATGTCTTTTTGACACTTACTCCTAACCACAATGGCTTTTGTGACATTTTTCAAATCCGAAAGGGCTTTTAACGCCCTAAAAAATCAAGAATGAATTTTTCAACATTTAGCCCTAACCACAATGGCTTTTGTGTTATTAACCTAACAAACGTCACAGTCGTTGATTCGGTCAAAAATAGAAAATAAAACCTTACTATCCACTAGTTAGGGTAAGCAACGGTCGAACCAAGGAGTTTGTGGTTGACTAGCTGTATCAAAAAATCCTTACTATAGTGTCACTCTATAGCAGGAGTATTACTAACACCCAAAACTCAATTCAAACCTCAAAAGCATCCAAACAAAATCAAATCTGAGCATCAAGTACTATAGATCGAAAACTACGCATAAACTAAAAATACTTTCTTTATAAAAACCAAAATAAACGACAATCGTTCCAAACTAACAAACTATAGGAGTTGAATGATTGCTCCAGGATCTAAAACTGAATCTCGAATGTTCATAGAAATCCCCATATGCGGAATACTCTTAGCACTAAGAATTGATACAAACCAAATAAGCAAGAAAAGAAAAGATAATTCTAACCAAACTATAAAGTAGAAACTGAAAAATGACGAATTTGAGCTAAAGAATCCAAAGATCTCTCGATGGATAGCTTCTCCGCTCCCCCAAATCTCGATCCGGAGACCTCTATTTATAGTTGCAAAATCGTAGGGTTCACGCCGCCAGCTGTAGTTTTTCACGTTGTGAGCATCGCTTGTCGCCGATATCTCGCACTTTGAATTTCGAGTCAAACTTCAAACTTCAGATTATGGTTCTATCCCCTCTTGGCACCACGAACTCCAATTATCCACGTCACGAGTTGATAACGCCTAGTAATATCAAGTATTCTAGTCCTTATTTAGCCGAATTTTAGTTAGTTTATCGTTATTAACTGACTAATATCACTTACTTTTGTGCCAAAGTGTTTGGAAATGTTTTTAGTGTAAATACAGGGGTTTTAGTGCAAATTGGGAGAAGTTACAGAGCAAAATGAACAAAGGAGGCGAACCAAGAGAAGTTAGCGCCGCTAACCCTCCTGGTTAGCGCCGCTAATCATGGCCAGGGTGAAATCTTCGTTCTTAAGTTTCAGATGCGTGAGGAATATTCCAAAAGCAATGATTAGCGCTGCTAACATCAAAGTTAGCGACGCTAATGTCCCCAAACGATAAAATCTTCGTTTTTCAAATTCAAACTCCGAGATAACGGGATCTAGATAGGGCCGCGCCGCGGGACCCCGAATTTCCACCACTATAAATACCGGACCCCCGTACGACTTTAGAGGCATCCTGGGACATCAAGGAGGGATCCGGAAGGCTGGTTTCGTGATTTTACATTCAATAGTTTGGTCAGTTCTTGGTTTTTATATTGTTTTATCAACTCGGTATCGAGGTATTCCGTAATTGAAATTTCCGACGATTACGCGATGTTCTAGTATAGTTCTTTGGTAGATCTGGATAAGTTGGATAATCTGAGTTTGCTTATTTGTTGGTTTGCGTTTGAACGATTGTTGGTTTGATTTTAGTTTATAAAAGTAATCATTCGGTTTATTTTCGGTTTCTCGATGTTCAATCAGATCTAAGTTTTTTTTTTGTTTTTGTTTGGTTTGTTCCCACGTGTTCGACGACGGACTCCACGGTTCGACCCTTAGTTGCTGTTAGCTAGTGGGCCGTAAGGTATAAATTTAGTATTTTTGACCGTATCAACGACTGCACGTGTCACGAGCCTCTTGAATTTTTATCCTTCCGTTTCTTATCCTTATCTTGTTCAATTTTCCACTTTAGACCCTGCATTTTGAAAATTTTCCTATACTAAGCAACTTTTACCAAAAGTGAGCATAAATAGTCCTTTTATAAAGATAAAACAACTAAAACATAGCTAAATAATGCGTAAATATATTAATATCAAAACGCATTATCGTAACCCTTTTTTTCAAAAAGACATTGTTATTATAATGTTTCATTCTCATTTAACTCTTTGTTCAAAATAATATGACTATATTTCTATTTGCTAGTATTTGTTACAATCCTTTTTATTGAAGTTAATTTTTATATATTATTTATACAATTATAAGGGCTACCACCCCCTCCAATTAAATGGATAATATAGGTTGTTATTATTTAATAATAATTATATATTGAACTAAATATAATGTTTTCTTTATTTAAATAGTAAAATGACTTCTTTTATCTTGGACGGTAAGCAAAACTACAGTGAAATTTCGCTTGCTAAAAGAAAATTGGAATCAAAGAAAATAACATATCATATGAATTCGTTCTACATTTTTCTAAAAAAAGCTTACTTTTTTATTAGGAGGAATTTTATATAGTTCTTTTTGAAACATTAAAATATCATATTTGTTCGCTCTAATTTTCAAATGTCATATTTATTATATATATCATGAGATATCGGATTTGACTAAATCTTCATTTTTAAGATTTCTAAACATTTTATAATCGTTTTAAATTCTTATTTTTCAATTGGCTATTATACCCCTCTTATAAATTTATGTTTTATAATATCATCTATACCCTTCATAAACATTCATAATATCATATTTACCCACGTTTATTATTTAGTCAACTTAGTAAGATAAAAAATATAAATAAATAAATACTATGAAGAAACCTTTTCATATGTGGCAACAATTAAGTCTATTAGGATATTGCTAGCAATATCAACATTTCATGACTATGAAATTTGGCAAATAGATGTATAAACCATGTGTTCCTGAATGGAAAACTAACAGATGATGCATATATGACAAAACCAAAAGGTTTTTTATAGTCCAAATATCATAAGAAATCGTGTAAGCTTCAAAAGTCAATAGATAGACTAAAACAAGCATATTGCAGTTGTAATATTTTCTTTCATGAGAAAAATCAAAGAGCTTGGCTTTATGAGAAGCAAAGATGAGTCATGTGTATATGCTAGAACTAGTGGGAGGCGTTGTAGTTTTCCTTGTACAATATGTCGATGATATACTGCTTATAGGAAACAATGTTCCAACGTTGCAAAGTGTGAAAACTTAGCTTGGGAACAGTTTCTCTATAAAAGACATAAGAGATGTAGCATACATGTTAGACATAAAGATCTATAGAGATAAATCAAGGCAAATTATTGGATTAAGATAAAGTACATACATAAATAAGGTGTTGAAGAGATTCAAGATCCATGACTCGAAGAAGGGGTTCATGCATATGTAACATGGTGTAACACTAAGCAAAGCTCAATAGTCTAGCTTTACTGAGGAGTTAGACAGAATTAGTTGAGTTTCATATGCTTTTGTTGTAGGATCGATCATGTTATGCCATGATATGTACCAGGCTGATGTCTCATGTACTTTAGCATGACGAGTAGATATCAGACCGATCTTATAGAAAAACATTGAGTTATAGTCAAGATCATACTCAAGTACTTGAAAATGACTAAAGACATGTTCTTAATTGGTTTATAAGATCTCCATGTAAAGGCTTACACTGATGCAAGCTTCCAAACTAATAGAGACGATTCTCGTTCGCAATATGGATTCGTCTTCTTGACGAGACGGTAGTGAGAGACCGTAGCAGATTCGACAATGAGGCTGCAAAGGAGGCTGTCTGGATAAAGAAGTTTTGTGAATGATATTGGAGTTATACCAAGTATTTATAATCATGTTGATGTCTTTTGTGACAATGAATGTGCAATTGCTTTGACTAAAGAACCTAGAGCTCAAAAGCATACATGGTATATACTCAAGAAATATCACTATATTAAAAAACTTGTCAAGGAAGGAAAGTCACTTTGGAGGAGAACTTAGTCGATACATTCACTAAGCCATTACCACAAATCAAGCATGATTCACATACTAAATATATAGGGATTAGATTAGTAGGCGAACTGGCTTAAGTGTATTTTATTTAGTTAGTTTTATTTTAGGAACTTATGTAGTACGATACTTTATCTGATGTAAAGATTATTATAGGAGACCTTAATATATGCTATGAAAATTTATTTTATTAGTTCATTTATTGTGTTCCAACTTTGCATGATTGTTTACTTACACAATATTAAATATTCAAAACCTTCACAGTTGGTCATACTTTAGGAAGTAAGTAGTG